>CAWUFW010014208.1:0-426737 GCA_963921515.1 Calotriton arnoldi | reverse complement strand
GACCTTGTACATGTTTGTGCAGACTGAGCCCAAAAAGGTGAACAACAGAAAATGCAGACAGTGCAAAAGAACTTGGCACGAGCAAAGGGCGAGGAAGGCCCGGCTCAGTGTAACGTGCGCAAAGAAAAGCAGCATGGCAGCCAGGCCTAGGCCAACATAACAAGGCAGGTAACAATCCACAAGACAATGTACCTCACAACACCACGACACTCTACACCACTACACTCTACCACACGACACTCCGCTCTACGCCACAACACTGTATACCACTACACGCTACTGTATGACACTGTTCTCCACTCTACGATACTCTATACCCCTCAACTCCATGACACTGTACTTCACTCTATGCCACTCAACTCTACTATACTCTACTCCACTCTATGCCACTGTACAACACTCTATTCCACTCTATGGCACTCTACAACACTTTACTCTGCTGTACAACACTCTATGCAACTCCCTCTTTGCCACTCATGCCTCTTTACTCCTCTGTACTCTATGAAACACTACTTCAATTTTCTCTGCTCTACTACCCTACTCCACAGTACTCTATGCCACTCCACTCTATGACACTCTATGCCCCTCTACCACAATCTACTCCACTTTACAATACTCCACTCTACAACACTATACGTCACTCTATGCCACCACACTGTACGACACCGTTCAACAACTCCACTCTACGAAACTCCACTCTGTGACACTGCACTTTATGACACTCTCCTTTATGCTACTCTACGACACACCACTCAACAACAATCTACTCTACTCCACAACACTCTACTCCACTCTATGTCACTGTACAACACTCTGCTCAATGACACTCCACTCAACGACATTCCACTCTACGACACTCCGCTCTATGACACTCTGCTCTTATTCACTCCACTGTACTCTACAACATGCCACTCAACTCAATACAACTCCACTCTAAAACAGTCTAACCCACTGTATGCGCCTCCATTCTATGCCGATGTACTCCACTCTACGAAACACCTCCCTATGACACTTTCCTCCACTCTACTGTATGACACTTCACTCTACTTCACTCAATGCCATTCTACGACACTCTGCTCGACGACACTCCATTCGACGATACTCCACTCCACTGAACAGCACTCCACTCCACTCTATGCCACTATACTGTACTGAACGACATGCCGCTCCACTCTAGAACAGTCTACTCCACTGTCTGTCCCTCCACTCTACACCACTCTATTCCACTCCACTCTACGGCACACCATTCTACTACGCTACACTCTATTACATTCTCTTCCACTGTACTCTACGACACTCCACTCAACGACACTCCACTCTACGACACTCTACTCCACTCTAAGGCACTCCAATCTACAACACTCAACTCCACTCTATGCCACTTTAGTCACTCTACTCAATGACACTCCACTCAACGGCACTCCACTTGATGATACTTCACTCAACACACTCCACTGTATTATTTGAGACACATCCTTATAAAAAAAAAAACACACTGAAATTCAATGAAAAAAACAAAGGTTAACAAAAAGTTAGTTAGGAAAAACGTATTAATTTTCTGTATACAAAACCAACTTAAACTACACAAACATTAGAAATTCTAAATTCATATTTATAATTTACAGTTATAATTTCTTCCCTAGTCAAACGTACTATAACCCATGCACATCCTTACACAGTGTTGTTAACCCGCTAGCCACACTTCATTAACTATAACTCGGCCCTGCACCATCCCCACTGTTCTCATAAATTATGTCATTTGAGAAGATATGAGTTTTGTTATAAATACTATTATTTAACATGCTATAAGTAATCTACTATAAAAGAGTATAAGCAGTGCATGGGCAAAGCGCGAGTTATAGTTAATATAGTGTGGTTAGTGACTTGACTTCACTGTGTACTGCAGTGCATGAGTCCATTATGTCGGCCAAGCGGAGTGTCGCTTGCTACTGGGTGCGGGAAACCCTGGTCTGGAAAGCCATGCAGCACTGCACTCCCCCTCACCTCAGCTGATGCTCCGCTAGGCCGTAACCCCGAATGGGCCTGCAAGCATGAGGGGGAGCTGGCGCTGTGCATAAAAAACTAGCCCCGCTACCTCCACCTCACTAAACATGTGGTGGGGCATCTCCCCTCATACCGCCATCTGCCATAGGGGGTGCGGAACGTCACAGTGCTGCCTGCCTCTGCGATAGCTAGGGGCTGGGTGGGATGGGTACGAAACATAGACTCACAGGGGGAAAATGTAGAATAAACAAACAGGGGAGTAGGAAAATAGTAAAAAAAAGGTGTAAATATAAAAAAGGGTGTTGGGTGAAGCCAAATGGGGTGGATTAGGTTGGATGGGGCCTTGGAAGCAGGAAACACAAGACCACCCGAAGGGCTGTCAGGTCAACATAAATACATAGCTACTCCATCCAAATGTAATTAAGAACACTGAGGGTGAAGCATTATATTCATAACTGCCTACAATTGATTTTCTCACTAAGTGAGGAATGTTATGTGTAAACATTGGTCCATCTTGAAAACTGATATGGAGATCGGACCTGATTTACCAGTTAAACCAACTATCACCTATAGAAAGAACAAATCTTTGGGAGATGAACTTACACACAGTTACCACATGAAAACACAGAAGAGGAGTAAGTGATTATGTTAGCCAAAAGGGTTTTACAAGTCCAGGCACTGTAAAGCCTGTAAGTTCATCTTGAATACTATGGAGTACAACATTGTCAGTGGATAGAAGAGGAAAATAGGTAATTTTTATAATTGTGGTTCTGATCACTGCAGTTATGTACTGATGTGCCCTTGTCCACTTATGTATGTGGGCAGTACCATTTTTCCTCTGCGGAAGCGCATTTTAGAACATCAATGGGCAATACAGAATCTTGAGTTCTCTTAACCAGTTGCAAGACATTTTTATGATCATCAATACTGTGATGTTTCTAAACTGAAGTTCTTTGCAATATATAGAATATCTGGCAGTCTGAGAGGGGGTAATAGAGTTTAACAGCTGAGGCGCTTAGAATCAAGATATATCTTGGATTTATAAACCAAGACCTCAACAGGGCTGAATAAGGATGAAGAGATGGAGGTACATGTAGGATAGGTTGGTCTTCTGCTTGACCTTTTTATGTAAAGCTGAGTCCTCTACTATATACTAGTATTGTGAGGACTTGGAGAAATTTCTAAATCTTATAGTATTAAAGGATGGAGTAACTTGTGCCCAAGGTCTGATGTCTTATAGAAAAAAAGAAAAAGAAACTGAGATAGAAGTTGATAAGTTGATGTTCCCAATGGGGTGAGAGACTTCCTCTTAGATAACAACTTAAGAGAATAAGTGCACTGGCCCTATATGTTGGTTTTTGATACATCTGAAACTTGAGCAGTATGAATTAATGTAGAAAGTAATATTGTACTGTCTCCACCTTGCCTAAAGAGTTCTACTTGAGTAGATGTGTTTCACAATATTTTTACACAGAGTATAAGATGAAGTAAATCACTAATTGAATCTAGCAGATCATGTAAAGGATAAAATTAATTTAAATATTGAATTATGTAAAAATTAATTTATTGATTTTTTTAATGCTTAAGACTCCTCTAGAAATTGATTCTGTATACAGTATATTTGTGGATAGTGATTTTAATTCGATGTTTTTAATAGTGTTCATGGACAATATCTTCTATCATGAGGGACCAGGAGAACAATAGTATGTTGTTTATGTCAATGAAATGTCACTTATTTATTTCATGAGGTGGTGGGGCTCACTGGTTTTCAGAAAGGCTTGTTTAAGCCGAAACGCGTCCGTGTGTTGGAGCTGGCTGCTGAATAAAGAAAATTAGCACACACATACTGGAGTAGGCGCTTTTCTTCTGCTAGCCGATTGGCGTAGAAATATATAAATATATGTATCTGTAAATACTACCCATTGAGGATTCATTACTGTGGAATCAGCATTGTGCCTGAATCCAGAATCAATCCTGCCCTGCATATTAATCCAAGAAGAGGTCACCATTTTGTGCAACACTTCTAGCCAAGTGGAGTACTTTCTACTGGCTAATTAGTAAGTCCTACCTCATTGGGTAAATGTGTGTCTCCTACACTACAGCTGCATAAAGGATGCTGAGGAAATGTCTCCAGTGACCTTGTGGGTTTGGTACTTTGCCAATGTGATTGTTTCTATAGCATCTTCACCAGATAACTTTCCAAGGTGGAGCCTCAAAGAAAATACACTTGGCTGATTTGTACTTTACAGAAGTAAGTGATTCTTTGTTTGGTGCAGATGTGATAATTTTCCTAGGCATCAAGACCCTGTCTCTAAAATCGGCAGAACACGAGCTCCCTGGAGCCTTTTAGTAAGCTGTCCATCATCCTGGGAACAGGGTGCATACTGCTCAGCAGCAGATAACAACAAAAAACCTCCTCCCCAAGCCGATTTCTGCTCCCAGGGCCCAGCCTTTACAAAAAATGATTTTTAATAGGGGAGAGGGGCTGCGCAGCCCCCTCCCTGGGCCGATTTTGGCCCTGGGTACCCCTTCCCCCAGGGTCCGGCCATTTGTCCTGGGTGCACTGGAACCATGGGGGAGACTTAAGGGAGCAGGCCTTGCTTTCAGACACAGGGAGCTGCTAAACATGCAGCTCCCTGTGTCTGATAGCAATTTGTCTGTTTCCCTGTTGGCTTGACAGCAGGCAGGGAAACAGACCATTAAAGCTCCAGCCAAGCCACAGCAAACAGCTATGCCCCGGGGATGTGCACCCCGGGACATAGCAGGAGCCGGCCCTGGGGACTTGTGGTCTCCAGGGCCATTTTTGGCTCCGGAGGGTTTGCATGGCCCCCTCCTTTCATGTAGTAGGGCCTGCCCCGGAGAGGTGGCGGCCCTCGGGCCGAGTAGTTATAGTTAGGACCGAGTTTCCATAAGAAAAGCATTTTTTTCATTTGCCAATAACTTTGGCTTCATTTGAGGAATCCTCACGAAATTTTGAAAACTAGTTTGCTACTCACTGCAGCTGCTGTCTTCAAAGTTTCGGGGTGATCCGTCAAGCGTGGGCGAGAAAAAAAAGGGGCGGTCCTAAAACGCATTTTCCCCATGGTAATTTCCATAGGAAGTTTAGACACAGCTACAGCCTGAACTCCTGAACAGATGTACACCAAATTTGGCAGGAAGGTAGATATTTGTCCATGAAGGGCCTTTTCGTGATTTGGTGTAAATCCATTCTGTATTTGTGGAGTTATTAACCAAATCCAAATTTGTATATATAGGGACACGGAACCTCTAAGGCTTAAGCCGAGTCCCCGAAGAAATATAAAATAATAAGAGAAGGGGGCAGGGTATGAATACCCTGACCACCTAGGCCTCTTGAGGAGGTTCCGGAGGTACCCCACCAGGGCAAAAAACCTTATTTTTAAATAGAAATTTGGGTGGGAGTCGTGCTGGAGCCACGGCTCCTGACGAAACAGTATAAAGAAAGAGGAGTGCGGGCTCCTGCACTCCTATATTATTAAGCCCATGAGTGGGCCAAGTCCCGGGCGCATGCGGGCATCATTATTTAAAACAAATGGGGGGGGTCTTGCAGACACTCTTGGGGACATAGTTGTTTGCTGTGGCTTGGAGTGAGCATTAACGCTCCAGCCAAGCCATAACAAACGCTCCACTTCCAGGATGCGAAAGTATTTAAATATGCTCTCGCTTGCTGGAAGAGGAGCAGAATTGCTTTCAAAGAGAGGGAGCTTCATGTTTAGCAGCTCCCTCTCTGTGAAAGCAATGCTGGCTCCCGCAGTAGGCGGGGAGCTGGCGGGGACAGCGGTCCCCAACAAAAGTCAACAGGTGCCCTGGGTGGGATCAGGGCACCCAGAATGGAGGCCAGAGCACGGGGGATGGGGTGACCAGGGCAAAAATCATCCTGGTGAGGGGGCCACGCTGCCTCCTCCCCCATTAAATGGCTGCGCCCTGAGAAATGGGGTCCCTGGGGCCAAAATCAGCCACAGGAGGGGAAGCGTGGCCCTTATCCTCTTTTACAAATGTAAAACAAAAGAAAAGTTTGGGCCCCAGGGGATGGGGTTCCCAGGGCCAAAATCGGCCCAGGAAGGGAGGCTGTGCGACCCCCTCCAGCATTTTTAAATGGCCATGTCCCGGGGGATGGGGTCCCCTGGCCAAAATCAGCCAGGGGAGGGGGTACCGTGTGGGCCGCCCCCTTTCTCCACCACTCTGCAAACAAGCCTCCTGGTGCACTACTGGTTGGGTAATGACATCCCCTTGAATACTCAGGGTCCTTGGGAGACAAGAACCCCTCCTGTTACCTCCAGTAAGTCCCACACAGAAGGATTGCTGAGAGGTCTTTCGAGGCCACGACCCCTTTCTCTACCACTCTGCAAGTGTGCCTCCTGGTGTACTACTGGTTCGGGGAAGAAGTCCCCTTGGAAGCTGAGGGTCCCTGGGGGCCAAGAACCCCTCCTGTTAATTCCAGTAAGTCCCACACAGCAGGATTGCTGAGAGCTGGCCGGAAGCCCTGCCCCCTTTCTCCACCACTCTGTAAATGAGCTTCCTGGCACACTACTAGTTGGGGGGTGAAGTCCTCTTGGATTCTGAGGGTCCTTGGGGGCCAAGAATCCCCCCTGTTACCTTCCATAAGTCCCACACAGCAGGATTGCTGTGAGCTGGCCGGAGTCCCGCCCCCTTTCTCCACAACTCTGCAAATGCGACTCCTTTAAAAAAAAAACATAGACATTCACTTTTAAAAAAATGAAAGGTTATAGGGACGTTATAGTTAGGCTCAGATTTCACTCTTACAAGCCCACAGAAATTCAGCAGTTATAGTTATCTGAGCTAACTATAACTTACCTCTCCGCAATACACTGCTTATGACCTCACATATTACATCAATCATGACATGGTCAGTGACATCACTGATGAAATCACTGATGACATCATCAAGTGAGTGAAAGTGTTTTTAAGAGTTTATGGGTGCTAAACTACAAAAGTTAGATTAGCATACTAGTTGTACTACTATTGAGGGATACTATTTCTAACGTGTGATCTGAGTGGGTGTGTGACTGTCTATATCAGTGTGTGAGTGGTTTTGTAAGAGTGAAATCTGAGCCTAACTATAATGTCCCTGTAACCTTTGGTTTTTTCAGTGAATTTCTATGTTTTTTAATTCTATTTCCTAACTATAACGTCCCTGTAATCTTTGGTGTTTTAAGTGAATATTTAAATATATATTACCTACTGGCGGTCGCCAGTAGGTAGTTATAGTTAGGACCTAGTTTCCATAGGAAAAGCGTTTTTTCTTTTGCCAATATCTTTGGCGCCGTTTGACGAATCTTTGCGAAAGTTTCAAAACTAATGGGGTGCTCTGGTCAGCTCCTGTCTTGAAAGTTTCGGGGTGATTCATCAAGCGGGGGCAGAGAAAAAAGGGGGTCCCAAAATGCGTTTTTCCCATGTTAATTTCCATAGGAAAAATTGGAACAGGTTACAGCCCGAACTGCTGAACGGAATGACACCAAATTTGGCAAAAAGGTAGCTCTTGGTTCAGAAAGCGACCTTTTTTTTAAATGGTGTAAATCAGTTTGGTAGTTCCTGAGAAATTAAAAAAAGAAAAATATCGATATCTGAACACCCAGGAGGAGTCGCGACTCCTCCCGAGCACGAGCTGACTTCTCATTGGCTGCCAACACTCCAAACCAGAATGTGTTGGCAGCCATCTTGTGACTTGGTAACCGAGTCACAAGAAAACAGTGGGAAAAAGGTTGAAAAATAAGAAAAGGGGGCAGGGTAGAAAGACCCTGACCCCCTAGGCTTAGTCAGGGGGTCCCACAAGGACCCCCAGGCCCAAAAAAAGCATTTTTGTTTTTTTTTAAAACGCCCGAAGTCACGCTGGGTGCGCGAATCCGGATGAGAAAATTTAAAAAAACGAAGCGCGGTCTCCTGCGCTTCGTTTTTTATAAGCCCCCGGGGGCAATCAGTAATTAATTTGCGGGGGCCCACGGGGGCCCTTGCAGCCATGGGGACCGCCACCTCCCCGGAGCTTAGTTATTTGAATGCGGGGGGCACGTGGACCCCCTGTAGCCCCGGGGACCGCCACCTCCCCGGGGCATTTGTAATTGTAAGGCAGGGGCCTCGCTGGCCCGCCAAACCCCGGGGATCGCCACCTCCCCGATGCTTCTTTCATTCATTGGGGGGGCCTCGCAGGCCACCCCAAGCCCCGGGGACCACCACCTCCATGGGGTTATGCAAATTTAGGGGGGTCCCGGGGACCGCCACCCCCCAGGGCCGGCTCCTGCAATGTCCCAGTGTGCCCACCCCGGGGACATTGCTGTTTGCTATGACAGGGCGGGAGCACAGCTCCCGCCCTGCCATAACAAACCCTGCTTTGCTTCGTTGAAGCGAGAGCAGGAAAACCTGCTATCGCTTCAATGAAGCAACGCAGGATTGCTTTTGAACAAGGGGAGCTGCATGACAGCAGCTCCCCTTGCTCAAAAGCAATGCCGGCTCCCGCAGGAGGCAGGGAGCCAGCGGGACCATGGGGGCATTGGGGCTCCCCCCACGGTCCCCAACGCTAAGGGCAGGCCCCGGGGGATGGGGTCCCTGGGGCGAATACGAAATAATTGAAGGGGTTCGAGTTTGGAGTCGCGACTCCAACGCGGCTCTCAGCGCGGCCCCCATGTAACATCACGTTGGCTTCACGAATCCGCCTTAAATAAATAATTAAGTAGTATATAATGTAGAAGGTAGTGTTGTATTTGTGAAGTTCTTTTGAAAAGGTACTGTGATTGAAGTAAATGACAAGATTACAATTGATAGAGTTGTTAAAAATATATAAAATTAAAAAATAATAGTTAAAGTTGAAAAGTGTGTTGTGTTGTAGTGCATTGAGTTTGTGCTTTTGTTTTGTGAATTCGCGGTGGGTGCGCGGATCCCAAAAAAAAAAAGAAATTGTATGTGTAAAAAAAAATAATAATCAGTATTAAGTTATAGGGTGGCTCTAAAAAGAGCCCTTGTTTTCATTGTGAGTTTGTTGTGGCTACATGTAAGTGCCGATGCAGAGCTTTAGGTTGTTGAGAAAGACTCTGTTTCCCTGATCAGTGAAGTGTACTCCATCACTCCTGTAGATGCCATCCATATCAAAACGTAGATTGTTGTTGTATATGGAGCCCATCCTATGGTCTCTAAGGTAAGCAGAAACAGCTTTATTGACATTCTTTCTAGCTTTTTCAATCTGTGGACAGAATTGATTTGACCACTTCCATTTCTGTCTTTGGTATATGTTAGACTATACAAAGACAGTTTGAGGTAAAAGCAACATCAATTATGCAAAGGTGTCCTTCATTAGCATTTCCAGACCTACCCCAGTCAATGTGCCTAGGTCATTGCCACCACAGTGCACAATCATGAGGTCAGGGGGTTGGAGATGCAAAAAGGTTTTAACCAAAGGCATCAATTGGTGCCACTTTAATCCTCTCTGTGCAATCCATTTAATATCCCCATTTTGCAAAGCTAGGTCTTTGTCAATACCTCTGCGTTCAGCATACCTTTTGCACCAGAAAACATAGCTGTGCCCAACAATCCACACTGTAAGCATCTTGAAGGGATGTCTGGAAGTAATGAAAAGATGTCTGTAGCTGAGGTAGTCAGTTGGTAGAAGGAGAGGTATGTAAAATGGTGGACAAGATGCTGTTTTTTTAAAAGTAGAGAATTGATTGGCTGTTTAAGAACATTGTGTATTCAAAAATAGGGTGCATGTTATTGTATTTAAAAAGCATGTTTCTTATTGGTTAGTAAAAAATGTTTGAAAGGTACAGTAGAAAGGATAAGGTCATATTTTGCAAAGTCAACCACACCTGCTGTTTGCATTTGCAACATTGTGTGGTGAACTTGAAAATATGGTGGACTTGTGACCTGTCAGTTAAGTTGAATGTTCCATGAACTGTTACTATGGAAACTGGCATTAAACAGAATAGGGGTAGGGTTGAAACTTAACTGTGGACTTAAAATGTGAAATTGTAATTTATATATAAGTGAAATGGTATTAAAGTAAGATTTCCCAAGTCAGTAGTATCTTTAGAAGTGGTGTGTTCTTAAAAGATAGTGGTATTTTTATTTGCAATATATTTTTGAACTCCTGTATGAATTTGTGGCTCCATCGCGGGGGTGCATGGTGGAGTCGCGACTTCAAAAAAATCTAGAAGCAGTTTGGGCACTTTTAGAAGTCAGTTGGTAAGGGTTAATATGTGTAACCAATAGAAATGTGTTTTACAATTTGAAATAATCTAGGAAGCAGTGTGATTTGTTACTTACATGTATTTGTGTGGAGAAAGAGAGGGAAAGTTTGCCATTACTGGTTTTACCTTGCTGAGACTGGTGCCTTATATTGATTGTGTGCAAAAGAAAATCTTTTAAGAGTTTGTGATATTTTAAATTCTACAAATCTATTTGGAAGGTGAGTTATAAATTTGTGAGGTGTATTATGTATTAGGTTTATTTTTAAACTTTTAAAATTATTCAAAAAGTGTGATGTTTGAAATATATTATTAAATGTAGAGATGTGTATTGTAGTTTGTTTTATTGTACTTAAATGTTGTTTAAAAAAGATTCTGTATAGTAATATGTGTATTTTGGAAGATGGATTAGTGATTATGGTAGTTTGTTTTAGTGTGTTGATCTGTATATTTTTAGTAAACCGTATAATTTTAGCTGTTGGTTTAAATTAGGAGGTGGAGTATGTCAAGTTTTAAGGTGTGCAGGGATTTCTGTCCTAAGTATGTTTCTACTTGTATATGTATTTTCATATGTCTTATACATTTGAATGTGCATGATGTATAACAAAGAGCTGTTGTTGCTTTTTATGTGGTAGGGTCAAGACTGTGAGTACTAGTAGAATGGTGAAGATGCAGCACAAAAGTGTGGTTTGAAAGATTCTCCCATAAGGTGTTATTAATTACGCTTCTTTTTTCTAGTCTGTAGAAAGGTATAGTTGAATTATGCCGCATAATTTTAGATAGAATGGTGAAGATGCTGCACAAAAGTGTGGTTTGAAAGATGCTCATATAAGGTGTTATTAATTAGGCTTCTTTTTTCTAGTCTGTAGAAAGGTATAGTTGAATGATGCCGCATGATTTTAGATACAATGGTGAAGATGCAGCACAAAAGTGTGGTTTGAAAGATGCTCACATAAGGTGGTATTAATTAGGCTTCTATTTTCTAGTCTGTAGAAAGGTATAGTTGAATTATGCCGCATAATTTTTGATAGAACGTTGAAGATGCAGCACAAAAGTGTGGTTTGAAAGATGCTCACATAAGGTGTTATTAATTAGGCTTCTTTTTTTCTAGTCTGTAGAAAGGTATAGTTGAAAGATGCCGCATCATTTTAGATAGAATGGTGAAGATGCAGCACAAAAGTGTGGTTTGAAAGATGCTCACATAAGGTGTTATTAATTAGGCTTCTTTTTATTAGTCTGTAGAAAGGTATAGTTGAAAGATGCCGCATAATTTTAGATGTTTGGTTGAAATTGTAAGTTTGTTCTTTCAAATTTTTAAGGTATGGATAGTGTTATGTACTCCTTTAATCCCCCAGACGTTACCCTTGTACTAATGGAATCACCAATGTATTTGCTATACAGTGCTTCAATCACCCAGACACTATCCTTCCACTCTTTCAATCACGCAGGGATTTTTCTTGTAGTTATGTAATCATTCAGCCAGTACTCATGTACTTTTAAAATCACGCGGTCACTACCTTTCCACACCTGTAATCACTCAGGCAATATCTTAGTAGTTCAGTAATCACGCAGGCAGTACGCATGTACTTATTAAATCACCCACTCACTTGCTACCTACTCCAGTAATCCACCAGATATTTCCCCTGTAGTCATACAATCATCTAGGCACTAGTTATGTACTACCCCTACAGTCATGTAATCATCCAGGCTGTATCTATGCACTCATGTAATAACCCACACACTACTCTTGCAGTCATAGAATCACGCAGGCTCTACTATTGCAGTCATCTATTCATCTAGGCAGTACGTAATGACTCATCTATGCCTTAGGTTGCTATTTATACACTTATCCGTGCTCTCAATGTCTATATCTGCACTCATGCAATTAGCCAGTCACTTTTCATCTTGTCCTGTACTTACCCAGTGACTACCCTTGCACTCATACAATCACCCAAGGAGTACCCATTGAGTTTTGGAATTACTCAGTGAGATCTATTACATGTCTCAGTTTCTAGGTTTCAGTAGACTCCAGAAATATTGTATACATATTTCTTTTAGATATCATGATGATTTAAAAATGTAGAGACATATGTATGCGTGCTTTTAACAATATGGACACAGTTATAGTTGAGGTATGTAATAGTGTGCTGCTTTATATTTGGCTAGGCCCAACTCTCATGCACTTATAAAAACACCCAAGTACTCGCCATGCAGTCTTACAATGATGCAGGCATTACATATGCAGTGCTGTAATCACTCAGGCATTACTGCTGCACTGATGCAATCATTTAGACACTATCTATGCAGTTATGCAATCACTAAGGTATTAGTCATGTACTTATGTAATCACCCAGGCACTATTGCTGCACTCCTTGAATCATGGAGGCACTACCTTTGTACTCATGTAATCACTCAGCCAGTAGTCATGCTGTTATGAAATCACTAAGGCACTACTTTCGCACTCTTTTATTTAATCAGGCTCTACCTCAGTAGTCCTGCAATCACCCAAGAAGTACCCATGTACTTATAAAATCACCCAGTCACTTGCAATGTAGTTATGTAAATCCCCAGACATTATCCCTGTAGTCATACAATCACCTAGGTGTTACCTATGTAGTCCTTTAATCCCCTTGTACTCTTTTAATCACATACGCACTTTTCTTGTACTTATGTAATCACTCAGCCAGTACTCATGTACTTTTAAAATCACCCAGTCACTACCTTTGCACTCCTGTAATCACTGAGGCACTATCTTAGTAGTTCAGTAATCACCCAGGCGGTACTCATGAACTTATAAAATCACCCACTCACTTGCTATGTACTTCAGTAATCCCCCAGATATTACCCTTGCAGGCATGGAATCACCCAGGGTCTAGTTATGTACTACCCCTACAGTCATGCTATCATGCAGAATGTACCTATGCAGTCATGTAATAACCTACACAGTACCCTTGCAGTCGTAGAATCACCCATGCCCTTCTGTTGCATTCATCTATTCACCTAGGCAATAGTCAATGACTTATCCATGCCTTTAGGTGCTATTTATACACTTATCCATGCACTCAATGTGTATGTTTGCACTCATGCAATTAGCTAGTCACTATTCATGTTTTCGTGCAATTATCCAGTGACTACCCTTGCACTCATACAATCACCCAAGGAGTACCCATTGAGTTTTGGAATCACTCAGGCAGATCTATTACATGTCTCAGTTTCTAGGTTTCTCTATATTTCAGAAATATTGTATACATATTTGTTTTAAATATCATGATGATTTGAAAACGTAGAGACATATGTATCCATGCTTTTAACAATATGGGGATAATCACTGAGGAGCACTTGTGAACCTAGTCAGAGGTATGAGCAGGGCCACTGGAATTATGTGACTGTTAGGCTGCACCGACTTTCGCACAGTTATACATTTTCTGCATTAGCCACATAATTCATCATCTGCATCCTAATCTGCAGATTTGAACAAAAAAAGCCTTATTTCTAGCTCAAACAGCTCAAACGTTACCAAAAATGCAGCGACAAGTGTTACAGCGTGGTGGAAGGCCCTTTGCAAACCTAGAATGGTCACCTGTTAATTATTGCTAAATGTGGGTGTTAAATTGGTATTAATGGTGTGCAAGCCACTCGTGCTTCCCTCTGCACCTCTCTTGCCTCTCTGCATTTCCGTTGCTTCTTTCTGCACGTTTTTTTCTTTTTGTGCACTCCTCTTGCCTCATTCTGCAAATCTCTTGTACTTTCTGCACCTCTGTTCCCTCTTTCTGCACATCTGTTGCCTCTTTCTGCACCTCTATTCCTTCTTTCTGCACTTCTTTTGTTTCTTTCGGCACCAGTCTTGTTTCTTCCTGCATCCCTATTGCCTCTCTCTCCACCCCTCTTCCCTCTTTTTGCACTTCTGTTGCTTCTTTCTGCACCTCACTTGTCTCTTTCTGCACCTCTATTGCCTCTTTCTGCAGTTCTCTTGTCTCCTTCTGCATTTCACTTGCCTCTTTCTGTACCTCTGTTGCCTCTTTGTGCACCTCTCTTGCCTCTTTCTGCACCTCACTTGCTTCTTTCTGCACCCCTTTTGCCTGTTTCTGCACCCCTGTTCCCTATTTGTGTAACTCTCTTGCCTCTTTCTACACCTCTCTTCCCTCTTTCTGCACCACTCTTGCCTCTTTCTGTACCTCTGTTCCTTCTTTCTTCACCTGTCTTGTCTGTTTCTGCACCCTTCGTGCCTCTTTCAGCACCTCTGTTGCGTCTTTCTACAGTTCTGTTCCTCTTTCTGTACCCCTCCTGCCTCTTTCTGTACCCCTCTTGCCTCATTGTGCACCTCTCCTACCCCTTTCTGCACTCCTCTTGCCTCTTTTTCCACCTCTGTTGGTTCTTTCTGCACCTCTTTTGCTTCGTTCTGCACTTCACTTGCCTTTTTCTGTACCCCTCTTGCCTCTTTCTGCAGCTCTGTTGGTTCTTTCTGCACTGCTCTGGCTTCTTCCTGCACCTCAGTTCCACATTTCTGCATCCCTCTTCCCTTTTTTCTGCACCCCTCTTCCCTCTTTCTGCACCTCTCTTGCCTCAGTCTGCCCACCTGTTCCCTATTTCTGTACCTCTTTTGCCTGTTTCTGCAACTCTCTTGCCTCTTTCTGCAGTTCTCTTGCCTCCTTCTGTACCTCAATTGCCTCTTTTTGCACCTCTGTTGGTTCTTTTGCACTGCTCTTCTTCTTTCTGCACCTCTCTTGCAAATTTGTGCACCCCTCTTGCCTCTTTGTCACCCCTTTTACCTGTTTCTGCACCTCTCTTGCCTCTGTCTGCACCTCTGTTCCCGTATTACCCCTGTAGTCATGCAACCACCCATGCACTAGTTATGTACTATCCCTGCAGTCATTTAATCATGCAGTCTGTATCTATACACTCATGTATGCCTTCAGGTGGTATTTATACACTTATCCGTGCACTCAACATCTATGTCTGCACTCATTCAATTATCCCTCTTTCTGTACCTCTTTTGCCTGTTTCTGCAACTCTCTTGCCTCTCCTCAGTTCTCTTGCCTCCTTCTGCACCTCTGTTGCTTCTTTCTGCACTTCTCTTGCCTCTTTCTGCACCCCTGTTGCTTCATTGTGCACTTTCCATGCTTCTTTCTGCACCTCTCTTGCTTCTTTCTGCACCCCTCTTGTCTCTTTCTGCACTCGTCTTCCCTCTTTCATTTTCTATTGCAATTACCCAGTGACTACCTTTGCACTAATTCAATCACCCAAGCACTACCCATAGAATTATGCAATTACTGAAGCAGATCTATTACATGTCTCAGTTTCTAGATTTTATTATATTCCAGAAATATTATATACATATTTGTTTTAGATATTATGATGATTTGAAAACATAGAGACATATGTATGTGTGCTTGTAACAATGTTCAGAGACTTATAGTTGAGTCCAACTCTCATGCAGTTATAAAAACGCCCAAGTAGTCGCCATCCAGTCTTACTATGATGCACGCACTAGATATGCAGTGCTGTAATCACTCAGGCATTACTGCTGCATTCCTTTTTTCTGTTTCTGCACCCCTCTTCCCTTATTTTGCAGCTGAGGTGTCAGTGTTACCATATTCCGAAAACCATATATGCATTTGTTTGTAGCTTTTAAATAGAAGGTGTTTCTTTAGTAATAGATAAAAATATTTGTATATAATTATTTTAATAATATTAAATTATTTTTAAAAAAAAATCAGATATTCTCCATTATTATTAAGAAAGATTCACCATGACAAAAAAAGCGCAAAAGAAAAAAGAACAAAGAGAACAGTACTATTTAAAGGAGAGACAAAAGCAGGAATTAGATGAACTACAACATGTGGCAATGAAGAAAAAGTCTTGTGGTAAGAGAACAAAAGAATTTTTTAAAAGACTTTTAAGGACTGGAAAGAATTTTGAAAATGCAGAAAATAGAAAGAATAGTTGTAGAACGAAGAAGAATGAAATGAAAAAGGACAAATTAATGGAAAATCACGTTCCGAGAAAACAATCTATGTTGAAAGAAGGATGAAACAATATCACGATATTAGGAAACGTATGTATAAAAGTAGAGTACTACAAAATGTATTGAAAGATTGCAAGAAATATAAAAAAGATCTGCTTTTTACAAAAAGAAACAACAGATTGAAAGTATAGTCGAAAAGGCTTTTGAATTGAAAAGAAGATTGTTTATATTAGTTTTGAAAAGAATGCGAACATTGGATAAACCAATGCATTCTATGAAGGACAAAAGTAAAAGGAAAAGACTAATTAACAGAACTAACTTTTGTAAAAAATTTGGGTGAATGGAAGCACACTTCTAGTTCAGAACCTTTTTTTAATTAAGAGAGCTATTTTCAAAGCAATACATTAGTTCACGCAGTTGAAACCAGTGGTCGTGCTTATTAAGTTAAGAATGGTTGTGCAATTGAAAAAGAAAATATGGCTCCTAGAAATGTGGAAGAAGTGATAGCTGAAGAAGTTCAAGGGAGACGTTCACAAGCTCCAGTGTATACATGGGATTGTAGTAGTATTTGTAGTGTACGACAGCAGGGTATTGATATTTTACAAAATTTCTTACGAGAGTATACTAAAAAAAAGTATTAAACAAAAGATTAAGATGTTGCAAGGAGTGGATCCTTGTAAAGTGAGAAAAAATACTGGCTTGCAAGGTCATTCTCTGGGTTGTCTTTCTAGAAAAGTGTGTCAAAGTGTTTTTCATCATTTCAGAATGTTAGCAGTACATCACTCTGCAATGCGGAAGTTAGTAAGAAGATTGTACTATGTTAAAAGTCCTGCATTATTTTTAAGTGAAATAAACACTGCTCTTTTGCATGGGTCAGTATCGGATGTAAAAAAAGTTTGTGATGATATGGAGTTTCTTATCTTTAGTACTGAAGAAGAGTGTAGACAAAGTGAGAGTTTGATAAGTGTAGGTGTTGAATAAGAGGTGGAAGATAGTACTACTGAGAAGTTTGTAGAAGAAATTACAAAGTTTAAGGTAATTTATTCTGAAAAACCAAACTATGTTTGTATTTGTTGTTGACGTACTCACTATAGAAATCAAACTAGGAATGTTGATGTGTATTTAAAAAGTGAAAAGGAAAACAATGATAAGTGGGAGGAATTTGGTGCTTATTTGTTGGTGGAAGGTCTTTTTGAGTTGGGTAGTGATCAACGTATTTGTAAATATTGTTACAGCAAATTAGAAGAGAACAAAATGCCAGCTAGAGCTGTACATAATAACCTAGAATTGGTAGCTATTCCTCCAGAACTGGTAGATTTAAATGCATATGAGTCCATTCTGATTCAGTCTGTACACCCGTTTCAGGCTATTGTTCGTATGGAGCCTAAAACAGGTAAGTTGCCTCCCACAGATTTACAAAGAGGATTAAAAGGAAGAGTTGTGTATTTACCGTTAGATTTAAAGAAAAATATTGAAACTATTGGTGTAGAGAGAGAGGAAACTGAACCTGTAGTTATTCTAGTTAATGGTGTTCCAACAAAGAGTCGGAAAATATGGCAAGAGTTAGTAGATGTCACCAAAGTTCAAAAGGCTACGTTATATCTCATAAAAAACAATCTTTATTATAAAAATATATATCTGGAAGAACAAGAAATATTTTTAGGAGATGATAGCAAAATTTCAACTGGCCAAATCGAAAAAGTGGACATCTCCAGGAGTGAAGAAATTTATGAACATTATAGTGTACATCCTTTACATTCAAAAGAAGTGATTGGAAATACTATTGAATTATCCCAAATGAAGAAAGCGAAGGGAACTCCTATGAGTGTTTGGGAAAGAAGTTTAGAAGCCTGTTGTTTTCCACAGCTCTTCCCCACTGGAAAAGGTGGATGATATGATGAACGGCCCGTGCAGATTCGAGCTTCAGAATATCGTACAACAAGATTGTACTCAGAAGATCCAAGATTTTGACAATGTATCCCATATATATTTCATCTTTTGTTTGAAAGTGACTTGTCTGGACTTTCATATGCAGTGAACCACATATTAAAAACAGGAGTTCATCTTACACATGTTTCTGAAAAGGAATTCATGGACAAAGTACAAAAAAGAGACGATCATTTAGAATCTCAATTGATTAATTTGATGGCGTGTCAACGTGGTACTAATGAGTATTGGTTTCGTTGTCACGGAGAACTTAAATGTATGTTAAGGAACTTAGGAACCCCTACATGGTTTGTTACGCTAAGCTGTGCTGAATACGCATGGGACGATTTACTTGAATTTCTACGAGAAGCAAATTCAAATATTAAAAACATTGAATTGAAGACAGCTGGAGAACTGTGTTCCTTGGATCCTGTAAATGTGTGCAGATATTTTAATCATAGGTTTCAAGCTATGATGTCTTTTATCTGCAATAAAAATAACCCACCTCTTGGAGAAGTTATTGATTTCTTTTGGAGAAAGGAGTACTAAGCCAGAGGTGCTCCTCATATACATATGCTATTATGGATCAAGGATGCACCTAAATTTGGAACTGATTCTGATGAGACTGTTTTATCTTTCATTGAAGACTATGTTACA
Source organism: Calotriton arnoldi (assembly GCA_963921515.1). NCBI lineage: Eukaryota > Metazoa > Chordata > Amphibia > Caudata > Salamandridae > Calotriton > Calotriton arnoldi. The sequence continues at coordinate 407,975 of CAWUFW010014208.1, read as the reverse complement.
TGTGGTATTCCAAAAACAGGAGAAGAAAATACCTTAAGACAACAAGTTTTACGGTTTCAAACTCATCGATGTGGGAAATATTGTCGACGGAAATACAAGTCAAAGGAATTTTTTTTACAAAATGTCGTTTTGGATTCCCACGTCCAGTAATTTCCAAAGGAAGAGTCAACAGTTTCATGTCAGCAGTGAGGCATACTATAACTCGAAAATCTCCAAAGAATACTTACAATATTAAAAGAAGTGAACATTCAAAGTATATTAATGATTACAATCCAGTGATTTTGACGATGTGGAATGCAAATATGGATATCCAGTATGTTGCAGATAATTCAATTGCTGTTGCTCGCTATGTTACATCATACATAACAAAATCTGAAAAGACAGAGTTGAAAGAAATGTGGGCAGAAATTTCACAAGAGAAGACTCATAGTAATAAATTGTACAGCTTCAGTTTGAAGATACTTTCCCATCGAGAAATTGGATCGTACGAATGTTCGGATCGGTTGACATCTGCAAGTTTATATTCAAAGTCAAGAGGAATCAGTTGGGTAAGTCTAGGTCTTGCTGCAACACGAAATCGAGTATTGAAATCTGTAGAAGAAATTGAATATTTAGCATTAAATGATCCGGAAAGCACAGATATTGTTAAAACAAACATGTTGGATACGTACTATCCTAAAAGAAGTCCACATCTGGAAAACATATGTCTCTATGAAGTACTGCAGTATTACAGCTTTAAGAGAAATGTTACAGAAAATATAAATGAAGAAAAATATGCAGTAATTGGATGTGATGGATGTTTGCTAAAACATACCAAAGGAAATCTTATTAATCACAGGAAACTCAGTTGTGATACTCCAGATAAAAGAGAATTTTTCTATTTAGCACTTCTGCAACTCTTCAAGCCTTGGCGTACTGGAATGGAATTACTTGGAGATTTTGACTGCTATAAAGATTCTTTTAATGCATGTAAAGATAGCATTGAATGCACAGTTTTTCCAAATTATCTACAAATGTTGAATAAAGAGATTGAACAAGAAACTACTATTGCAGCTGAAATTGCTAGAGACAGTTCTCAAGATAGTCAAAGTTCTGCTCCACTGAGTCAAGGATAATTATCACTTGTGGGTCCCTCTGTTAATGAATATTTTTAATAGCATTCAGACAGTAGGTCCCCCTTCATCATGGAGACAGAGTATTATTGTACCCATTTTTAAAAAAGGGGAGAGGGGGTTACCAAATAATTTTTGTCCTATATCCCTTCTTGACACTACTGCCAAACTTATGGGAAGGGTCCTTTTGGCCAGACTGGAGGCATGGGCCAAAACTAATAACATCTTTATGAAGGCACAATATGGATTCCATAGGGGTATGGGCACGGTGGATCAATGCCTAAACCTCTCCTTAACTATAGAGAAATATACAAAGGCAAAAGGCGGGAAGATCTATTTGGCCTTCATGGACCTGACCGCAGCCTTCGACTGTGTTTCCCATTCGAGGTTATGGTCCATGATGGAGGGGATGGGCATTGATCCACCGATAATTGCCTTCATACGTCAGTTGTACGCCAACGCCACCGCTTGTGTTCGGTATGGTAGGAGGGGGGAGTGTACACGTCGCTTCAAAATCAAAAAGGGAGTAAGACAGGGCTGTGTTCTCGCCCCGTTTCTTTTCTCCATCTATACAAACGGGGTAGAGTCCTCCCTGTCTGCTTTACCTGTAGATGTTCCGAAGTTCAATCAAACCCCCCTCCCGATTTTAGCGTACGCTGACGCCGTATTGATAGCTAGATCGGGGCTAGCCCTGCAAGTGTTAATTACAGCCTACTCCACTTTTATGGCCTCACTTGACCTAAAAGTAAACAAATCAAAATTGTTTATTATTGTGGAAGGAGCTTCCAAAGGAGAGAAACACCCCCACTTCCAGCTGGCAGGAAAGAAAATTGAGGTTGTTAATACATTTTCATACCTGGGAGTTCTCTTTGATAAGGACCATACATGGTCCAGCTTAGTGGCGGTAAGAGCCCAGGGTATGCAAAGGAACATCAATGCTGTAAAAAGATTTGCAAAGAAGCTGGGAGGGAGCCATTTGGATATAATAAAAAAACATTTATCTTGCAAAAACAAAGTCTGCTGCAATCTATGGAGCAGGAGTATGGGGGATGGCAAATGTTGAGCAGCTCCAGCAAGCAGAAGATAGCTTTTTTAAAATAGGGTGTCTTTACCGCAATCAGCTCCAAATTATATCTTACACCTCGAACTAGGTCTTCCCTACATTAGTGATTGTATAAGATTAGCACCAGTATTGTTGTGGCTTTCAATTTGGCGGAGGACCACGGTGGATCTGACACAAACTATTATTAGGGATTGTTGTAAGTTGGACTACTACAAAAGAATTGGGTGGTTAAATTATGTAGAGGACCAACTGAATGCTCTAGGGCTGGGAGAACTATTTAAAGACCCTGATTCTTGTAAAAGTTATCACACAGAAAATGTTAACTGACTTATTCAACCGGAGAGCAAATTATGATAGAAGGGGAAAGAAATCTTGTGTCCACTCCTCCATTGCCTACGATCTGGTTCCCCCAAGACCTGGGGAGGGTTTTTACTACATATCACGCATAAATAACACTCAGCACAGATTTATTTTACTGCGCTTCCGATTGAATATGATCCCGCTACTTTTGGGGTATCCGGCAAAGAGATACAAACTGGCAGATTTATCTCCTTGTCCGTGTAATAACTTTGCCGTGCAGTCAGACCCTCATATAGTACTGTTTTGTAAAAACTATTCTGAAGAAAGAAAAACATTTATAATTCCGATCTTGAGGTATCATAATTTTAAACAGTATCGGGTGGCAATGTATTTTCTAAAGGCTTTATCGGACCCATTTGTATGTTATGCGGTAGCCTCATTTTTGTGGGCATGTTTTAGAAAGAGGAAATTGGTGGGCCGATCGATCTCTTAATAACAATGATTGACTCTGATTTTAAGGTATTTTACTCGATTTTCAAAGTTTATTTAAATGGAATTTGGATCATGGCAAAACTGTTTAATTTTTTTTTTTAACACTGTAGATAGGTTTATATATATCTGATATGAAGTTTTTATAATGATGCTATGTGCTTTTATGGTCTGTTTTATAAAGATCGAATAAAGCTATGTGAATTGAATTGAATTGAGTCAAGATCCACTAGGACAACCAATTCTTGAAAATGAAGCAGCAATTGCCATGAGTGAAGTAGAAATGGCAATGCAACAAGCACAACAGGATATTATGGAGTTGGGAAACTTGGAAGAACAACTAAATATTGAACAGAAAGAAATATATCAGCAAGTTACACAACAGATAGAGCATGGTTTACTTCATGAAAAAAAAGAATGCAACTGCACATCATTTAAACCTGTTCGAATGTATATCAGTGGTCAAGCTGGTACAGGAAAAAGTTTCTTAATTAAAGTTTTGACCAGTTATCTACAGAAAACCACTGAATCACATTTATCTTGTGTTGTAACCGCTCCAAATGGGTTAGCAGCACACAACATTAAAGGGATTACATTACATCGTTTACTGATGCTACCAGTTGAACATGAAAATAAGTTGGAATATCACAAGCTATCTGGAGAAGCTTGTTATGAAGTTTCAAGAGTACTAAAGAAAATGAAACTTCTGATCATTGATGAGGTTAGCATGGTCTCAAACTTAATGCTTGCCTTGGTACATTTAAGAATGCAGCAGATTTTAAAAACAGATTATGATGTTTTATTTGGAGGAAAACATGTAATTGTATTCGGCGACCTACTACAACTTACTCCTGTAAAAGGGCAACCAGTTTTTAAAACACTTGTCCATGAAGACACTAGGAAATCTTTGGGAAGTATTGGAAATGTCAACATTTGGTCTCATTTTGAATATAAAGAACTTATTAAGAATATGCGACAAGCAAGTGATGAACATTATGGAAACATTCTTCAAGATATAAGAATTGGTGTTTTGACAAAACATGGTAAAGAAGCTTTACAAAGTCGGCTAGTCACAAACTTGTTTCCAAATGAAAATGTTGGTCCTGAAATAATGTACAAAAAAATTGGAGAAAAGAAGTCCATAATTTGCCTAATGCCAACACTGCAAGAGTGTTCTACATTCAATCAAGAACTTTTGAAGCTAGAAAAACAACAAATAATGAAAATGGAAGCCATTGATAAAATAGAACATGAAGGAATTACTATTATTCTCTCAGAAAAATAAAAATCAAAATTGGATTTTTTGGAAAAGTCTATATCTAAGACTGCTGGTTCAGAAAAGACTTTATATGTATGTGAAAACTGTCGGGTAAATTTACGGCGTAATTTGGATGTAGAAAAAGGTTTAGTAAATTGAGCAATGGGAAAAGTTGTTGATTTTGTTAATTATCCGAACAGAGATGGAATTGAATTCTTGAAGATTACATTTGATCAGATTGAAGAGGTAAAACAGATTGGACGTTGTGCTGTTCGTTTTTTGCTTGTTAAAGACTTGTATGTTCGTAGAAAACAGTTTCTTCTTTCTTTAGCATATGCGGTGACCATTCATAAATCTCAAGGTTTAAGTGTAGACAGTGCTTTGGTAAACATTGGAAGTACAGTTTTTAAAGATGGTATGGCAAATGTTGCATTGTCTCGAGTAAGAACATTATCTGGATTGTTTTTGATTGATTTTGATGCGAAAAAGGTTAGTGCAGATGCAAATTGTGTAAGAGAGTATAATCGGTTAAGAAGACTGTATTGTATGCTCCTAACTTAGGTGAATATCCCATATATGAAAACCGTGTAGTATGTCCAAAACGAACATATGAGAAACACTCTAGTGAGGTTGGAAAGAAGAAAACAATTCAAGAGAATGTTGAGGCTGCAAAGAAAATGAAAATGGACACTATTGATGATATTGTAGGATACCAGTTAGAAAATAGTTCAGGTATCAACTGCTATGCTAATGTAATTGTGAACGTCGTGTTTTTTCTAGAAGATCTTCATCATCAAATTATGGAAAATCGAGAAAAAGATTCTGTTCTTTGTTACATTATATTTTTGAAAAGTTGTAAACTGATAAAACTAAAATCCATACTGCTACTGGCATACGGCATCTTTTGGATATATGTACTGGTTCTTCACAATTTACACATAATATACAACAAGATGCTCAAGAATTTCTTATGTTTATGCTTGCAGTATTGGAAGATGAAGGAATACAAATTGAAAATCTGTTTGGACTACGTTACAGATGGGATCATAAATGTGAAGACTATTCATTTTCTTCTACCACTGAAATAGACACTGAACGATTTAAATATTTGACAATGCCAGATTGCAAAACAGTGTCTTTTAACAAATTAGTAAAATCAGCTAATCAAGATATGAAATGTACTCACTGAAATTCAAAAATGTTGTCAACATTATTTATAGAAAGATTTGGACAATATGTCATTTTAATGCTACAACGTTGAAGAGCAGATGGAAGAAAATTGGAAACCAAAATTAAAAATTTTGTGGCAAGTCAAGTGTCAATTTCAGGAACAACTTTTAAAACAGTGGCTATTATTTTCCATGATGGACCTAGTACAACATCTGGACACTATAATGTGTATTTAAGATGCAATAAAGGATGGACACATTGTAATGGTTCCCTTATGAATTACCAAATTCATATCTGATATTTTTGATGCCAAAGTTTTCAAAACATCATTCGGCCTATTGGGAAGATGTAAACATAAATTAACGAGTTTATTTTGGATATTTTCAATGCAAATGATTTCAGAAACATCATTCGGCCTATTGGGAAGATGTCAACAATTGGGGGCCGATTCCGATTCAGGCCGGAAATCACTCTGACCGAGACGGACCCGGAGAGATTTCCAACCGAATCGGACTCTGGCAGTCCGACCGAACGAGTACGATGCACACGCATGCAATCGGACTCGAGTCGGTCGGACTCCCATTGAAGTCAATGGGAGCCGGACGTACAACGCATACGCGGGCTCCCATTGACTCAATGGGTGCGAGGTGAAGAAGGGCGCCCCCTACAGCGGGTACGCCTCGATGAGACTCGCGGCGTACATGCACAGGTAGGGGGGACCCCTGGGTCCCCCCTGTGTGCGACTCATGCGGCTACTTGTACAGGGGGGTCCGGCTCCGACTGCTCTTTCGAGCCGGACGGCGCGAGTCGGTCGGACTGCTCGAGGCACGCATCGTACTTGCCCGGCCGGGGAACGTCTCCATTGCGCGGTGCGAGTCGTGTCCGTGCGAGTCGGTCGGAGCGGTTCGGACCCGGGAACGAGTCGGTCGGCGATTTCGCGTGCGCTCGCATCGTACTCGCTCGGCCGGACGCACGTACGAATCGGTCGGGAAAGAGGGCTCCGAATCGGATCCGGTTAAGCCGAATCCGATTCGGTGCCCTACCGGCCGAGATCGGAATCGGCCCCTTGGTGTTTGAATTATCGCTTCTGTTCTTTGATATTGCATTTGGAAAATTGTGTTTGAAAGAAGTAGTTCATATATTTGATCTTTGTATTATATGCAATGTAAATGAGTGTTTATTTTTGAAAATGTAAACAGATAGTTGAGTTTGTTGTAAATATTTTGAACACAGATTTGTTTGTTTTTTACAATCTTATTGATTGTATTTTTTTGCCTGCTGTTATATGATGATCAACATTGAAATCACTGTGTATGGTGAAATTCAATAGAATCTGAAAACAGCAAAAAGAAAACCTGAATATGTTATGTAATTCTAAAATTATGTTGTGTTCTTAAACCTATAATATTATTTGCAATAATAGTATTTTTTCTTCTCTTTTACAGAAAGTAAAAGTAAAGTTTGAAAATATTTTCAATTTACTTTACAATGAAACAACTGTAAAATAGTTTCAATGAGTTTGATATCTACTTCAATACAGAAGGTAAGATTAAATAATGAAATAAGCATAATAATAGCAATTAATGTTTACAATCACTTTCATTGCAGTCATTCATTTTTCAAACTCAATCATCTCATTCCTCAAATCACCTCAGCAGTACTCATGCACTCCTTCAATCACTGAAGCATAACCTATGTACTTATAAAATCACCCACGCATTACTAATCCACACCTTTAATCAGTCTGGCAGTACCCATACACTCCTGCAATCAACCAGATATTACTTATAGAGACTTGCAATCACCCAAGTATTACCTATGCACTCCTTCAATCATCTAGACATTAGTCTTCCACTGATGGAATCACCCAAGCAGTAACCATGCACTCATGCAATCACCCAGGCATTACCTATACTCTTACAAAATCATCCAAACAATACCTATCCATTTACAAAATCACCCAGGCAGTACTAATGCACTTCTGGAATCACCCAGGCAGTACTCATCCACTCATGGTATAACCCAGGCACTACCCATGCACTCCTCTAATCACCTAGACACTACTCATTCACTCCTTCGATTACCCAGGCACTACCCATGCACTCCAGCAATCATCCAGTCACTACCCATGCACTTATAAAATCACCATGCAGTATCCTTGTACTCCTCCAATCATCCAGGCAGTACCCATGCACTTATGCAATCACCAAGACACTAACCATGCATCCATGCAATCATCCAGTCATTACCTATAAACTCATGTAATTACCCAGGCATTACCCATGCACTTACAAAGTCACCCAAGTAATACCCATGCACTTATAAAATCATCCAGGCACTACACATGTACTCCTGCAATCACCCAGGCACTACTCATGCACTTATGCAATAACCCAGCCACTACCCATGCACAGCTACAATCACCTGTGCACTACCCATGCACTTCTCTAATCACCTAGACACTACTCATTCACTCCTTTGATTACCCAGGCACTACCCATGCACTCCAGCAATCACCCAGTCACTACCCATGCACTTATAAAATCACCATGCAGTATCCTTGTACTCCTCCAATCACCCAGGCAGTACCCATGCACTTATGCAATCACCAAGACACTAACCATGCATTCATGCAATCATCCAGGCATTACCTATAAACTCATGTAAATACCCAGGCATTACCCATGCACTTACAAAGTCACCCAAGCAATATCCATGCAGTTACAAAATCATCCAGGCACTAGCCATGTACTGCTGCAATCACCCAGGCACTACTCATCCATTCATGTAATAAACCAGACACTACCCTTGCACTGCGCCAATCATCCGTGCACTACCCATGCACTCCTCCAATCACCAAGCTACTAGCCATACACTTATCCAAACACTCCGCCAATACCCAAGCACTTATAAAATTACCACGCACTACCCTAGCAGTCTTACAAACACTGATGCACTACTGATGCACTCATCGAGGCATTACCCATAAACAAATGTAATCTGTCAGGCATTACCCAAGCACTCTTCCAATCACCCATACATTACCTCTGCACTCATGCAATCACTCAGTCATTAACAAAGCACTTACAAAATCACTCAGGCACTACCCATGCACTCCTCCAATCACTAAGGCACTATTCATCCACTCATGCAATAACCCAGGCACTACCCATGCACTGCTGCAATCACCCAAGCACTACCCGTGCACTCCTCTAATCACCCAGACACTACTCATTCACTCCTTCAATTATCCAGCCAGTAGCCATTCACTCCTCCAATCACCCAGGCACTATGCATGCATTCATGCAATCACCCAGGCATTATCCATGCACTCATGCAAGCACCTACATACTACCCATGCACTCATGCAATCACCCAGGCATTACCCATGCACTCATGCAATCACCCATGCAGTACCCATGCAATCCTCCAATCACCCAGTCAGTACCCAAGCACTCATCCAAATACTCTGCCACTACCCATACACTCATGAAATCACCAAGGCACTTCCCATGCACTCTTCCAATCACTTAGGCACTATCCTTGCAGTTCTCCAGTCATCCAGGCAATACTCATGCACCCATGTAATCATGCAGATATTATCCATACACTTCTTCATACAACACATACAAATTTCTCTTTTTTTAACAGAATAACAAGAACCGTTTTTATTCTTCTTTTTGTGTTTTTTTTTGTGTTTTTCTAACTTTTTGGAATTTGTTTGGTGTTTTTAAAAAAAGAAAAAGAAAAAATCAACAGAACAATTAAGAACTCATTGCAAAAAGAAAAACAAATTAACAAAAGTGGTTTTTGACAGCAACCACAATGGCATCCACTGATTGCTCTCCATGGCAGAGAACTTTCTTGCATTTAATGCAATGTTGTTCGAGTCTTGCAAACTCTGGTTTTATATTAGTAGTCATACTGGCGGAAGAACCTGATGATGTACTAGGCCCTGCAAGTTGGTCATCTTGGGAAGCCTGTTTTTTGAGATCTCGGAGATGTTGTACCTGTGCAAGGGCCCATGGATGGATGGTTTGAAGGTGCTTGAGCATCGAAGATGTTTCACACGAAAAAAATGTGTCCGATCCATGTGAGAGGACGTTCTTACAGATGGTGCACGTCACCTTTCGTGCGTTGACCTTCTTCTCACCTTCAGGGATGGAAAGAAAGGCCCATACGATGCTCTCATACCTTTTTTTAACAGGTTCTTGTAAATCTTCTTCTTCTGCACGAAGCTGTTGATCAGTATTTGAAGAAGCCATTTGGTCTTGATGTTAAAAAAAACACCAAAAAAATCCATAAAAGGATAGAGAAAACACAAGAGCTGTGTCTCTGTAGATCTTCTGGAAGGAAGGAGAAAATTGGGTGGGGTCTTCTAGAATGAAAAGGTTCTCAACCAATGAAATTCTTTTTTTTAAAAGTCACATGGATTTGCGCACGGAGCACGCACCCAGCGTGCACCCATCGCGAATTCGAAAAAATATATTTAAGAATAACTTATCTTTATTCTAGTTACAAATATATGATTTTTATAAAAAAATTAAATAATCTCTTGCTTTAATATACATATTAAACTTATATATATATATAGTTTTAAAACTTAAAATTTTGCAGGGCATTCGCGCAGCCGGCGCGACCTCCGGAACTACGTACGTAACGTTATGCAGGGTCGTAATTCGCGCACCCGTCGCTTACGAAGCGCGCATCCTACTCAACTTTACCAATATGGCGGCTTGAATTCACGCACCGACCGAGACAGGTACACGATCAGTACGCGACCCCACTTTTTTATAAATAAAAATGTATATTTATTTTTTACAAAATACAAAATAATACATTATTTTTATAACAATTAGAAAAATAGGAAAAAATATTTTTGGAACATTATACTAAGAAATTAGCATTGCAGGAGAAGATGGATAGTGATTGGCTAATTGCATGAGTGCAGACGTAGACGTTTCACCTTTGCACTCCTGTAATCACTCAGGTAGTACCTTAGTACTTCTCTAATCACCCAGGCAGTACTCATGGAGTTATAAAATATTGTATACATATTTCATTTAGATATGATGTAGGCCTGGGCGGTGAACTTCGCTCCGTTCGCGGAGTTTGCAGAGTTTTCTGCACTCCGCACTCCGTGGAGCTCGCGGAGTGCAGAAAACTCCGCTTCGCGATGTGCAGCGGAGTTTTTTCCCCGCTCGCGATTGCGAACGGTAAGTTTGCGATCGCGAACAGTAAGTTCGCGAGCGCGAGCTGCTGCTCGAGTAGAATTTCTACCCAAGCGGCAGGAATACCAGCACAAACTGCAGTTCGCACTGCACTCCGCCACTTGCGGAACTTCGCTTAGTTTTTTTGTAACTTCGCGGAGTTCCGCGTAGCAAAACTCAGCAAACTATGCCCAGGCCTATATGATGTTGGTTTGAAAATGTAGAGACATATGTATGCATGCTTCTAAGAATATGGAGAGATTTGTATTTGAGTGGTTTAATAGTCTGCTGCTTTATATTTTGCTAGGCCCAACACTTATGCAGTAATAAAAACACCCAAGTACTACCCATACAGTCTTCTAATGATCCAGGCACTATATATGCGCTGTTGTAATTACTCAGGCATTACTGTACACTCATGCAATCACCCAGGCAGTACCTATGCACTCATGCAATTGCCAAGGTATTACCCATGCACTCTTTCAATCATGTAGCCACTACTTATGCACTTATATAATCACCCAGGCACTACCGTTGCACTCCTTCAATAACAGAGACACTACCCTTGTACTCATGTAATCACTCAGCCAGTACCCATGCAGTTATAAAATCACTCAGTCACTTCCTATGAAGTCATGTAAATGCCAAGATATTACCCCTATAGTCATGCAATCACCCAGGTGTTACGTATGTAGTCCTTTAATCCCCCAGATGTTACCCCTGTACTCATGCAATCACCAATGCATTAGCTATACAGTGCTTCAATCACCCAGGCACTATCTTTGCACTCTTTCAATTACGCAGGCACTACCCTTGTACTTATGTAATCACTCAGGTAGTAGCTTAGTACTTCTGTAATCACACAGGCAGTACTCATGGACTTATAAAATCACCCACTCACTTTTTATGTATTGCAGTAATCCCCCAGATATTACCCTTGCAGTCATGCAATCACACACGGACTAGTTATGTACTACCCCTACAGTCATGCAATCATGCAGGCTGTACGTATGCACTCATGTAATAACCCACACACTACCCTTGCAGTCATAGAATCACCCAGGCCCTGCTGTTGCACTCATCTATTCACCTAGGCACTACTTAATGACTCATCTATGTCTTCAGGTGCTATTTATACACTTAACGTTTCAGAGATGTTATAGTTAGAAATTATCATTTAAAAAACCTTTGAAATTCACTGAAAAAACCATAGGTTTCAGGGACGTTATAGTTAGAAATTATCATTTAAAAAACCTTTGAAATTCACTGAAAAAACCATAGGTTTCAGGGACGTTATAGTTAGAAATTAGCATTTAAAAAACCTTAGAAATTCACTGAAAAAACCACAGGTCTCAGGGACGTTATAGTTAGTTGGACATTTCACTCGTACAAAACCAGAGAAATTTGGCCGTTATAGTTAGTTGAGCTAACTATAACTCACGCCCCCGCAATGCACTGCTGATGACGTCACATATTACATCACTCAGGACATGGTCAGTGACATCACTGATGACATCACTGATGACATCTCAAATGACATCACTGATGACATCATCCACGTGAAAATCTGATGCACCTCCTCACACCCTAATATAACCTTTGATACACCCACTCTAAAATACAGACTACCATTTCGAAACCATAGACACACCAATACCAGTTACTACATACCCACTCACTGATTCCTAGGTCTACACACACATCCACTCATTCACACATACAGTCACTCATACATGCAGTCACTCACCAATACAGAACTATCATATGCACTCATACTCCTATGCAGACACTTACACACTGCTACTCACCCATAGAGTTAGTCACACACCTAGTCAGTCATGCAAAGAATCAATCACACTCCCATTTACTCACGTATGCATTCAGTAAGACATGTTTAGTCAGTCACTTATACAGTCAGTCACGCACCTACTAAATCATCCATTCAGACACTTATACACCCACAAATTCTTCAATACACCTTGGCATTTATATATATATAAAAGAGATTTAAAATTTTCAGAAAAACACAGTCACTGGATGATATCATCAGTGATGTCATCAGTGATGTCATTTGAGATGTCATCAGTGATGTCATCAGTGATGTCATCAGTGATGTCACTGACCATGTCATGAGTGAAGTAATATGTGACGTCATCAGCAGTGCATTGCGGGGGCGCGAGTTATAGTTAGCTCAACTAACTATACCGGCCGAATTTCTCTGGTTTTGTACGAGTGAAATGTCCAACTAACTATAACGTCCCTGAAACCTGTGGTTTTTTTCAGTGAATTTCTAAGATTTTTTAAATGTTAATTTCTAACTATAACGTCCCTGAAACCTATGTTTTTTTCAGTGAATTTCAAAGGTTTTTTAAATGCTAATTTCTAACTGTATTGTCCCTGAAACCTAGGGTTTTTTCAGTGAATATATATACACATATATATGTACAAACAATGGAGTCCAAGGAACGGAGGGCGCACAGTTCAGCTGGTGCCTGCGGCAAGGCTGGACAATGCCTTGAATATATATTTTTCACCAAAAAATATTACACAGCACTCTCCAAAGGGTCGTTTTCTTCAATTATTTATTTTGCCATCCTTACTCCACCCTACGCGTTTCGACCAACTTGGTCTAGATCACAGTACATGGCCATGTACCGTGATCAAGACCAAGTTGGTCGAAACGCGTAGGGTGGAATAAGGATGGCAAATAAATAATTGAAGAAAACGACCCTTTGGAGAGTGCTGTGTAATATTTTATATATATATATATAAATATATTACAGCTCCAAGGTTCCTCCTCTTCTCAGAAAGGATACCAGCACTCATGGGGTCAGGTTTCCGCAATCTTAATTTATTTTCCTTAGCGCAGCAAACAAACGCGTTTCGGAAAGGTTCCTTCGTCAGTGTTTACATTTTACACTGAGAGGCGCCATTTTTAAACATCAAGCGATGGGTCATTGAAACAAAAGAGGGATTACGGTCACCGTTATATAGGCGCCATATTGTCGTGGTATACATTATTATTAAAGAAGCCCATTCACATACTTATATAAGCATTTACAGAAATCAAAACATGCCCAATTGCAATTTGATATTCAAATAATCTCATAATAAGATATTGTGTGATTAAAACTTGCAATTAAACTTTCTCAGTATCCAACAATTTCATTTTCCACTACTTGAAAATAATCTCGCCGTGGATCGGCATTTGGCAATCCCCTTTTCTGGGGATTGCCATTTATCCCTCTGTTCTCACTACATACCGCCGTGTATCGGCACCCACCAATAAAATATTAATCAGATAAGAAGAAGTCACATTCACCACTGAGATGCGATTACTCATCATTTTTACTTTCTCCTGAAAGACACATCGTTACACAATCTAGATTCCCAGATGTACTATCAGCTCCTCCCCACTGTTTAACCCATTCGGGCTCTTGGTTTGGAGGTCGATTATGTATCGCGACTCCAATCTCCTTAATTTCAACACTCTGTCTCCCCCTCTGATGTTTGCTGGGACACAATCAATACTAAAAAACTGTAATAGATCCCTGTTACTTTTGTGCTATTAAACACAGGAGATTGGAGTCGCGATACATAATCGACCTCCAAACCAAGACCATGAATGGGTTAAACAGTGGGGCGGAGCTGATAGTACATCTGGGAATCTAGATTGTGTAACGATGTGTCTTTCAGGAGAAAGTAAAAATGATGAGTAATCGCATCTCAGTGGTGAATGTGACTTCTTCTTATCTGATTAATATTTTATTGATGGGTGCCGATACCCGGCGGTATGTAGTGAGAACAGAGGGATAAATGGCAATCCCCAGAAAAGGGGATTGCCAAATGCCGATCCACGGCGAGATTATTTTCAAGTAGTGGTAAATGAAATTGTTGGATACTGAGAAAGTTTAATTGCAAGTTTTAATCACACAATATCTTATTATGAGATTATTTGAATATCAAATTGCAATTGGGCATGTTTTGATTTCTGTAAATGCTTATATAAGTATGTGAATGGGCTTCTTTAATAATAATGTATACCACGACAATATGGCACATATATAACGGTGACCGTAATCCCTCTTTTGTTTCAATGACCCATCGCTTGATGTTTAAAACGGCGCCTCTCAGTGTAAAATGTAAACACTGACGAAGGAACCTTTCCGAAACGCGTTTGTTTGCTGCGCTAAGGAAAATAAATTAAGATTGCGGAAGCCTGACCCCATGAGTGCTGGTATCCTTTCTGAGAAGAGGAGGAACCTTGGAGCTGTAATTTTATCACGGAGCACCGCCGTGCTAAAGCACCCGCCTTAAGAGTGACACGCTAGAACGGTGCACTGGAACAGGATATATATATATATATACATATATATAGATATGTATATATCGCTGCTCCTCTCACCTTTGTCGTTTGCACTCACGGGCGGGTGCCGATTATTGCGGGGGCATACCCGCGTTTTGAAATTGCTGCTCCTAGCAGCAGCTATATATATATAAAGTTTCCATAGGAAAGTTGCCTCTTGTTTGCCAATAACTTTGGCGCCGCTTGATGACTCTTCACGAAATGTTCACAAAACGTTCCCTTTTTGGTTCAGCTGCTGTGTTGAAAGCTTCAGAGTGATCCGTCAAGCGGGGCCTGAGAAAAAAGGAGGGGTCCCAAAACGTATGTTTTTCCCATTTTGTGTCTATAGGGATTTTTCACTTTTTGAACACGACTACAGCCCGAACTGCTGAACAAAATTACACCAAATTTCGCAGAAAGCTAGATGTTGGTCCATAAAGCGGGTTTTTGTGATTTGGTGTAAATCCGTTGAGTAGTTTCAAAGATATTCAAGTTAAAAAAAGATAGACATCTGGGAGACAAACAGCCTACTGAAACCCTACTGAAATTTGATTGGCTGCCAACACTTCAACCAGGAAGTGTTGGCAGCCATCTTGAATTGAGTCCCACAAAAATGTTAAAAAAAGAAAAGGGGACAGGGAAGAAACACCCTGACCCCCTATGCCTCTTGGGGGGGGGCACTAGGACCCCCAAGGCCACAAAAAGTATTTTGTTTAAATGTTAGCAGGATCCACTGGTCTAGGGACCACCAATTCCCCAGGGCTTATTTCATTTTAAATGGGGGGCCTCTCTGACTCCCCAGCCCCAGGGACCGCCACCTCCCAGGGGCTTTATTGCAATTTGATGTGGGGGGGGTCGAATGGACTCCCTGCAGCCCCAGGGGCTGCCTCCACCACAGGGATTTAATTTTAAAAAATGCAGGGGGGGCCCTGGAACCACCACCTCCTGGGGCCAGCTCCTGCAATGTCCTGGTATGCCCACTCCCAGGACATTGCTGTTTGCTGTGGTGGTGTGTCCACCAAGTCATAGCAAACGCTGCTCCACTTCTAGTAAGCGAGAGCAAAAAATGCTCTTGCTTACTAGAATCAGAGCAGAATTGCTTTTACACACAGGGAGCTGCATGTTAGCAGCTCCCTATGTGTGAAGGCAATGCCGGCTCCCTCAGGAGGCAGGGGGCCGACAGAAACTGCGGGGGCCTTGAGGCTCCCCCGTGGTCCCCAACCTTTAAAAAGTGAGAGCCCTGGGAGGGGCCACGGCACCTACACTACAGGCTCTGGGGATGGGTCCCGGGGCCAAAAACGGCCAGGAAGGGGGGTCGCTAGGCCCCCTCTCTTTAAATAAAAAAAGAAAAGACCAGGCCCCAGGGATGAGGTCCCCCGGGCCGAATTCAGTGAGGGGGGCCGCATGGCTAAGAGGTCTTCGGAGGAGATGCCCCCTTTCTCCACCACTCTGCAAACACGTCTCCTGGTGCATTGCTGGTTGGGAATAAAGTCCTCTTGGATGGTGAGGGACCTTGGGGGGAAAGAAGCCCTCCTGGTATTTCCTGTAAGCCCTACACAGCAGGATTCCTAAGAGCTGGTCAGAGGCCCGCCCCCCTTTCTCCACCACTCTGCAAATGCCATTACTACTTAAATAAACATAGAAATTCACTGAAAAGACCTAAGGTTACTGGGGCGTTATAGTTAGGAATTAGCATTTAAAAGAACCTTAGAAATTCACTGAAAAAACCAAAGGTTACAGGGACGTTATAGTTAGGCTCAAGTTTCCCTCATACGAAACCAGTGAAATTCAGCAGTTATAGTTAGTTGAGCTAACTATAACTCGCACCCCGCAGTGTACTGCTTATGACCTCACATATTACATCACTCATGACATGGTCAGTAACATCACTGATGACATCACCGATGACATCTCAAATGACATCACTGATAACACCACTCATGACATCATCCAGAGACTTAAATATATTTACCAAGGTGTATTGGTTCACATTTTGCTTCCTCAAACCACAGCATACAGCATGGGGCAATGGGTTAAGTGAGTTAAGTCATTGGTTAACTTACACTGTGAGTGATGACATTTTGCCTGATCACAGTAGAAACAGATCTACTATATCCAACACACTAAGGGGGTTTTGTAGTTGCTTGTTGGGAAGGGAATGTCTCCTTGGATGGTAGAGGACTCGTACCACTGCCCTGTGTGACTCAACCATAAGTGAATTTGGTATTTACACTTTACTTTTGCCTCAGCACACATGACATCCTTCATATGTGCTGCCAGCTTAGGCCCACTACTGCCATTGAGCCCCAAGCCTAGCCCTGGGGTCAGAGACGGGTACCAAAAGTATACACTTGTCTAGAAACGAGACCACAGCCTGTGTCCCTGGCCCTATACAGTGAGCGATGGTGGCAATCTGCCCTGTTTTTAATGAGCAGTAGCTTATTGGCCTTTTTCCTGTTCAAGGATATGAGCACAATACATATAAGCTACCTCAAGTAAAGTTCCAGACATGTCAATAATAGATCCTGCGCTTTCATCCTGTGTGCATGTTGAGTGCTGTTGAGTGCTGGTGCATTTCTGGTTGATGCAACTAGAATTCCTTATTGTTTGTGAGTATTGTTGTACTCTGTTACCAGTGGAATCCATTAGACTGCTCTTGGTATGTCATGGCTTAAGATGGTCGTTGTGGAACAGCCCTCAGACAGTGGAAATGTACTACCTCCATTCCTGAGGAGGAGGGTGTGGACAGAAGAAGAGAGGATTATCTTTAGAAATTCTATGTGACTTATTTAGCAGGGAATTGCTGATTAATCCTTCCTGAGCACTGCCACTTCTTTAATGCTTCAGGAAGTGGGGTGAGTCAGCAGAAACAGTTGCTACTGAAAGAGCAGTTTTCTTGATTACCCTCCTGATGCAGACCTTCAAGCATATTGTGCTTATGTTGTGGGTACTCCTGATTGGAACCAGCATAGCCACTACCAGCTGCGAGGAGCCACCACCTTGCAAAAAGAACCTGTCTTCACTACAGAGAAAAATGGAGTATGGAAAGAAACCAAGCCAAACCACTTTCTAAACCCAGATAGCGATTACATATCCCATGCTATAGAAGAGTGGGTCCCAAACTTTCCCACTTTGTCTAGTACAACCTGCTTTACTACCCGATGGAAGAATACTGTGTGCCAGAACTAGTATTACTGATAGCCGGTCTCCCAAAGGTGAGGGGACATTGTCTGATTTGTCTGATTTCTACAAGTCTTACTGGAAGAGTCTGTGGGTCTGCTAGTGACCCTAGGAGAGAGTCTTGCCGCAAGGGAGTTTGCCTGCCTGCCTGTGAAGGTGAACTCAGCTTCTGAGAACGGTGTCAGGAGCAGCCCAGAGTGTACAGAGGAAACATTAGATAGTGTAAGTATACCACAGTAGCAGACTACTGGGGGTGTCTTTCTGAAGCCACTGCTATGCCATCAGGTTGGCTGTGGCGAGAAGGAAGCAGGGTTGCCTGAACGGGTCTGGGAGAGTGTGACAGCTCACCTAATATCCCATCCACCAAACCATCAGGGCTAGACAATTCCAGTGCACACCACATCAGGTCATTCCATACAGATGAGGGACACTGACTGTTAAATGTTGGTTAACAGAGTTTAGTGGAACACCGCATCAACATTACTGTCCCCACGCAAGAATTAAATGCTCATTTGCCATGAACTGACCAATTGGTTGCTGAAAAAATGGAAGCTTCTCTGCTGCAACATAGTTAGCCTGTCCCTGAGCTTTAATCTTGATCGCGTCCAGGTTTTCATTAAGTAATGAACACCATAGACCATAGTGAATCCCGATAGATCTGTGTGCTCAGTATGTATTGTATGAAGTTCTGCTAAGATTAAAGTACTAACCTTTTTCAAAAATGACAAGCAGTTGGCTGGACATTACATTATTGTACCTATTGTGTGATTGTTTGAGTTATGAGTCTCTAACCTCCGCACTACTTGCAATTACTGTCCTGAAAGTAAGTATGGAAAGGGTGCACTTGGCTCAGTTTCAGAGCCATAGTAGAATGGTTCCCAGAACAGCAGTGGCAAATTACCTCCACCATTACAGTTGGGGCCCAGCAGCTTCTTTCTGCCCTGTGACCCCTTGGTCTGGGTTAGACACCACCCATTGCTTTTGATTCAATGACTTTCATGCCTATGTCAAATCTATGCTTCTTACTTGATAGCATTACTTCCTTTCCCTTCTCTTGAGTTTGGCCTTTGCAAGGATCATTTTGGCGACATTGTGGGGCCGATTACGATCTCGGTCGGGAAACCTCCAAGCTTAGGTTGGAGGCTTTCTGATTGAGAGCATCAGTTTCAATGCCGACAGCCTCATTACGATGGAGGCTCTCGGTTTTGAAACCAGCCAGACTTTCTGGCTGGCTTCGGACGGGCTCAAGGCCCGTCTACCAGTGGGCACAGGCACGTAATCCATATGGACAGCATTTTACGCTGTCCGGATTACGATGTTGGTTTCTGGCAGGGTTTCCATGCCGGGCTTTCTGACATGGAAACCCTGTTGGAAAGTGACTTTGGAGGCCCCTAGCAGGGCCCCCTTCAGCCAGCATCCCCTAGTTAGGGGCCCAGGGGGCACCTATGGTGCCCCCCTGTTGATGTACACACAAAAGAAGCTACCCTGAAGGAAAATGACCGGGAGTTTACAAGGTACTTGGAGTACCAGGCATCTCACAAAAAGAAGGACTGTCCTCACACACCACCAGGTGTCATGCTTCATCATTGGCAGTCCTCGCTCTCTAGAAACTCCGTTTGGTAGAGAGCAGGCCTACACCTGGAGACAGGGAGGCACTTCTAAATCTAAGTGGGGGCCCGTGAAAGTGAGTGGTTTTAAAAACCAATATAAAAGCCAAAGTACATTTATTCACTGGGCAATTACTTGGTAAAAAAATAAAATATGGGGAATGGGGGAGTTAGTACCCCATCACCACCGTGATTGTAGTTGTCAACATGTTTCTGCCTAAATGGCCCTTGGGGTCTGTGGCATTCATCAGGACGGGAAAAAACTGTGGGCTTCTATCTTACCAAGATTGGTTCGAAATTACCACTGTGTAGGATGACCTATGTCAACCTCTAGCTGTATGTGTTTTCCTAAACCTGTAAACCAAAACGAGATTACCATCAGAGAAATATCAGAGTTATTCTGAATTGTATCCGGTCAGAGCAAAATAAACCTAACATATCATGCATATATATAGTGGCTATTGAGTGTGAGACATGTGTCACTGCAAACGTGAGACACACAGTATTTTTTACACAATAGTGTGAGACCAGCTCACAATCTTACCCCAATGGAGGTTCCTAAATTCCCTATGGGAAGAAAGTAATAGAGACCCCTGTAGTCAAACTCTGGAAGAAAATAAACTGTTTGGGAGATAAACATACGTTTATCACTTCTTTTGGAAGTCAAATTGACTACGCAACAGAACTCATCCACACCACCAATCATACTCTGACTGCCTCAAGGTGTGTCTCTCGCCGTCTGCCTAGGTGTGTTCGCTCCTCTTCCCCGATGTAGAATGGAGAGGGGCAGGGCGTAACCTTAAATAGGTCATCATAGTTGTTTGAAATTGCTTAATTAGTTGCATGTGTGCTCAAAAACTGGTTTGCGGCATTTCCGGTGTCCGGGCAGTTGCCTAGAGGCTGCATATATTAAAGTGCCTGATGTTCGCGTCATGGCCCTTCGGCTGCATGCCGTCATTGTAGCCAAACTGATGCACGTGTGTGAGCCCCTGTGTCCTGCACGGGACTGCCTGGGCCTCGCATCAGCTGCGCGACCCGATTAGTGTAGAGCCCCTGCACGTGTGCAAGCCCCGGTGTCCTAGAGGGGGCTGCCTGGTCTTCACATCACGGTGTTGTGCGTGTGGGCGGTACCCGGGCGGTTACTGGCATCGCGTCATAAATGACGTGACCGGGGGTGTGGTTAGAGTGGATTCGAGCTGGAATGGGAACCGGCTCGTGAGTTTACGCTATTGTTTGCTCAGTTTTGCGACTGGTTCCTGAGACCAATTGTGCAAACATCCATCTCATACTTAAGAGACACAAAAGAAGTCCTATGCCTACTCAGAGACATGGAGAATGACCCCATGGAAGACTTGATCATCACTATGGATATTGAGGCTCTATATACCAGCATACCACAGAGACGTACCCTAAGCGTGGTTGAACATATTCTGCTTGAGAGGGAGTGGGACTATATGACCCCAAGACATTTTATTTTAGAATGTGCAGAACTGGCCCTGACAGAGAACTTTTTTGAATACGAGGACACAATATACCACCAAATTAGAGGTACTTCGATGGGGAGCACATTTGCCCCTAGTATGGCTTGTCTGTACGTGCACCAATTTGAAGCGGACTACATCTTCCACCAGGACAACCCCTACAGGACACAGCTGAAACTTTGGCGTTGATACATTGATGACGTCATCATAGTGTGGCACGGTAACAGAGAACAAGCCGTGGATTCTGTGGAGTGGGTAATACCAGAGATGAACACCTGAAGTTTACACACACGATCAGAAAGACGAGGCTGTCTTTCTGGATTTGGTCATAACATTGGACCAAGGTGGCATTAAAACAAAGGTCCACAATAATATAACGGATAGGAACATCCTCCTCCTATTTGAAAGCTTCCACCCCAAATCCCTCCGACAAAACCTCCTGGTGGGTCAGTTTCTACGGATTAGAAGGAATTGTTCTTACCTTGAAACATTTGATATACAAGCGGAAACACTGGAAAACAAACTGATAACTAAACACTACACCAGGAAACTAATTAAAAAAGCAAAGAAGAGAGCAAGAAACAACAACTAAGAGGCACTGCTCGAGAACCAAGATAAGAAGGACAATGACAGGCTAGTGTGTGTCACTACGTACACCCCGATATTAAATAAAGTTCGGAACATTGTACAGAAGAACTGGCATATCTTTAATGGAACGCAGAAACACTGGCCCCAACCACTATTTTCATTTAAGAGAAATACAAGCCTATGAGACGAACTGGTACACACAAAGACACCGACCCCACAGACCCAGACAACTTTATGGGGGAACCAGCGCCCAGTGGGCCATTACTCGTGTGGCAACTGTGTAGCATGCAAATACACGAGTACAACAAAAGAAGTTGACATCAAGACAGGTAGGCCATGGGTCCTGAAGAACTTCAGCAATTGCAACAGCGAAAACGTTATTTATCTAATCTCCTGCCCATGCGACCTTATGTAAGTAGGAATGACTACCAGAAAGATCAAGATACGAATCAATGAACATAGGAGCACCATCAGGTGCAAAAAGACAAACACAAAGTTAACACGACACTATCTTGAAAAAAATCACCAGGATATGGATCTGAAATGCGTCGTCCTTGAGACAATTAAAAGAAACAGCCCGGACATACAAAACAAACTACACACCCATGAGCAACGATGGGTGTATCGCCTCAGAACACGGGAAACCGGATTAAATGATGACATCCCATGGTTACACATCAGGAAATAGAGTAGTAATCTAAACCATCTCTCTGTAAAACCATCCCTGCTATGAGGGATAATACCTTTCAGAAATTATGCCCTTACTACTTTCATGGCTAGAATAAAGGGGAACTGTTTATAAAGGAACAGGGAATCTGCCACCTCTCTGTGTCCCCTGTATTTTAATACTCCTTTATCTTCTCAAATTTTCATAAACCTTTTGAAAAAGATGGTATGCTATGAGGGGTAACACACAACAGAAACTTTGCCCCTACTACATTCATGGATGGAATAAAAGAAAACCAATGGCAAAGGTCCAGAGTACAAGCGTCTCTGCCACCTCTGTGCCCACTGTATTTTGAGTACTCAATTGGCTTCTCTTATCATTATCATTATTATTTTTTGTAAACTATATTGTTTCAACAAAAAGATGGTGTTGTACACTTATACGTAAAGAAAAATATGTACAAAAACAAATATACATTAGTTCTCAAACCGAAGCTTTATGAGCAAACAATAACGGTAAAGTCACGAGCCGGTTCCCATTCCAGCTCGAATCTACTCTAACCACACCCCCACGTCACGCCATTTATGATGCAATGCCAGTAACCGCGCGGGTACCGCCCACACGTGCAACACCGTGATGCGAAGACCAGACAGCCCCCTTTGGGACACCGGGGCTTGCACATGTGCAGCGGCTCTACACTAATTGGGGCACGCACCTGATGTGAGGCCCAGGCAGTCCCATGCGGGACACCGGGATCACACACGTGCATCAGTTTGGCTACAATTATGGCATGCAGACGAACGGCCATGATGCGATCATCAGGCACTTTAATATATGCAGCCTCTAGGCAACTGCCCGGACAAAAAACGTTTTTTCTTTTGCCAATATCTTTGGCGCCGTTTGCTGACTCATCGCGAAATTTTCAAAACTAATGGTTCACTCAGGTCAGCTCCTGTCTTCAAAGTTTCGGGGTGATACGTCAAGTGGGGGCCGAGAAAAAAGGGGGGTCCCAAAATGCATTTTCCCTATGTTAATTTCGGTAGGAAACTTTAGACAAAGCTACAGCCCGAACTGCTGAACGGAATTACACCAAATTTGGCAAAAAGGTAGGTCTTGGTCTAGAAAGCGTGCTTTTTTTTAAATGGTGTAAATCTGATCAGTAGTTGCTGAGAATTTCAAAAAATAAAAATGTATATATCTGAGCACCGAGGAGGATTAGGGAACCCTCCCGAGCACGAGCTTCATTCTGATTGGCTGCCAACACTCCAAACCAGAATGTGTTGACAGCCATCTTGTTACTCGGTAACCGAGTCAGAAGAAATCAGTTAAAAAAAGGTTTAAAAAAAAGAAAAGGGGGCAGGGTAGAACCACCCTGACCCCTAGGCCTGCTCAAGGGGTCTCACAAGGACCACCAGGGCCCAAAAAGCATTTTTTTAAAATAATTTCGGCCGAATTCATGCTGGGTGCACGAATCCAGACGAAATCATTTTAAAAAAACGAAGCGCGGGCTTCCGCGCTTCGTTTTAATCAGCCCCCGGGTGGGCCAGGTCCCGGGGGCAAAGAAAAAATATATGTAGCAGGGGCCCCCAGGTGGTACAGGCCACGCCCCTTTTTACACCACTCTGCAAACGGGCCTCTTGGCGCACTGCTGGTGGAGCGATGAGGCCCCCTTGAGTCCTGAGGGCCTCAGGAGTAAAGTAGACTTCATCCCCCGAGCAGCAGTGCGCCAGGAGCTGCGTTTGCAAGGTGGTGTAAAAAGGGGGCGTGGCCTTAGACCACCGCTCAGCAATCCCACTGTGTGGGGCTTACTAGAGATAACAGGAGGGCTAGTTGGCCCCCAGGGACACTCAGGAGGCATGGGGACTTCATCCCCCAACCAAGAGCGTGCCAGGAGTTGCGTTTGCAGAGTGGTGGAGAAAGGGGGTGTGGCCTGTGTCCACATCTCAGCAATCCCACTGTGTGGGGCTTACTGGTGGTAACAGGTAGGCTAGTTGGCCCCTATGGGCCCCCAGCAGCAAAGGGGACTTCATCCCCCAACCAAGAGTGCACCAGGAGGCGTGTTTAAAGAGAGATGAACAAAGGGGGCGTGGCCTGGTATCAGAACTCAGCAATCCTGCTGTGTGGGACTTACTGGAGGTAATAGAAGGGGTAGTTGGCCCCCAAGGATGTCCTTGAGGGCCAACTACCCTGTCTGTTACCTTCAGTAAGTCCCATACAGTGGGATTGCTAAGAAGTCTTCGGAGGCCACGCCCCCCTTTCTCCAGCACTCTGCAAACACGCCTCCTGGCACACTACTGGTTGGGGGAGTGAAGTCCACTTTACTCTTGAGGAACTTTGGGGGCCAAGAAGCCTTCCTGGTACCTCCTGTAAGTCCTACGCAGTGGAATTCCTGAGCGCTGGTTGGAGGACCAGCCCCTTTGTTCACCACTCTGCAAACGCGACTACCAGTTGAAGAAGCATTTGCAATGTAATAGGTTTCGCATTTGCGAGACTTAGAGCTATTAGCGTTGTAAATGTAAAAGAGTTTTATTAATGTTTCTTGGAGTGGAGTGGATGTAGGTTGTGCCTAGTGGAATTATGTGGTATGTTGAGCAGTGAAATTATGTGGATAGAAAGTATGTGGTATTTAGTTTATAGGAATTATGTGGAGTGGGATTATGTGTTATGGAGAGTAATTGTGTGGTATGATAGTCTGTGTTGTGGAGTTGTAACCTCAGGTTTAGTCTTCCTCATTTCCATAGAAGCTAAACTATAAACTGAATGAGACAAAAAAAAGACGGAACTACTGAGGAGCACTTCTGAACCTAGTCAGATGTATGAGCAGGGCCACTGGAATTATGCGACTGTTTGGCTGCACTGACTTTTGCACAATTATACATTTTCTGCATTTGCCACATAATCCATCATCTGCTGCATAATCTGCAGATTTGAACAATAAAAACTTTTTTCTAGCTCAAACGGCTAAAACGTTACCTAAAATGCAGCGACAAGTGTTACAGCATGGTGGAATGCCCTTTACAAACCTAGAATGGTCACCTGTTACTTATTGCTAAATGTGGGTATTAAATTGGTACTAATGGTATTGTAAACCACTCTTGCTTCTTTCTGAGCCTCTCTTGACTCTTTCTGCATTTATGTTGCTTCTTTCTGCACCTTTCTTTCTTTTTCTGAACTTCTTTTGCCTCGTTCTGCTCATCTCTTGCAGTTTCTACACCTCTTCTGCCTCTTTCTGCATCCCTGTTGCCTCTTTCTGCACCCCTTGTGCCTCTTTCTGCACCCCTCTTCTCTTTCTGCACTCCTCTTGCCTCTTTCTGCACCTCTGTTCCTTCTTTCTGCACTTCTTGTGTTACTTTCTGCACCTCTCTTGCTTCTTTCTGCACCCCTCTTGCCTCTTTCTCCATCCCTCTTCCCTCTTTCTGCACCTCTGTTGCTTCTTTCTGCACCTCTCTTGTCTCTTTCTCCACCCCTCTTTCCTCTTTCTGCACCTCTGTTGCTTCTTTCTGTACCTCTCTTGCTTCTTTCTGCACCCCTCGTGCCTCTTTCTGCACCCCTCTTCCCTCTTTTTGCACCCGTCTTGTGTCTTTCTGCACACCTGTTCCCTCTTTCTGCACCACTGTTGCCTCTTTCTGCACCTCTGTCCCTTCCTTCTGCACCTCTCTTGTTTCTTTCTGTATCCCTCTTGCCTCTTTCTCCACCACACTTCCCCCTTTCTGCATCTCTGTTGCTTCTTTAAGCACTTCTCTTGCTTCTTTCTGCACCTCTCTTGCTTCTTTTTGCACCCCTCGAGCCTCTTTCTGCACACCTCTTCCCTCTTTCTACATCCTCTTGCCTCTTTCAGCACCCCTGTTGCTTCTTTCTGCACTTCTCTTGCTTCTTTCTGCGACCCTCTTGCCTTTTTCTGTACCCCTTTTGCCTCTTTGTGCACCTCTCCTGCCTCTTTCTGCACATCTCTTGCCTTTTTCTTCAGTTCTATTGCCTCTTTCTGCACCTCTTTTGCTTCTTTCTGCACTTGTCATGCCTCTTTCTCTACCCCTCTTGCCTCTTTCTGCACCTCTGGTGCTTCTTTCTGCACTTCTCTTGCTTCTTTCTGCACCTCTGTTGCCTCTTTCTGCATCTCACTTGCTTCTTTTTACACCCCTCTTGCTTCTTTCTGCACCCCTCTTCCCTCTTTCTGCACCTCTTGCCTCTTTCTGCACCTCTGTTCCTTCCTTCTTTCTTCACTTCTTTTGTTTTTTCTGCACCTCTCTTGCTTTTTTCTGTACCCCTCTTGCCTCTTTCTCCACCCCTCTTCCCCCTTTCTGCATCTCTGTTGCTTCTTTCTGCACTTCGGTTGCCTCTTTCTCCACCCGTCTTCCCTCGTTCTGAACCCCTGTTGCTTTTTTCTGCACATTTCTTACTTCTTTCTGCACCCCTCGTGCCTCTTTCTGCACCTCTCTTGCCTTTTTCTGCACCCATGTTCCCTCTTTCTGCACCTTCCCTGCATGTTTCTGCACCTCTCTTGCCTCTTTCTGTACCACTGTTGCTTCTTTCTGCACTTCTCTTGCTCTTTCTGCACCCTTTGCACCTCTTTCAGTACCTCTGTTGCTTCTTTCTTCACTTCTCTTCCTTCTTTCTGCACCCCTCCTGCCTCTTTCTGTACCTTTCTTGCCTCTTTGTGCACCTCTCCTACCTCTTTCTGCACCTCTCTTCCTTCTTTCTGCACCTCTCTTGCCTCTTTCTGCACCTCTGTTCCTTCTTTCTTCACTTCTTTTGTTTTTTCTGCACCTCTCTTGCTTCTTTCTGCACCCCTCTTGCTTATTTCTCCACCCCTCTTCCCCCTTTCTGCATCTCTGTTGCTTCTTTCTGCACTTATGTTGCCTCTTTCTCCACCCATCTCACCACTTTCTCCACCCCTGTTCCTGCTTTTTGCATCTTTGTTGCTTTTTTCTGCACTTCTCTTGACTCTTTTTCCATCCCTCATCCCTCTTTCTGCACCTCTGTTGCTTCTTTCTGCACTTCTCTTGCTTCTTTCTGCACCTCTGTCCCTTCTTTCTGCAACCCTTGTGCCTCTTTCTGTACTCCTCTTCCCTCTTTCTGCTCCCCTCTTGCCTCTTTCTGAACCTCTGTTCCTTTTTCTGCATTTCTTTTGTTTCTTTCTGCAACTCTCTTGCTTCTTTCTGTATCCCTCTTGCCTGTTTCTCTGCCCCACGTCCCCCTTTCTGCATCTCTGTTGCTTCTTTCTGCACTTCTCTTCCTTCTTTCTGCACCTCTCTTGCTTCTTTATGCACCCCTCGTGCCTTTTCTGCACCTCTCTTTCCTCTTTCTGCACTCCTCTTGCCTCTTTCTGTACCTCTGTGGCTTCTTTCTGCACTTCTTTTCTTTCTTTCTGTACCTCTCTTGCTTCTTTCTGCACCCCTCTTGCCTCTTTTTCCATCCCTCCTCCCCCTTTCTGCATCTTTGTTGCTTCTTTCTGCACTTTTCTTGCCTCTTTCTGCTACTCTGTACCTTCTTTCTGCAACCCTTGTGCCTCTTTCTGCACTCCTCTTCCCTCTTTCTGCTCCCCTCTTGTATCTTTCTGCACCTCTGTTGCTTCTTTCTACACCTCTGTTGCTTCTTTCTGCAATTCTCTTGTCTCTTTCTGCACTTCTCTTGCCTGTTTCTGCACCTCTCTTGCCTCTTTCTGCACTTCTCTTGCCTCTTTCTGCACTTCTCTTGCCTCTTTCTGTACCTCACTTGCTTCTTTCTGCACCCCTCTTGCCTCTTCCTGCACCCCTCTTCCCTCTGTGCGCAACTCTCTTGCCTCTTTCTACACCTCTCTTCCCTCTTTCTGCACCACTCTTGCCTCTTTCTGTACCTCTGTTTCTTCTTTCTGCACTTCTCTTGCCTCTTTCTGCAAACTTTGTGCCTCTTTCAGCAGCTCTGTTGGTTCTTTCTGCACTGCTCTTGCTTCTATCTGCTACTCGCTTGCACATTTCTGCACCCCTCTTGCCTCTTTCTGCACTTCTCTTGCTTGTTTCTGCACCTCTCTTTTGTCTTTCTGCACCTCTGTTGCCTCTTTCTGCACCTCACTTTCTTCTTTCTGCACCCCTCTTGCCTCTTTCTGCACCCATCTTTTCTCTTTCTGCACCTCTCTTGCCTCTTTCTGCTCCCGTTCCCTCTTTCTGCACCTTCCCTGCATGTTTCTGCACCTCTCTTACCTTTCTGTACCACTGTTGCTTCTTTCTGCCCTTCTCTTGCTCTTTCTGCACCCTTTGCGCCTCTTTCAGCACCTCTGTTGCTTCTTTCTGCACTTCTCTTCCTTCTTTCTGCACCCCTCCTGCCTCTTTCTGTACCTCTCTTGCCTCTTTGTGCACCTCTCCTACCTCTTTCTGCACCCCTCTTACCTCTTTTTGCACCTCTGTTGGTTCATTCTGTACTGCTCTTGCTTCTTTCTGCACCCCACTTGCCTCTTTCTGCACTTCTCTTGCTTCTTTCTACACCTTTGTTGCTTCTTTCAGCAATTCTCTTGCCTCTTTCTGCACTTCTCTTGCTTGTTTCTGTACCTCTCTTGCATCTTTCTGCACCTCTGTTGCCTCTTTCTGTACCTCACTTGCTTCTTTCTGCACCCCTCTTGCCTCTTTCTGCATCCTTCTTCCCTCTTTCTGCACCTCTCTTGCCTCTTTTTGCACCAATGTTCCCTCTTTCTGCACCTTTCCTGCCTGTTTCTGCACCTCTCTCGCCTCTTTCTGTACCCCTGTTGCTTCTTTCTGCACATCTCTTCCTTCTTTCTACACCTCTCCTGCCTCTTTCTGTACCTCTCTTACCTCTTTGTGCACCTCTCCTACCTTTCTGCACCCCTCTTGCTTCTTTCTGCACTTTTTTGCAAATTTCTGTATCCTTCTTGCCTCTTTCTTCACCCCTCTTCCCTATTTCCCCACCTCTCTTGCTTCTTTCTGCACTTCTCTTGCTTCTTTCTGCACTGCTCTTGCTTCTTTCTGTACCTCTCTTGCAAATTTCTGTACCCCTCTTACCTCTTTCTGCACCCCTGTTCCCTCTTTCTGCACCTTTCTTGCCTGTTTCTGCACCTTTCTTGCCTTTTTCTGCATCTCTCTTGCATCTTTCTACACCTCACTTGCCTCTTTCTGCACTTCTCTTGCTTCTTTCCACACCTCTGTTGCTTCTTTCAGCAATTCTCTTGCCTCTTTCTACACTTCTCTTGCTTGTTTATGCACCTCTCTTGTATCTTTCTGCACCTCTGTTGCCTCTTTCTGCACCTCATTTGCTTCTTTCTGCACCCCTCTTCCCTCTTTCTGTACCTCTGTTGCTTCTTTCTGCACTTCTTTTCTTTCTTTCTGCACCTCTCTTGCCTCTTTCTTCACCCCTCCTCCCCCTTTCTGCATCTCTGTTGCTTCTTTCTGCACTTCTCTTGCCTCTTTCTGCTCCTCTGTCCCTTTTTTCTGCAACCCTTGTGCCTTTCTGCACTCCTCTCCCCTGTTTCGGCTCCCTTCTTGTCTCTTTCTGCACGTCTGTTGCTTCTTTCTACACCTCTGTTGCTTCTTTCTGCAATTCTCTTGCCTCTTTCTGCACTTCTCTTGCCTGTTTCTGCACCTCTATGCCTCTTTCTGCACCTCACTGATTCTTTCTGCACCCCTCTTGCCTCTTTCTGTACCCCTCTTCCCTCTTTGTGCAACTATCTTGCCTCTTTCTACACCTCTCTTCCTTCCTTCTGCACCACTCTTGCCTCTTTCTGTACCTCTAATGCTTCTTCCTGCTCTTCTCTTGCCTCTTTCTGCACCTCTGACTTAGAGGTAGTTTTAATCCCCCTGCCCTATTATGTACTAGGGCCTTACAGGGGAGGTCATTCCAATCACAGGGGTACCCCAACCCATAGTGTACCCTAGTGTTGTAGGTGTTTTCACTGTATTCTAAGTGTCTTTCAGCATAGCACTGGCTCCGGGCCTGGTTAGTCAGAGTCAGTTACCACCAGTACCAATCAGCAAAAAGTTGGGGGCACAGGACGACTTTGCAACAAGGCCTCTTTCTGCACCTCTGTTGTTTCTTTCTGCATATCTCTTGCTTCTTTCTGCACCTTTCTTCGTCTTTCTGGACTTCTGTTGCCTCTTTCTGCATTTCTCTTGCTTCTTTCAGCGCTTTTCTTCCTCTATCTGCACATGTCCTACCTCTGTAAGCATAGTTAGAAATTAGCATTTAAAAAACCTTTGAAATTCACTGAAAAAACCATAGGTTTCAGGGACGATATAGTTAGGGATTAGCATTTAAAAAACCTTTGAAATTCACTGAAAAAACCATAGGTTTCAGAGACGCTATGGTTAGGATTTAGCATTTAAAAATCCTTTGAAATTCACTGAAAAAACCATAGGTTTCAGGGATGCTATAGTTAGGATTTAGCATTTAAAAAACCTTTGAAATTCACTGAAAAAACCATAGGTTTCAGGGACGTTATGGTTAGGGATTAGCATTTAAAAAACCTTAGAAATTCACTGAAAAAACCATAGGTTTCAGGGACGTTATGGTTAGAAATTAGCATTTAAAAAACCTTAGAAATTCACTGAAAAAACCACAGGTTTCAGGGACGTTATAGTTAGTTGGACATTTCACTCGTACAAAACCAGAGAAATTCGGCCGTTATATTTAGTTGAGCTAACTATAACTCGCGCCCCCGCAATGCACTGCTGATGACATCACATATTACATCATTCATGACATGGTCAGTGACATCACTGATGGCATCACTGATTGTCCATCTGAGTTTTACCTTCTCAGAACTTTTCTTCTAAGCCCGAAGTTAAGCGTTGACCCGGCCCAATCCACATCTTGTATTCAACCCATTGCTCCATCAGTCAGCCATATTTTTTTACTTTGACCCGGTCTTCCATGACCAGATGTTCACAGTTGGCGCTTTGATCGTTTAGGTACTAGTTTTATTAAAAACTTAAAAAATTCATGACTCTGGGACTACTGATTGGACTTTTCTTGTTTTGGTGTCAAATAATTCATTAAAATGTACTCTATTTTTCTAAATTGGTGTCTGATTTTTCTTGTGTTGTGTTTTCACTTTATTATTGTCTGTGCGCTGCATACAAATTCTTTACACATTGTCTCTAAGCTATGCCTGCTTTTTGTGACAAGCTACCAAGGGCTAAGCACTGGTTAATTTAGAGACTTTGGTGGTTCACCATGGCAGGGATTATGGCTGTTGCTTGAATAGGGAACGCCCCCTTTCAACCAACAACCCATTTTCTCACAATATGTGTGTGTGTGGGTGTGTATGTGTTAGTTATAGTTATGATTCTGTTTCCATAAGAAATGTGTTTTTTGTGTTGCGCCGTTTGATAAATCGCAACAAAACTTTCCAAAAAAGTGCTCTTTTTTTTAGTTTGTGCATGGAACATTTCGGGGTGATCCATCAAGCAGGGGCTCAGAAAAAAATAGGGGTCCCAAAACGGAAAATCCCCATGCATTTTCCATAGACTTCTTTAGGCAGCGCTATCGCAAAAAATGAAGAATAAAATTACACCAAATTTGGAAGGAAGCTAGATCACAGGACTTTCTCAAGAGTCCATTGAACCCAATTTTTAAAAGTAGAGGATTCTCATTGGCCATGGTTTTTTTTTCCCCTTAAGCCAATCCGCTTCCACCAGAGCAAGGCTCCTGCATTAGCGAGGCTCTGATCATGAGAAAAATGTTGCTGGCAGCCATTGCAGGGTCAAAATAAAAATAATATATAGGGCAGGGTAAGGATGTCCTGCCCCCCTTAGGCACTATGGATGAACACAGAGGGACCCTGGAGTCCCTTTGGAAGAGGGACCCTTACTCCTCAAGAATTGGTAGATCCCGGGGAACCCATCCCATGAGACTGATTTGTTTTTAAGAAAAAGAGACAGCAGCGCGGTCCCCTCTTGAGCCTATTATATTATGAGCCCCAATGTACTCCAATATAGGCCTAGGTAGTTGCACGACCTTTTACCTACATTTGTCCTACCTTGCTCTACATAAAGGTTCTGGCGCTCACCTTTTACCTAGTTATGTGCCGAATAAATGCTGTGTGCTTTTCTTCGAAAACTAGCCTCATTTATTATGCATGAGGATTCTTAGTATCACACAGCAGGATTACCATCTTCTGTATAATAACTCTGTACAAAAGTCACCGCTATCGTCATCTTTGAATGACAGACCTAAGGTATCATTCTAGGTAGACCCCCTAAGGGTACCTTTTGGGTATATAAGCACCACATCTTCGTTGGGTAAACCAGAGGAGAACCTTCCATGCTGACACGAGACGCTGGAGTCCCTACACGCAGAACCTCCAGCATGCAGTAGTCTGACATCTCTTGCGGGGTGTCCAACTTGAGACCAAGACCGGGTCCTTCGTTCTTTCCCATCAGGTAATGGGGTTGGCTCTTTCCTAGGGAGATTGTTGGCTTCACACCTAAATACATGCTAGGGACACTTAGGTACACTTAGCTAGGCTTCGCATCTTAGGAGTACGCTTGATTATTGCTATGTATCCATATGCCTGCATATATTAACTGTTTTAACACCATGGTAGAATTCCACCTTTTATTTACTCTGTCGGTGCTTATAATCGTATATATCTCTTTCTGTCTAATGGTTATCGCATCACACGTATTCTATACTAGAATGACGCTGGTTCAATAAAATGCTTATTGAAAACGTCCCCATTGCTTATTCTGTATATCTCTCTGAGAAGAAGTGAGCACGAGTGACTGAGCGAAATGTACTGTACTGTTTCCACGATCCCTGAAGGATCAAGGGTTGTCATGTTGATAGTTGCCAAAAACTATTCACTCCTTGGTAAAGTTAGGGGGGATTATAGTGGCACTGTGAGCTAGCTGGTCTAAAGGCTAACATATCCTTTGGGGGGGTCTGGAATCAGTCTGAACACCAATCCCTTAGTTTATATTGTCTAAACACGCAGATCCTATGTATTATCAGGAACTATATGACATGGCGCCGCCAACGTTGGTTTGGTTCTTATTTAACGGTCAATTCTGAGTAGTTCAGTCATGCTTTCTCAGGGGCCCCTACTCACATTTACCAAGAGATGTCTGGGTTGGGAAGGGAAAATCTGCAGCAGCTGAGTAGGTATATCCTATGTATTGGCTGTAGGTTTATGCAAGCTTGAAGGATTGTAGTTCCCTACTATGTGCATAAACCGTATCTCTTTTTCGTAAAATACTTCCTCTCATAATGTCTCAGACTGGAGATGCTGGTACAAGTGGTACTAGTGGCAGCAGAGGAAGCTGAGTTTGAAGGAGCTCTTAACATTTCAGAAAATTGCAGAAATGCACTTACTATAAAATTAGCAGATTATGGGGCCTCATCAATGAGTAGGACCGTAACCTTCGTGATTGAGGCACACAAGGCATACAGGACAGAGGTGTTCTATTCTTGGGTTAAATTCCCTTCAGCAGATGCACACACACACATACGTTTCATTCTTATACTTCGGATGAAATACCAGATGAATACTCCCCATACGAGGAAATAGAAGTCCTGTTAACTTACCAAGAGCATATAAATTGGTTTAAATGTGCCCTTCCCCATACCACTGATAAAGTGAGACGCTGTCCGCTCAGCAGAGACGGAGCGACTTGGCCGGTCTTAGCTGCTTATACACCGC
Source organism: Calotriton arnoldi (assembly GCA_963921515.1). Taxonomy (NCBI): domain Eukaryota; kingdom Metazoa; phylum Chordata; class Amphibia; order Caudata; family Salamandridae; genus Calotriton; species Calotriton arnoldi. The sequence goes on along the minus strand of CAWUFW010014208.1, from coordinate 373,882 downwards.
ATCCAGATATTGATACATTACAAGCAGCAGACTTAAGTCCACTTCACAAGGAAATAACAAAACTATACATAAATCTTACACAGTTTGTGATGCGAACACTCACACTACAACCTACAAGGGTCAATCAGGCTGGTCAAATACAAGGGATTGCAACAAAAATCACCCCACAAATGCTGAACGCGATTATGGGAAGAATGTCCACTAAACGTGAGCAAATGCCATTCTGGCTAGCACAGAAAATAGCACAGCTTGAGGCAGTGTTTCCACACATTGGCCCACAAAAAAAACACAGAATACTGACAATTTGCTTGCCAATGGGGATAGCGCCCCCGATAGAGGATGGTACCACTTGGGGTACCGTTTTCGCTGCCGTTTATACCAGAACGCATGGTACCCCCCCAATAGCAGTGATATCAGAAGTATTGAAACAAATACAGAATGAGTACGGGGCAGAGCCTGCCCTGGACTTAGGGATGAAATTGAAAGGCAATTTTGCCCAGGTATCAACAATTATGTTGGCTAACATAAAAGGGGAGGCAGCAGCGGTGGCTATACGCCAACGCCTGAGGGAATGCACTCCTGCACAACAGGAACGAGAATTACCAAAAATTATCGAAGATACCTATGCGTCACTGGGTAGGGATAATTTGGGAGCTAGACCAGTGAAACCTCAATTGATGGGTAATCCTGAAAAGGATAACTCAAAGCAGGTACCCGATTCTTCTAAAAAGAAATGGGACAATAAACAAACAAAAAACATACAAAATGTATCACAATCACGGGGTGGGTCTTCTGAACAGGAGCCTTCTGACAGGAAATATAACCTTAGAAACCATGACAATATTAAGAAACCTGACGGGTATCAGGATGTTGATACACGTTCCTCTTGTTCCTTTCAGGGTTCATCAAAAAATTCCAAGAGGGAAGAATGGTCAGAACACTGATCGGAAGAGCGAGCAAAGCCAAGAGACACACATCGCACTTCAGACTACAATATCAAAAAAGAAGATAAACCAAAAAGTAAACATCAATTTAAAAACAAGACGGTAGCTGGCCTTAAAATAAGAAAAGACCAGGCTACTGAGGACTCAACTATTGAACAGGGAATGGGCTCCGACGATGCTAGACAGTACAGCAGAAGTAACAATAGCTCACTAGAACCTGATGGAATTTCTGGTGACAGCAGCATTGAATGAACATATCACGGTGGAAACACCTGATACAAGGGTAAGTGTCCCACATCAGTTACATGAAATAACACTCCAAATGGAGGGGGACATACTTAGAAAAGTGAAAGGTCTCTTTCAGGAGAACCTGACTTTTGGTTACGATATCCTTTTGGCTGAAAGAGATTGGCCACCTGAATTCGTCATGGATTGCCCAATAGGGGAAGATGTAATTTTACCGGCTTTCTCCGACCTCGTTCCAGAATCACTAAAACACAGATAGGCGCAGGAGTGGGCGGTAGCACTAGCTCCAGCATTATACCGCAATCATGTAGGGTGGGATGCTGAGTCACCTCACCATGAAATCCCAGTTAAAACTACTCATACACCGCAGCGGCAGTACCCAATAAAACATGACGCAAAGAAACAAGTCAGGGAGATCTTAGATCAACTTGTATACCTAGGAGTTATTGAGAATTGCACCTCCCCGATGAATAATCCTTTGTTTCCCGTAATGAAATCCGACAATTCATACGTCTAGTTTTAGACTATAGGCATTTGAACACATGCACGAAAACATTTGCAGTGCATTAATGAATAACATTGTGCAGAAGAAATACAAAACAACACTGGATATCTCAAATGGATTCCCTTGCCAAAATGTAGCACCTGAAAGCAGATATTTGACAGCCTTTTCAGCGCTCGGCTCTCAGAGCCAATTCTGTAGACTGCCCCAGGGGTATAATAACAGCCCCGGGTTGTTCTCAGCAAGAGTAACAGAGCTACTTCCAAAATGTGATGATGAGGCATTGTCCTATGTAGATGATATTTATCTGATGGACGATGAATTATTGGATCACTTGCACAATATAATTTTGGGGTTCGCCTCTGAGGGCTACAAATTTAACTTTAAAAAATCAAAAGTTGCCCTCCTCAATGTCCTACTTTTAGGTTATGAGCTCTTAAGTGAAGGAAAAAGCCTAGCAGCTAATTTTTTAGAAAAATGAATGCTGCTCCAACCTCCAAAGACTCTGAAAAACTTACAATCCATTTTAGGATTTCAAAATTTTGGATTATGCAGTAAAAGTAAAACCTTTCTACGACTTAATCAGACCTAATTTTTCAGTTCGACATTGGGCACAGGAACACACAGAAACTCTACGTTCTTTACAAGCTGGCATGATAGCTTCCAAACACTTACATACACGTGTAAATACTACAAATTTGGTGATCCATGCAGTCGCAGGTAAATCTGGGTACACCTACCTCACCTTCAATGAAGGCAAAACGGTACTGATTGCATACAAATCTCATTTGTACACAAACGCTGAAATGCATTTTGCATCCACAGAAAAAATACTGACAGCAGTACAGACTGCTGTAGTCAGAGAAAGAGCACTAGCCAACACTTTGGTCATAATTTCCTGCACAAAGCAAATATCCCACGTAATATTTTCTCTTTAAGATGAATAAGAACATTTTCCGACACCACCTACAGGTAGTTCACAAACGTTTGCACAAAAGTTTGCTTATTTTTCTGGGTTTAACACTTCAGACCCAAGATCATATTATTATAAGCTTGCACCTACACCTGCAAAAAAGAATATGCTAACTAACATGAAACAGATATATTCTGCTTCTTTTATTTCCCAGCTGTCTTTACAGGGTTTCAACTTTAGGAGGGGCACCATAGAGACAGAATCTGTTTGGGGGACTAAAGATTGGCAAGTTCAGGAAACTGAGGCCTTATTTAGAGCATGCCTCATACCACAACAAATTATCTTCCTGAACAACACAGTGCAACAGACTTTCTGTCTTGGCCTAGCCAAGATGAAGGACCTGAACACACCTCGGATTCCCTCATTCACACACTTTGAAGGGGTGGTGAAATGATACCAAACATAGAGGCCATCCTAGTGGTAACAGGACCGCCCGCCTGCCATGCGGCGGTCCCGCCACCAAAATTATGATGTGACCGCCACTGCAGTGGTCGCATCTGGCATTTTAATATTGTGGTGGGTGCTGCTGGCACCGCGCGGTGCCTGCCACCTTGTGCATGGACATGTAGGGGGGTACCATAGGTACCCCCCAAGTGCACCCTCCCACCCCCCAGGGGCCCACAATGGGCCCCCAAATCAAATCACCGCCAGCCGCCATGGAAAGACCTTGAAGTTCACACATCATAATATGGCTGGCGGTGCCTGCTAAGCACTGCCACCATATTGCAGCCCCAGCTCTGTCCGGCCGGCAATCGTAACGATTGCCGACCGGCGGAAAATGCGGCGGACGGACTTTCCGTCCGCCGCGATACCCATCGCCATCATAATATGGCGGTGGGTATTGAACGTTACGATGGCGTAACGGTCGCCACCACCGGCCCGGCGGTGGCGAACTTTACGCCATCATAATCAGCCTCATAGTGAGGTTACACTAGATGACATTATACATGATGGTTCATATAATTCATCAGACCTCAATTGGAAGGGATGGCTGGTTTGGCCTATCGGCACAAATAGGTGTCAGTCAAGAGTACCACCGAAGGGTTTAGTATCCATAAACCTGACCTACGCTACGCACAAACGGAACACTCGGGACGGTGACATCTTACAGTGTTGGGAATTTATGCCTAGAGTGGCTTGAAACCTCAACACTGTCCCAGGTGAAACAACACTTGTCCTTGCTCTACGATGACATGAATCTTAGGGATTTTTTGCTAGGTCCCCAGAAGTCATGTCAGAAGCACTTCTTTATGCTATTTACAATGAGATTTGAAAAATCTCCCAGCAGGAGGCTGCTGAGAGATTACATGAACTTAATAACTTCCCGTTATTACCATTTTATGTTTAGTTGCAGGTGGGCGGGTGGGCAGGGCTGCATGGAGAACATGGCCTCCCCGTAAGCCCCTGGCTGGGCGGCATCCCCACCAATCACAACGCTGCCATTGCAGCATTGTGATTGGCTTAGGGGAGGGGAGGAAGGCTGCCTGCTTCCTGTTCCTGCCGGAGACAGGAGAGCAGGGGCAACAGCCAAGAAGCCGCAGAACACGGCTGGCGGACAGGTAAGTTATTTATTATTAACTTAAAACCCTCCCCGCACGACCCCCCCTCCCCATGCGACCCACCCGCCCCAACACCCGCGATTAATGCCAGCCGCGACTGAATGGACGTCCAACTTTCCAAAGAGATGGAAAAAGCACCCCTGGTGCGACGATGCCTTGAACGCATGGTACTCCATCTGGGCACCCCTTGGCTTCGGGAGCTAAGTGAGCATTTGTTCCTATTGTTCAGATCAGTCTGGGTTGACTGCATCTTGTTTGTGCTCCGCTGCCTATTCTGTGGATATGAATGCGTGTTGGACATATGTCTAACACTTCCATCGGTTGCGCCACCGGATGTAGATGTACTACTGGACCCCTTAAAGGCCCACGTATTACAGTGTCCTCAGTGTATTCCCATGTTGATGTCGGCATTCTTAGAGCCACCACAGGATGCTTCAGCTCCTGTCAGAATGGACACTGGCTCTGCAACAGACTCACAGGTGTCGAGTGCTTCCTCAGTGGCTGCTGTGGGAACCGGAGAAGATCACCGTTGCTCCACTGACCTGATCCAAGAGGTGTTACAGGGACAGTCGTCTGCTAAGCTAAGCAACAGCGATGCTGCGTCTCCCACACAGGACACATAAACATTTGGCTCTCTGTGTGGTGGAAACAATTCGGCCTTTTTTCAAAACAAGCCAAATTGGAATGGAAAACATAATTTTGTTTTATTTCTCTTTTTTGCTCTCATTGAGCACCATGGCTTTCGATGTGCTCAGTTGGTCTAAACAGTATATTGACTTTGTAGAGGACTTATAGAGTTTTTTTTACATTTTTTTTCTCATCATTTTACATATAACATGTTTTTAGATGTTTTTTACATTTAGGGGCATATTCTCAAGGACACATCGCCGAGTTATCGACACTTTACCGCAGCCAAATCCGCGATAAAACTATCGCCCGATTCCCAAGCTGGTGCTAACTGCCCATAACACCAGTTTACCTGCGAAAGCAGTCGCAGAAAACATCGCCACAGATGACCCCGGCAACTAACGCTAATGAGATGCAGAGTAGGCGTTCCTGTGCAAAAAGCCGCGACAACACCACTCCACAACATTCTCAACGACCAGCCCGATCTGCGATAAGACCACAAAACATGCGATAAGGCACGTTAGCAGCAGGAAATTAACACCTGCTCTGACCTGGTGTAAAGTCGGACGACAACCTGCACCAGACAAGGGAGCACAGCCCATAGACACACATGAAGAACAACAGAAGCCCTTGAGCAACCCATCATGCAGCCCGGAGCCCCAATAGGCCAACAACACCCACCGCCACCACCCCCAGGACCCCACCACCCCGACCACCCCCACCACAACCCCCCCCGGGGCCCTACCCCGGGCACCCCCCACAATCCCTCTCAGGACAAAGATATCGCAGATCAACTCCACGAAACCATGAACCAAACAAATCTCCTGAAGTCGCACAAGCACAACACCCAACATACATGTGTGTTCGGAAAATAGGGAAATCATACATCCATATCATAATATCCAAATAACACATTTATTACAGAACATAACAAAAACTGAAAATCAGAAGAGGCATGGCGGGTCGTCCCACGACATCCAGTAAGTCACAGCCTGCAAAACAGAAATCTGTATAAGAAAGAGTGCCATGCGCCCATCAAATCATATAGAGAGAGCAAAAGAGAGAGGAAGAGAGGGAGAGAGAGAGAGGGAGAGAGGGAGAGGGAGAGAGGGAGAGGGAGAGAGAGAGAGAGAGAGAGGGAGAGAGAGGGAGAGAGAGTGCCGACACTGCGGACCTATGCCCCACTGCTCTCCTGCTGCCACCGGTGTGTCTCCAACCATGTGCCGGGATTCACAGCAGTCCCCCAGGTCCCTCATCTGAAACAGTTCCCAGAGACATGGATGTCAGAGTCCATACAGTTGCACATGCCACCATCGCATGTCTGCCCCTGCACACACAGGCAGCTGCACCCCAGCCCCTCCCGACGTCCAGCGCTGAATGCCCGCCTGTGCGCAAACAGGCCTCATTGCTCACCTTCCGCCATCGGCGTGTCTCCAAGAGGGTCCACCACGTTCCGGAGGGTTCTCCAAGCCTGGGGCCCGCGACCATGGCACCCCACACATCATGCAGCCCAGCGCTGCGGGCCACCAGGTCACACACATGTTGCTGGGTCTTGATATCTCAATGGCAGAGACCACATCTGTGGACACGGCATCATCGCAGGCTGCACACCCGCTCAGCGTTTGAGGTGCCACTAACTCTGTGAACCGCAAGGAAACGCCACGTGGCGGGAGGCCCACCCTGCCCTTGCCCAGGCCCACACTGCGGGCCAGCAGGTCTCACACAAACCCATGCTAGTCCGGACCGCCAGGACAGCGCATCATCGCAGGCTGCACACCCGCTCAGCCTTTCAGGAGCATATGCCAGTCCAGCGTAAGGGTGTGAACAATGACCCCGGGGCTCTGGGCGCGGTTCCGTCCAGGGTTGGACAAGGAAGTGACTAATGGATGTGTCTATGTTTTAGTGTCGGCAACCCCCGGCCAGTAAAGGAAATGTGCCACCCTGTGACAGAAGTCCCACAACATGTGCAACATGGACGTAAGGGGGAATCACTGACCCTACATTCATCCATACTTCCACACTTGAAAGATCATAGACATGACACACCAGTGTGAATATGAATGTTTATTGCACATTCAAGGGAGTGTTGCAGCTGGAGCAGTACAGGGCCATGCCAACCCCACTCCACATTGTCGGGCCGTGTAGGGCCAGCCAGAGTCCTTCAGGGAGTGACCGGGACAGCAGGATAAGAGTTCAGTCCGCAGTCTGATAGCTGTGTCATTGGTGACCAAACAGAATATGACAGTCCATGTCGAGGCCCGAGGTGAGTGTGGCAGAGTGCATCGGGGGACAGTGGAAGGTGATGATGCAGAGGGCAGCACCAAGCAGAAACAGGCCACATGACGGAGATGCATGCTACTGCGTCCTTCTGACCACAAAGTCAGATTCATCCGCATCCTCGTCCCCTGCTGTTGCCTGTCCCTCACATGTGGATGGTGGTGTTATGTCTGCTGCACTGGGTGGCACTGACACATCAGGGGCCGGAGATGTGGATGGGGTGGTAGCAGCAGCATGCATCAGCGCCAGGCCTTGTGCCAGCAAAGCCATGAGGGTGTTCCCTATGGCATGGAGGGACCCAGCTAGATCTCGCTGGTGTGCAGCCATGGCAGCCGCTCTTTCCGCCTGCGTCTGCTCCATGTCCTCCATGATCCTCCGCATGTGTACCAACTCCCGAGCGAGAACGCTGGAGGCACTCGGACTAGACAGTCGTTCCTGTCTCAGAGTCAGGACTCTAGCGATGTCAGCCATGGTTCGTTGGAGAGCATGGAGCAGGCTGGGGGTGTCTGTTAGGGAGTGTGAGTGGTCCCTGATGGGACTTAGACACCCACGTATGGCGTCTAGTCTGGCTGCCATGCGGTCGAACCCCACCTGCACCTGTTCAGCCAGCTTCTCCTCGTTGGAAGGCCATGTGTTCGTCGTGGGGGTCCTGGGAGGCGGCCGTGGTGGTGGGTGCTGCCTGCTGTGTGTACTGTGCAGGTGGTGGGTTCTCCTCGTGGAAGCTGGGCTGCCCTGCTCCTGGAAGTGGGCTGCGGAGGCTGTCCACGAGCTGTTGGAGGGCATCGGAGTCGAAGGTTTGGTGGTCCTCTTCGTCATCAGAGAAGAGAGGTTTGGACTGCTCTGCAGGAGGTGTTGGATTTCCCCCTGCAATGTGGAGGGGAGATACAGTTTAACAACGTGTTCACATGTATGTTGCCGCATTGTACAGGTTCACATACAGACTGCATGACAGTGTACATTGTGACTGTTTGGGGGGTGCTGCCTATTTGATGGGGGACAGTGGCCATTCAGACTACATCACGGATGTGTGTTTGTACTTGTACATTCTCAACTCACATTTCCCTGCAATGCCAAATGTGATTGGCCAGTTTGGACGCACATGCGGCACCAGTTGTGTCCTCTGTTCTGTTGTGGACGTGTTGCGGTTTGTACCACGTCGTTGTCAATGTTGATGTGCTCTGCATGTAATGTGTGTGTGCCGCATTTTGGGTGCTTCGCCCCTGCAGCTCTGATTTCGCTGCCCTTATCCCTTACATGCGGTGTGCCTCTGGGTTCTGTGCTTATACAGTGCTGAGGTGTTGCATACCTGTGTGCATTGGTCTCTTGGTGGGAGTTGTGGGTCTGGGCCATGGTTTCTCTGCAGATGTGGTCTGCTTAATTGTGCATGTGTGCCATTGTGCCCATCTCCCCCCGTCCCCCCAGTCCCTGGTGGTTACTCACCCTGTTGCTGTTGTGTCCGGTCATGTTGAGCAGTGTCCGGTCCCCCCACTCCTGACACCGTCTCCCCACTGATGACTGTGGAGACCATTTCCTCCATCTCGTCCAGCTCCTCCTGTGTCGCTGGGCTCCCACCTCCAGTCTGCATTGCTGCCTTCAGGTTGTTTGCGAGTTTCAGCTTGGTTTTGTGCTTCACATCATTCCAGCGCCTCTTGACCTCGTCCATTGTCCTCTTCAGCACTCCGACTGCATTCACCTTGTCCATGATGGACTGCCATATTCCATTCTTAGTTGCCAGTGACACAGTGGAGGTGATGAACAGTAGTTGATGGTGTTCTATCACCTCCGTGATCAGGATCCTCTTTTCCTGCAGACTGAACCGCTTCTTCCGACTCTTCTTGTCCTTGCTCTTCCCTGACCCAGAGGTCCCAGGCTGGTCCTCCGTGGGGCTTGTGGGGTTCTGGTTGTCCTCTGTGTTTGCTCCGGGTGACTCCATTGTGCTTCGCTGTTGTTTGTCTTTTGTTTGTGGTTTTTTTCTGTTTTTATAGTGCATTTTCCCGCATGACGCGTGGGAATTGCAGGCCTGTGGCTGGTTTTCGCAGATTTTTGTATCGCGATTGGCGTCATCGCTACTATTTTCGCGTTGGGGTTTTGCGTCTTTGCGGCGTCACGTTGCTTTTAACGCGTTTATTTGTCGCGTTCTCGTGTGTCTATCGCATGGTACCGCCGTGTTGGGAATACCACATTAACACAGCGTTATTATCCCGCGATGGACTGCGATGTGCGGAGTTGCGTTAAGCTACACTTGCGGTGGTTATCACACGTTCTTGTGAATATGCCCCTTAATGTTTTTATGCTTCTTAGACAGGCATCTTTTATCATTTGTTTATCTCATCGTCCTTCGGATGAGGAGTGGGTGTTATGAGCCCCAATGTACACCAATATAGGCCAAGGAAGATGCACAACCTTTTACCTACATTTGTCCTACCTTGGTCTACATAACGGTTCTGGCGCTGACCTTTTACCTAGTTAAGGGCTGAATAATGTTGTGTGGTTTTCTTCAAAAACTAGCCTCATTTAATATGCATGAGGATTCTTACCATTACACAGCAGGATTACCATCATCTGTATAATAACTCTGTCGAAAAGTCACCGCTATCGTCATCCTTGAATGACAGGCCCACAGTACCATTCTAGGTAGACCCCTAAGGGTACATTTTGGGTATATATGAACCACATCTTCGCTGGGCAAACCAGAGGAGAAACTTCCATGCTGACACGAGACACTGGAGTCCCTACACGCAGAACCTCCAGCATGCAGTGGTCTGACATCCGTTGCGGGGTGTCCAACTCAAGACCAAGACGGGGTCCTTCGTTCTTTCCCATCATGTAATGGGGCTGGCTCTTTCCTAGGGGGATTCTTGGCTTCACACCTACATACATGCTAGGTTCACTTAGGCACACCTAGCTAGGGATCGCATCTTAGTAGTACACTTGATTATTGCTATGTATCCATATGCCTGCATATATTCACTGTTTTAGCACCATGGTAGAATTCTACCTTTTATTTACTCTGTCGGTGCTTTTAATCATATACATCTGTTTCTGTCTAATGGTTGTCCCAGCACACGTATTTTAAACTAGAATGACGCTGGTTCAAGAAAATGCTTATTGAAAACGTCCCCATCCTTTATTCTTTATATCTCTCTGAGAAGAAGTGAGCACGAGTGAATGAGCAAAATGTACTGTACTGTTTCCACAATCCCTGAAGGATCAAGGGTTGTCATGTTTGATAGTTGTCAGAAACTATTCGCTCCTTGGTAAGGTTAGGGGGGCTTATAGTGGCACTGTGAGCTAGCTGGTCTAAAGGCTAACATATCCTTTGGGGGTGTCTGGACTCAGTCTGGACACCAATCCCTTAGTTTATGTTGTCTAAATGCGCAGATCCTATGTATTAGGGGAGGCCACAAAGTCCACCTTCATAAGCGTTTGTAGGCCACGGGGACCCCATCCCCTGGGACCGAAATGAGTTTTAAAGGCAGGGGGGACGTGTGGCCCCTTCCCTGAGCGAGCCTTAAAAGTCCCTGCGAACTCCATGCCCGAGGGCCGGTTCTATTACTCTGTCCCGGGAGCCACCCCCAGACAGAGTAGTTTCCTGGCCTGCACTAGCATGGACATGGAAACATATGCTTGCTCCCACTTGGCAGGAGTATTTTTAAAACTCCCCCCAGGAGGAAGTAAACATGCCTTCCCTGGTTGGAGCAGTGTGGGCAGGGAAGATATGTCTGCTTCAAGCTGGTGGGAGATTTAAACATGCTCCCACCAGAACAGATATTGCTCCTGTCCAGAGGAGACAAGCATAAATAGCTGCTACCTTTAGACGGGAACAATGCCGTCTTCCGCACCCCAAAAAAAATGAAAAAATCCAACTGTTCCAAAAACTAATCCTCGATCCCTAAATCTACAATTGATAAACCATAAAAAACCCGAAAAAGTGTTTTAAAAAAAGAAAAGCTCCATGAAAACCCGAAAAATTAAGAAAGTGTAAAAAAATTATTAGTTACTTAAACTAATATACACTTCCTTAATTTAAAAAAACGCAATCTTCTAGTAACCGCTACTTTGATCGAACAAAACCTGTAAAAAAAACCACACAAACATTCCCACCCACACAAACATACACATAATATACAATATAACAGTATTACAAACATTATACACACCATAATAACACATATCCTACCAAACTTTAACATTTCTAAACTAGGCCTCAAAAAATAACAATACATAAATCGTCAAAACCTAACTAACGCATAAAAACCCAACAACTCCAAAAACCTAACTCTACACACACTAACTACAACTTAACTACCTTCAAATTAAGTTAAAAATGTAGTTTAAATAAAGAAAAGTAATCTTACCTTCCTCGACGCGAAGCAGCTCCCAACCGCAACCTTCTCCCCTTCGAAATAACCCAAAACAACCACGAGCGGTTACAAAATACAAGCCCCAAACAAATATGGCAGCTTCAAACATATAAAATAAATCTAATTTAATTAAATAAATGTCATTACATTATATATAAATTACTTAAATGTTTAATTAAAATACTAAGGGGCACATTACGATGGCGGGCGGAAGCACCACCGCCGTGCTGGCGGATGCAAAAACCACCAGTTACCGCCGGCACGCAGCAGTCCACACGCCCGTCCAATTACGATGCGAAAAGTAGGCCAAACACCGCCGGCAAGCCAGCAACACCGTCCGCCATCAAAGTGCGCCCGTACATGTAGCGGCGCAGCCCAACTGACACACACCGTCCGACGAAACACGTCCCGCCCGGCGCATAAATTACGATGCCGCAAACAAACGGCTCCCACGGCCAAGAGATACCGTACGCCAAACCGAAGCGGTAACACGGATGCCGAGCACGGACAACGAAGAAGCGGCTCCCCGAGCATGAATCCAGCACTGCAGGCACTCCCCATGCTTCTGCTGATGCACCACCAAGGACGCAACGTACCGCGGAGACGCAGGTAGGCACACACACAACAAGTGCACGCAAACAGCGCACACAGTGCAAGGGCGGAAAAGCGGACAACCCCCACCAGCGCGTGTACACTACACATCCACCATCGCATCCACATATGACACACAGGCCAAATCGTAACATCGCAGAACACATGTGTACACACCACCTGGGACTAGTAACCAACCACCCCGTCACGGCCCAAAAGCGCCGATGACGCCGCCACACATGCGCACAACGCAGAGGCCAACCGCAGCGCCATGCATGCGTCGCACACAGACACAGGGACACAACCAAGCAGCACACACATCAGCCCCATCCCCAAACGCACATGACACGTGACAGGCCGGCCACAGACATGTCCCCAACGCCCAATTCACGGACAACACCCAACGCCACACAACCGACGCACACATGTCAGTGAAGACACGCAACAGCAGGACACACCCCAGTGTAACAAACATGGCGTAGCACACAGCGGCGGCAACACCAACTAGGAGAAGCAGGGCCCCTTCGGGAAGAGGAACGCCAGTACCTCACAGAAACACCCATACCACCCTGCACATATGAACAAGACATATAAAACGGAACACCAAAGAGCCCGGGGACCGACAACAGGTGGCCCAAGAATAACATCCACACACAAGGCCCAACGCAGAGCGGAAAGGCAGCCTGCCGCCCACACAAGGGAGAGCAGACAGCACTGAATGACCTTCCATTCCAACTCCGAAACCACAGCCCTACGACAGAAGCCGGTGAATACAGCCATTGTCCAAGAATAGACCAACACAGGCATGCCGAGGAGACCGACCACAGGGCAGATAGCGCATATCACAGAAGCACACAACGGACGGGGAAGAAAGAAGAAAACACTCCCCCATGTCGGCCACATGCAAGTTAATTGGAAGGAGTCACACAGCACTGACCTTGAACTGTCTGAGAAGCATGTGGGAAGAGGGCCCGTGTCCTCCAAACAAGCCAACAGAACACAAGTCCTGTCTCCCCACGACTACACAGAGCTCACAGCAACCCCGGAGCGTGCACATTGCAGACTGCACACACAGCCGGAGCACGCCACCTCAACGAACCGCTGCGAAATGGCAACCGCAACACACCTACCCAACTACGCCGAACAGCTCAAGCTGTACAAAACCAACCTGTGCCATACATTGGGATGCGATCTCCTGTCCCTGCTGAACGTAAGTTACCGACTGACTTACCGCATCACATTGTTCAGCTGCGTCATGCCCGTCTTCTACTGTCGGAGGTGTCCCTACCAGCATCCCGTCGAGATATGCCTCTCCAACCCGGCATGTCTGAAGGCGGACCTGCTACCACTACTCCTCCCTCTGGACGCACACGACAGGGCCTGCTCTGCCTATGGGGGCATGGCGTATGTGGCCAACATCGCACCCGCACTGAAATGGGACCACTGTGCCTCCACACGACGGATCATCGAGAACAGCTACATCGAATGTCACCCAGCATGCCCCATCATGGTCCTCCAAGGGACAACTTACGAACAACACCTTGACAGCCACCATCCGCTACATTGGCTGGCAAACATGTACACCACCAATGACATGGAAGCCCTGCTGGACGGCATCGCATACCTGACAACCTGTAAATACGTCGGACCACAACGCAGGTTCCCCGAGTGACCTATGATGTCCAACCCCGCACCCATGCTTAGCTTCCGCACGGACTGGCCAGTCACCACCACAACAGCCATACCAAACGACCGGCAACTGTAACCACACCATCAACGACATCGCCATGACATCGGATATGACCGGGACATGCACACTGTTCCCCATCACATCCAGGAACACTGCATGCATTGTGGGAGGCAGTGGCATGGGCTCTGTGTATCGCACCCACATGGACGGAACTGCACGAACAACCAGGACACGACATGGATCCAGCGCACATGGACACACACACCGCTCAGTGGACATGAATAGGTCGCCCTGGAGTCTGTGGGTGCTGCACCCCTCCCACCCCCGCCCCGGGAATCCCATACCAGGACCTTTGCATGGACGACAAGTGCATACAACAACAACACGACCCCAGTGACTGTGACATGTCCAGTAACCACCACAGTGCAACAACAAGTGGCACGCCGCTGCATGCACGCAAGCACATGCCCTGATGTCAACTCACATGCACGCGTGCATGAGGAACAACCGCAGCAAACCTGTCACATGGAACTGAGATGGACTGTGCCCATGATGCCAAGCGGTCTGGTAGGCTACATGTATACCGTCTGTGTCAAAGTCCGCAGCTCCGCAGCTATACGTAAATGTACATTAGCACAGCCTTGGCCAAGCAGATGTCACTCTGAAGCCCACATCCCACATGCAACAGCCAATCACATGTAACCCCACACCCTATCCCATTTGCAATCATGCTCAGTATATCCTCAACATGTATTCCGCTGCCAGTAGTGTCCACTATACTGCATCACAGAGGACAGAAGTCTCAATATAATGTTTGAAACCAAAACTGTCTCCGCTGACTCATTTCACAAGTACGAATGAGAGAGGATGAGAGTATGTGAAGTACACGGCAGTCGTGACATGACCATGTAGTCCACTGGTATTGGATGTCAACGCAAATGAGTAGCACCACTGTGGAAGACACACATGTGTCGTGGTGAAGTCGTATGGACGCAGTGCTCAGGTGGGTGGGTGCGACGGGTAGCTGCGCACATGCCAAGTTGGAGCACGCCGTGTTGGGAGGGGTCATGAACAGTACACCACCGCTTCCCTGGGCATTGTGAGAGGACACCTGTCGGGGGGAGTGAACACGTGTGTGCACAGCAGCCGGGCACACGTACAAAGCGGTACCAGGCGCACCTCAGCCCACCCTCTGTGGACAAGCTGGATCCTGTTGTGCGCCCGCCATGCCCCTTGACAAGGCACACACAGCCCCAGTCGACCAGGTGTAACCCCAACATAGTCAATCCGCACAGGCGATACAGGGCACGGGATGGCAGTGGAGCATGGTGTGTGAGAGGTCTCCTCGCGCTCCTCCTGGTCATATCACGCAGGCAATAGAACCTCAACGTCTAGCATGGCACAAGTCACATGGAAGTGTAGGGGGACGCACCACAGCACGAGCAGCACTGACGTCACGGGAGGTGGCTCGCACCATCCCATCCATTGCCCATCATACCAACCACGCCACATGCCATTGCGACTAAGTGCAAGCGCGTGCGCCACCACCCCCGAGCCCTCCCCAGAGAGGCCAAAGAGTGAATGTGTGGGCCATCAGCCACAGACGGACGCGGCCTGGCCGCAAGGGCAGCCACAGCCACTGGGTGTCGCAGGTGGCGGATCCGGAAGGCGAAGACTGTGATGCATAGTCCATGCAGGCCGGGTCTCCATTTGGGGCACCACGCAGGTGGACGGCGTCCCGCAACACATCATACCCTGAGACAGCCCACTCGTGCAACTGGACCCACACATACACTCCTTGCCCTCTCTGGTGCGAGCTTGGGGCTGCCTGTGCAAGCGCTAGCCTCGCAGGTGAGCATGCATATTGGGGGAGCGAGGGGAGGACATGAGGGCTGGGGCGAAGATGACTGTATCACTGTCAGTTAGTACAAGGGATGACCCAGATGTGGAAAGGAAGAGACGTGTCCCGTGTGTACTGCAACTAGTCGCCAATCCAACTACCCCCCATGTCCGGAATGTAAGCCCGCACCTAGGCCCGCCCATCCGCCACATCGAACATACCACCAGCACGACAACCTTCCCATTCGAAACACTGACTGGGGATGGCGACCAGTGTACAATCATGTGTAGCCTACCCACGCGTACATGTGGGCCCTCCATGATCCATGTCACCTGCGGCAAAGTCATGACATGCGCAATGAGGGAAGTGAGGAGAGCTGCCCGCCCCACGCGCAGAAGGTGCATCAGCTCCACAGACCCAGCAGCGAGTCCAGCAGGGGTCACATGTGCAGGGGCAGCTGTGCCTGGTGTGAAGGCACATGCATATAGACAGCACATCGACCAATGTGTAGTCTGCCCACATCTACAGTCCATCATCATGCGGACATAGGAATTGAACACAGGGCAACACATCTCAGTGGGTGCACCCACCGTGACCAACAATGCGCAATCATCGACGTACCCGCCCTGTGCATGGCCCCCACCCAACGGAGGCACATCCAGTGCCACCATCCCACACACACAAGCCTTCCACGGAACATGCTGTGTCCAATGGTCAGTACAGAGTCAGCGCCCATCTGGTGGATCCTGAACAGGAGACACATGCACACACATGCCAGCTCCCACTATGTACGACTGCCACCTGGCACGTGCAATGTAACCTCTCACCTGTGACGTGTGACTGCAAGCACACAGCCGTCTTGGCATGGGGCTGTCAATGTGGACACCTGTCAATGTTTCGGGAGGTGTGATCCGTACAGTGCTGTACATAGGGTGCAGTGCTGACACCTACTACTGTCTCATATCCCCTCGTGCCACAGGTCCCACTTGTTTTGGCCGCTCAGCCTGTGCCCACATCGTCGTCGTCGTGTGCCATACTCATCCAGCCGCGGAAGCAGTTCCATGCTCAGCAGACATTCATGTTGCCGTGGCGTTGCCGCTTGACGGATATGCAGTCAGTCCCCATCAGCACGCCCCGCAAGTCATTGGGGCCTAGATCCCCATGTGCATGCACATGGCAGTGGTTTGTATCACTAGCCATTGCCATTGTTGGGAGACCTGTGTAAGTGTATTGTGGCCGTGCCGTCCCAGCTTGACAGCTGGGCTGTGGCTCATGTGCTTGCTCAGTCATGTCAGTGATGTGTATGCGAAATTGCTATGTGTCGTGTTGCTTTGACATGTGTCCTCTGCCATTGTCCCTAGGCGGAGACCGAACATTGACCGCCCATACCAATTGCTGGCAGACATGGAGGATACGGAGGTCATTAGGAAGTTTCGGCTGGACAGGCCAACCCTGCATCGACTGTGTGCCATGTTAGAACCCCATCTCCGTCCCCGCAGGGTGTATCCGACTGCTGTCACCCCCACGGCTAAGGTGATGGCCGCCATGCATTTCTTCGCCACTGGGTCATTCCAGCACACAGAGGGCAGTGGAGGAGGGATGTCCCAGCCCATGTTCAGCAAGGTGCTGAGGGATGTACTGGCAGCCATGATGCTGTACCGGAACAGGTACATCCGCTTCCCCAGGGCTCGTGAATTGGCGGCAGTGAAGGGTGCATTCTATGCCCTTGGCAGAATCCCACACGTCGTTGGAGCCATTGACTGCACACATGTCGGCCTTGTTCCACCACAGGCCACTGAGCACCTGTACCGCAACAGGAAGCACACGCACTCCCTGAATGTGCAAGTGGTGTGCCTTGCGGACATGGTGATCACCCACGTGTGTGCAAAGTTCCCAGGCTCGGCCCATGACGCACACATAATGCGCAACAGCATCTTGCCACGACTGATGTCCAATATGCAACAGGATCGTGCCTGTATTGTCGGTGAGTATGTGGAGTGGTGTAGCGTGCTGGCTGTGCGATGCTGTCCCCTGTCCAGTTGGATTAGCAACGGTTCTCTGTGTCCCTCACACCCAGGTGACTCTGCGTATCCGAATGGGGCATGGCTGCTCAGTCCATTGAGGAATCCTCGCACCCCAGCAGACGATCGCTACAATGAGGCACATGGGAGGACCAGACGTGTGGTCGAGCGTACCTTTGGCCTCCTCAAGTCCAGGTTCAGGTGCCTGGACCGCACCGGGGGTGCGCTGGCGTACTCCCCACAGAAGGTGTGCCGGATAGTGGTGGCGTGCTGCATGCTGCACAATCTGGCCATTCGGAAGCAGATCCCCCTCATCGTGGATGACGGAGATCAACCAGGGCCCCAGCCCGCAGACCAGGACAGCTCGAGTGAGGAGGACAGCGGAGAGGAGGAAGCTGGTAATGTGCGGCAGCAGCTCATCGCCCGCTACTTCACTTGACGGTGAGTGTCCATGTACGACGGCTGATGTGGCTGTATCTGTGCAGGTGTGTGTGTGCTGTGTCAGGGTGGCCGTTTGTTCACTGCGTGCTGTGTGTCAACGCTCCATGGCCAGGGTAGTATGCCACTGTTGGTGGCTGTGGCATTGTGCCCTATAGCTCTGTGCGATGTGTGTACATTGCTTGTAGTTGTTGACATGTACTGTGTGATGGGTGTGTGACACACTCATTGAATGTGCTCCTGTTCTGTCTCCCACCCCTAGGTCCCTACAGGCCCTCCGGATTCAAATGCCATGCCACGCATCAGGTGCCTTTCCGCCCAAGGTGGCCGTTGTATTCCGTACAAATAAGACACAGGGCACAAACAGCAGTTAGTGAAAAAGGTGCATTTATTACAAACTGTGACATGTGATTGTGTGTAAGGTGATGACAAAAGTGGTGCGTGCAGTGACAATGAGCTGTCGGTCATGGCTGCGTGATGATCAGGGTGTACCCACTGGTTCTATGTCCATAGTCCAACACACACATGCCATCCAGATGGCTGTGTGGAGTGGGATCGTAGTCCAAGTCAATGCAGTGGCTGGTCAAGGAAGGCTGGCGGAAGGCTGGCTGGCTGCCTCACTTGCGTCTGGAGCGTGCGAAGTCCTCCCGGGAGATCTGTTTCCTCTTCGGACGGCCCCTTCCACGTTTGCGAGGGGGTGCCTGCTTGCGACATGCTGGTGGTTGAGGTGTGATCACTGGCTGTGGACGCAGGGGAACTGGACACTGCTGCTCCACCCTGCGCCCCGGCAGGTGGTGGCAGAGGGGGAGCTGCTGTCCCTGGCTGTGACCTCACCGCCACCACCAGCTGTCCCATGAGGTCCACGATTTGGCCCATACGGGCGTCCATGGACCTCAGCACCCCCAGCACCTCACGCGTGTCTGAAGCAGACCGGACCCATTGTCCTTGGGCCTCTTCATAGGCCCCAAGGACTCTGGCCATGTGAGGCAGGGCATGGCTCCCAGGGGAGGCTGGCGTTTCCCTGACCCTGCTCCTCCTACCAGTCCTGCTGCCACCGGCCTGCCCACTAGCCACATTGCTCACCACGGTCCTCGCTAAGGCTCCCAGGGTGGATCCAGTCGTCCGGGCCACCACCTGCGCTGGGGCTGGTGCCTGCGAAGACGTGGCGGTGGTGGCGGCGGTGGTGGTCGGTGCGGCGATGGTGGCGGTTGCGGCAGTGGTAGTGGCCACAATGACCGTGGGTGTGGCCGCAACGACAGTGGCAGCAGGGGGCTGTGAATGTTCAGCAGCCCTGGATGATGGGTTGGTGGGTAGGAGGGGTCCTGGGGAGCGGCTGGGCCCTGCCACACCAGATGGGCCTGCTTGGTTGTCCGTGTCCGAAGAGGAGGACAGATCCTCCAGATCCGTGTGTCCTCGTTGGGGGCTTGTAGGCTGGCTGTGCTGGCTGCTGGCTCCATCCCCAGCATCCAGCAGTTCGTCACCTGTGGAGAGAATGAGATTTGTTATTGTGTTGCACCTGGCGAAGTATGTATTTGTCGTCTGACATTGACAGTTCGTGCAATCTCGTACATGGGTTTCCCGGAGGTGTGTGTGTGGCTGTAGCATCTGTAGTTGTGTGTGCTTGGCAATGGGACTGTGTGCTGTGCACATGTGGCATGGGACGGATTGGCCATGCCGATGGGTGTGTTGCTGTGCCCCTACTTATTGTGACTCTGGTGTATGCGGGATCCTGGCCCATCCTGGGTCTGGTTTGTACTTTGCTTTTGGGGTTCAAATGGAACGCTTAGGAACGCATATGGCAACATGGGGGCCATGCCCCAGATTCGCATTTGGGATGGAATATGCTTTTGGGGTTCAAATGGAACGCTTAGGAACGCATATGGCAACATGGGGGCCATGCCCCAGATTCGCATTTGGGATGGAATATGCTTTTGGGGTTCAAATGGAACGCTTAGGAACGCATATGGCAACATGGGGGCCATGCCCCAGATTCGCATTTGGGATGGAATATGCTTTTGGGGTTCAAATGGAACGCTTAGGAACGCATATGGCAACATGGGGGCCATGCCCCAGATTCGCATTTGGGAGGGGATATGCTTTTGGGGTACATGCTGTGAGCCATGGGTGCCGAACGTGACATGTGTTGTGGCAGCATGACAGTGCATGGTTTGAGGTGTGTGCATGCTTGACATGGCCTGCATATTTGCTGTCTGTTGTGATTACTGGACATGGCATTGGACGCATCGTTATGAGTGAGTGATAGTTGTGTGCCAGCCAACGTATTGCAGTTGTCCCATCTCCTTGGTGTGCGTGCTGCCCTGTGCCATGTGCATCACTGCAGTGCTCGGGGGGTGTGGCCCATGTTGTGTGTTGTTGCTCACAGTGTGGCGTGCGCTTCATTGACTTCTGGCACATGGTTGGTCATGGGCATGTGTCTTAGCGTGACTGCTGTATGTGTGGCAGCTGTGCGGATGACATGCCTTTCATGAGACTGGGGCTGACGGATGGGATGGATGGTATGTTGTATGTGCATGGTGTGTCTGTGAGTTTGATGGGTTCAGTGGTGTTCGTGTGCATTTATGTTGTTCCGCTCTGTTGCGTCTAGTGTTGTTTGTCTTACATAGGCGTAGTTGTGGGGTGTGTTGTTAACAGGCAGTAGGGGCTACATGGACAGGACTTCAATGGTGTTTCGGTTGTGTGTGATGAGTTGCACAGTGGCTGCCGTGTGGGACTATATTCAGTGTGGCTTGTGCATGCAGACGTGGCTCCTTGGGTGTTGCTATGTCTGTGATGGGTCATGTGGGGTGTGAGTCTGTTGTTCATGTCCGTGTGCACATTGTTCACTTGTTCGTGACGGTGGGCGGTGCTGCGTGTTCGTCTGCTACGTGACATGTCCCATGTGTTGGTCGTGTTATGGTCCTCATGCCTCCAGTAATCCAGCCCTGTCCAGTTTCCCACCTGCAAGTTGTTCGTGCGTGCACTGTACTGGATGCCACATGGCTCTAAGCGGGGGTGCTCCATGTTGCAGGTCTGTGGGGGTGGGGGGGTGTTGTGGGTCGTGGGGTGGCTGGACACCCACTGACACCGATTGCTGTGGACCGTGATGTCTGCCTTTCGGCTGTCGTTGTGCACTGCGGTGGCTGACACGTGGCTGTGGGGTGTGGGGGATGCTCCTCCTTGCTGTGCTGTGGGACTGGGGCCTGGTGTGTGTTGTACTTGGGCTGTCCACCGTCCCACCCACTGCACTTTGTGTTCCTGCCACTTACCTGTTACTTGTCGGTTAGTGCAGCTGTGGCGGACACATGGGTGTGGTGGGTGCTCGTTGTGGCGCTTCTGGCATATTTGGGGACCTGTTGGTGGTTACGTGGCTGGCTTAGTGTACACATGTCCCCACGCATCTTACAGTTGTTCGGTTTGGGCTGTGTGTGGTAGTGTCTGTTGCATGTGTGTGTGATGTGTTGTGTATTGTGTGCTGGACATGGGGGTGTTTGTCCCTGGGAGCTGTGGCATGGTGGTAGTGCATGTGAGTACATAGCGGTGTGCTGGTATACATTAGTTTGTACTTACCAGCCTCCACTCCCCTGTTAATCCGGCGAGGATCTCCGGATGGATTACGACTCGCACCTTCTCCTCCCACGCTTTGAAGGTCTTAAAGAGCGCGGGATTCCCTCCGCCAGTGACGGCAGCCAGCTCTCTGTTTTTGCCCTCCTTCTTCTTGACCAGGCTCTTTACGTCATTCCAACGTTTGTTAATCTCGACTCTGTTCCTGGGCAGGGTCCCGACTGCATTGACCTGGTCTACGATCCGGTTCCACATTCTGTTTCTGGTGGCTAGTGGTGTGTGCTGGACCATGTTCCCATAGATTTGTGGGTACACCTTGATGATCTCGTCGACCATGACCGTCAGCTCCATGGGCGTGAACTTGGGCATTCTTTGTGGTGCCATGGTGTTTGTGGTGCTGGTGCGGTGTGTGTTGTGTAATGTGCAGGGGGTTTGTGGTGCCGGTGTTTGGTGGTGGTGGTGGTGGTGGTGGTGGTGTTTGGTGGTGGTGGTGGTGGTGGTTGTGATGTGTGCGTTTCTGTGGTGTGCTGCTGTCCTTGCTGTGTCACTGTGTCCTCTCCTCTCCTCTCTGGTTTGCAATGTAGCAAGGGGTTGTGGTCTGTGGGAGTGCTGCTTTTGTACTCACCTATGTGGGTGTGTCCTCATGGTCTGTTGTTTTCAGGTGTGTTGTGTCTGGGGTTCTGGCCTTTGTATTTTTTGTTTGTCTGGGGGGTGTTTTCGGGATGTGTACTGTGCTTGTGTATTTGTGCGTGCCTTGCTGTGTGGACTTGTTGGCCATGTTGTGTGCTATTGGTTTTGTGTGCGGATGGTTTCTGTGCAGGTACGTTGGCGCCATGGCTTCTGCCGTGTCGATTCTCATCGGCGTTGTTTGCGCTGGCGGGTGGTATATTCGTTGTTTTTCCACGTTCATGTCGGTGCGATCGTAATTTCACGTGCGGTGTGTCGGCCGTGAGGGCGGGCGGTTTTGTGTTGTCGTGCGTGTTTCCGTCCGTGGCGGGCGGTTTGACTCCGACTCGGACGTTGGCGGGCGGTATTTTGTGTGCTTTTTCCGCCGATGGCGGTTTTCGGTTTGTGTAATCGTAATGGCGTGGTCGGTGTTCAGGCGGTGTGTGCGGGCGGATTTTTGCCGCTTCCATGCCTGGCGGATTTATTTACGCCGGGTATCGTAATGGGCCCCTAAAATTTTTATCTTATTTTTAAATGTATTTTTCGTTTTTATATCATTGTAAAATTATAATAATAAATATTATTAAACATAATATTTAATATTATAATTCCATATATTTACAAGTTACATACATTTATAAAAACGTGTAATAATTTGTTTTATATTTAAAAAATGTCTACCTTATAAAAAAATGTTTATAAATTAAACCATGTAATAATTAATAAGATTAATATTTTATATATTAATATTATTAATTAAAATGTACTATTATTTATTTGGAAAATGTAACTAAGTTTATACTTGAAAAATGTTTTTAAAAAATGTGAAATTTGTTATATAATTAATATGTTACCAATATATGTAACTAAATAAAAAATGTTCACAATACCAAACTGAAATTGACCAGTGTTATAAATAAATATATTGTTTTTCAAATGTATGTAAAGAAATGGTAACCTACATTATCTGTTATTACAAAATTTACACAACAGTTTTAAAACAATGTACCAATGTTATAATAAAATGTTTTCTTTAATTATTAAATGTAAAAATATTCATATGTACAAAACATTTTTTATTGGTAAAATAAATATGATTTCCTATCTCTGTCTTTATTTATCTTACATATTTTTAATAAAAATAATATTTCTTCATGATTTTTAAATAATGTACAATAAATAAATATCTTTAAAAATTAAAATGTCTAATTTTTTGGCTACCATTTTATTAATGTTATATTCAATGTTAGATATTAAGTTTTTTTAATTAAATATTGTATTTAATATAATATGTTTTAATTAAGTATATATACAATGTTTATGTTTTTATTTACAACTATCTTATAATTAAAATATTATACTACTTTAAACTATATATTTTTTTAAGATTATAAATTAATACACATTTAGCTAAATTACTATTCCCACAGGATAGGTGCTGGACACTAAACTTAATTAATTTATTATTCCCACACCAGTTAGTATGAATTCAGGGTAGGTGCTGGACACTAATTTTACTATTCCCACTCCAGTTAGTATCAATTAGGGGTAGGTGCTGGACACTAAACTTAATTAATGTACTATTCCCACTCCAGTTTGTATTAAATAGGGGTAGGCGCTGGGCAGTAAACTTAATTAATTTACTACTCCCACTCCAGTTAGTATTAATTCCAGGTAGGTGCTGGACACTAAACTTAATTAATTTAGTATTCCCACTCCAGTTAGTATTAATTAGAAATAGATGTGGACACTAAACTTAATTAATTTACTATTCCTACTCCAGTTAGAATTAATCCAGGGTAGGTGCTGGACACTAAACTTAATTAATTTACTATTCCCACTCCAGTTAATATTAATTAGGGGTAGGGGCAGGACATTAAACGTAATCAATTTACTACTCCCTCTCCGGTTAGTATTAATTCTGAGTAGGTGTTGGACACTAAACTTAATTAATTTAGTATTCCCACTCCAGTTAGTATTAATTAGGTGTAAGTGTGGACACTAAACTTAATTAATTTACTATTCCTACTCCAGTTAGTATTCATTCAGGGTAGATGCTGCACACTAAACTTAATTAATTTACTATTCCCACTCCAGTTAGTATTAATTAGGGGTAGGTGCTGGACATTAAACTTAATTAATTTACTATTCCTACTCCAGTTAGTATTAATTCAAGGTAGGTGCTGGACACTAAACCTAATTAATTTACTATTCCCACTCCAGTTAGTATTAATTAGGGGTAGGTGCTGGACACTAAACTTAATTAATTTACTATTCCCACTCCAGTTAGTATTAATTAGGGGTAGGTGCTGGACAGTAAACTTAATAAAATTACTATTCCCAATACAGTTAGTATTAATTAGGGGTAGGTGCTGGACACTAAATCTAATTAATTTAATATTCCCACTCCAGTTAGTATTAATTAGGGGTAGGTGCTGGACACTAAATTTAATTAATTTACTATTCCCACTCTAATTAGTATTAATTAGGGGTAGGTGCTGGACTCTAAACTTAATTAATTTACTATTCCCACTCCAGTTAGTATTAATTAGGGGTAGGTGCTGGACAGTAAACTTAATTAGATTACTATTCCCAATACAGTTAGTATTAACTAGGGGTAGGTGCTGGACACTAAATCTAATTAATTTAATATTCCCACTCCAGTTATTATTAATTCAGGGTAGGTGCTGGACACTAAACTTAATTAATTTACTATTCCTACTCCAGTTAGTATTAATTAGGGGTAGCTGCTGGACACTAAACTTAATTCATTTACTATTCCCACTCCAGTTAGTATTAATTAGGGGTAGGTGTGGACACTAAACTTAATTAATTTACTATTCCTACTCCAGTTAGTATTAATTCAGAATAGGTGCTGGACACTAAACTTAATTAATTTACTATTCCCACTCCAGTTAGTATTAATTAGGGGTAGGTGCTGGACATTAAACTTAATTAATTTACTATTCCTACTCCAGTTAGTATTGTTCAAGGTAGGTGCTGGACACTAAACTAAATTAATTTACTATTCCCACTCTAATTAGTATCAATTAGGGGTAGGTGCTGGACACTAAACCTAATTAATTTACTATTCCCACTCCAGTTAGTATTAATTAGGGGTAGGTGCTGGACAGTAAACTTAATTAATTTACTATTCCCAATACAGTTAGTATTAATTAGGGGTAGGTGCTGGGCATTAAACTTAATTAATTTACTATTCCCACTCCAGTAGTATTAATTAGGGTAGGTGCTGGACATTAAACTTAATTAATTTACTCTTCCTACTCCAGTTAGTATTAATTCAGGTAGGTGCTGGACACTAAACTAAATTAATGTACTATTCCCACTCCAGTTAGTATTAATTAGGGGTAGGTGCTGGACACTAAACTTAATTAATTTACTACTCCCACTCCAGTTATTATTAATTAGGGGTAGGTGCTGGACACTAAACTTAATTAATTCACTATTCCCAAATCAGTTAGTATTAATTAGGGGTAGGTGCTGGACACTAAACTTAATAAATTTACTATTCCCACTCCAGTTAGTATCAATTAGGGGTAGGTGCTGGACAGTAAACTTAATTAATTTACTAGTCCAATACAGTTATTATTAATTAGGGGTAGGTGCTGGACACTAAACCTAATTAATTTACTATTCCCACTACAGTTAGTATTAATTAGGGGTAGGTACTGGACAGTAAACTTAATTAATTTACTATTCCCAATTCGGTTAGTATCAATTAGGGGTAGGTGCTGGACACTAAACTTAATTAATTTAATATTCCCACTACAGTTATTATTAATTCAGATTAGGTGATGGACACTAAACGTAATTAATTTACTATTCCCACTCCAGTTAGTATTAATTAATGATAGATGCTGAACAGTAAACTTTATTAATTTACTATACCCACTGTAATTACAATGAAATAAAAACTATTGCCAGACCTTTAACATATATATTTTTCTTTTCCTATTTAAATTAATGTAATATAACTAACTACACTATACATTAAATTTTAATTATTTGACAATACCTATCATAAATTAGTACAATATTTAATATAATTAATTTCAATATTTTTATAATTTCGACAATATATTTTCTAATTTAGAATTTTAAATTTCTAATTTCTTAAATATTTTAATAAATTATTTTTAAACACTCCCCACCCTTATCCCCTATAAACCCAACATCCCGCTCCTAAAAAATATTTTTCTAAAATCAAAAATATAATTTCTAAATTATATATTTATTTTCTTTATTTTTTTTTATTTTTAAATATATTATTTTAAAACACTCCCCACCCTTATCGCCTATAAACCCAACATCCCGCTCCTAAAAAAAAAGAAATTAAATTCCAAAATATAATTTCTAAGTTATAAATTTTAATTTCGCATTTTTTAAATTTTTAAGTACATTATTTTAAAACACTCCCCACCCTTATCCCCTATAAACCCAACATCCCGCTCCTAAAAATATTAGACACATTTATTTTTTTATAACATTAACTTACTATTATTATACTACAAAGAAACTCTATATATTCATTACAATATACTACAATAACGATATTTTAACATAACAATATTTTAAAGGTCGATATTACAAACTTCGATATTTTTAACAATACTTAAAATCGATATTTTTAACATCGATATACATAACATTGATATTTAATACTATCGATATACTAAACTCGATATTTATGTATATCAATATTAAAAGTTCGATATTATGTCTACTTACCGTACCACGCACCTCACTATAATTAAAATAGAGCCCTGGGGATGGGTCCGCGGGCCTCTTAAGCCTCAGGGAGGGGAGGACGTATGCCCTCCTTCCCAATAATTATAATATGGCACCGGTCGCTTGGGTTCTCGGGGCCCATTTGGACTTGGAGAGGGAAGGGCCATGTGCCCCCTTCCTTAATGTAAAAGTATTTGGCCCTGGGGGATGGGGGTCCCCAGAGTCTCTTAAGGCTTGGGGAGGGGGCCACATGTCTCCCTCTCCAATAATATATTTTTTGAGGGGGGCTGAGTGCACTCCTCCCCTTTTTTTAAAACAAGGGGTCACTGGGGCTAGTAGTAGCTTTGGGAGGGAGCTGCGCAACCTCCTCCTCTGGTGGTGGATTGGGTGCTTGCGGGGTGTTTGATACAGACCATCCCGTGCAACTGACCCCCGCCTTTACATTAAAAAAATAACCTAGAAATTCACTGAAAAAAACCAAAGGTTAAAGTGACGTTATAGTTAGGTAAATACGTCAGTGCCAACATAACGTATGTATGTATACATCTGTTCAGAGAAACCCAAGTTCCTCCAGATACACAACTTCTGTTACATAACTAATGTCCTACTATAGACAGCTTTTACCTGCATCAAACCCTTCACAGTTACCAAACCATCAGTGAGAAATGAAGTGGATATGAGTAGAAACATGGGTATTGTAAGCATGTTTACTCTATGGAGAGAGTTTACTCTGTACCACACTGTTTGCAAACAATCAATCAAACATTTATAATGTGCAGCAAATCACCCATGAGGGTCTCGAGGTGCTGCGTTTGTAGACAGTGGAACTCTCCTAAGAAACACACCACAGAGTATTAAAAAGTATCTACTAAGAACAGTGTTCACTCTATGCAAATGTTGTCCGAAGAGAGACTATTAACCTAAAATACCCAACGTCTGAATGTGCTAAAGGTCATACTGCAGCCTTCATACTGAGGGGGAAAACTTTACACATAGCCCATCTTCTGAAGCTAATCAAGCACAAGTACAACATGGATTAGTACCTGGTGTGCACAGTCTTCTATCTTGTGTAGAAATAGTAATTCTGAGAATATTCTGTCAAAATATTCAAGGCTACTTGCAAGACTTAGTATCTGCTTCGTAAAATCTTTGCCCTGTTGGAAACATTTTCTGCAGAACCAAATAACTTGTGTCGAACATATTGGACACAAGTCGTCAACTGTAACCTGTTCACAGAGTTACTCCTGAGTACAAAGATTTATAATGTGTTCAATACTTCTACAAACCTATGATTCATTAGGAGTACATAAGTTTTGTAAACACTTACACTCATTAGCTGGACACAGGTGGTTTTAGATAGATAGATAGATAGATAGATAGATAGATAGATAGATAGATAGATAGATAGATAGATAGATAGATAGATAGATAACCTTGTCAATATTCTGTTGGCAACATTTTCACAGCAATATTTTGGTACCAAAAATAACAACTCTGACTGAAGGTTCCACTGCAATGAGATTAACATAATTGTGTTATACTGTGATGAGTTTCAAACTTCACACCTCTTCCTTTCAAGCCACCTTGCTGTCTCAGACCAAAGGCCGAGCATCCTGTCTAGTAGGAAACACATGCATCTCTCCTTTCACATTATTAAATGGGCTGAAAACCCAGCACGCCTGGGGAAAGCCGTCCATCTATCGTCACGAGAAAGCAAAGTGTCTGATAGTGGTTCTTGATGGGGACCCACATAAATGTTCTCTATAAATTCATAGGTACAAATATATGTTATGATTGTTTGCATGGTCATCAGTAAAAGTTACCTGTGAGTACATGGGCCCCTCTAAGAGTAGTGTTTGTGTATGCATGTGTGTTGTCTCTCCACTAAAACATGTATGTATGTCTGCTTTCAAAACACTGCTGCCTGCAATATACAAAGCCAACCCTACTGCCTTTGTCCATGCTTGTTTTAAGCTATGTGTACTGTCTAAAAACAATGAGCTTCCCCAAGGCACAAGCAGTGTGAATACTTCTCTGTGTTTTGAAGAGATCACATATAGAAAGGTGCGGTTTGTTAGCACGCTTCTGAACTGGAAAACCATTTGTTTTAGTAAATTCGGATTGGCGCATCATTCACTGTCCGATGAAAGCAATGTATCCCTTTCTTTGTTTTCACTTACTAAATTGGTGCATTCTGGGACTTATCATTTTTAGGTTTCGCCTGCACAGCGCTTATGCTGTGCTTGTGAAATCTATTGTATTCAATATAAATCTTAAAAGGGGCTTGTCACCCGCCCCCTTGCTTTTCATTGGTTCTTGTGCTTGCCACTTACTTTTCCTCCGTTTCTACTATTTCCTGTTTTTCCTCCTGTTTTGCTCTTATCAGTGTCCCGAGACCCAAGAACTGTTTTTATCCGAATTAGTATGACTTTTTTTAAGCTTTTGCACAGCGCTTTTTTGAATTGGGTTATTTTTTCATGGAAGGAAAAGTCATGTATACTTAGCGGTATTTATGTTATACTCTGGACTGCCCATTTCTGCTGTCTAGCTAGGGGCATCTTTACCAACTTACATTTCCCATGAAGGCATAATAAGTCCCCAAAAGCTCCTACGTGATAACAAGCGTTGAAGATATTAACCCCCCGGAGATTGGGTACCCGCAAGCGTCGCCAACCAAGTCTTATGCCTGTTCAAACATGGCTGTTGAACCTAAACACATAATGCATGCAGCCACCCGATATCAATATTGGCGAGATAACACACTCAGATTTGAATGCTACTGTAAATCATTCCATTTTCAGCTCCTCTTTTTCCATACAGGTTAATGTGAGTTAGTCTCCACATAGTAATTATTTTCTCTTCTAGATACTCAGAATGGAAGGCGAGAACTCCAAGATGGCTGCCGTAACAACAGTAAACCACTAGATGGTCACTAATTAAGAGCTGGTTCACCTCTGGCGGATAAAACATGTGCTTCCTGGCATCCCGTGGCAGCACTAACCTTACGGACATAGCGGCCAGGACTCGAGCATCCCAGGAGTAACACGGATCGCAAAGGTAGGAGGATTCCCCTCGCCATAATTTTTAGATCACTTCTTTCTGTCATGGTTATAGTGAGTGACAGTCAGGCAGTTGTTTTTACCAGCCGCGGCCGGTGCAGGTAAGTGCGGTGGGGTGGGGCGGGGAGAAGTCGACAGTCGATGGAATATGGAAAATAAAATTTAAAAATAAATATAACCACTTAACTTCACTTGCAGCATTGCCAATTCGGCGATGCGGTGAGCGCATGGTAAGTGGTTTTATTTCATTTTTATTTTATTTTCCTATTCCATCGACTGTCGACTTCCCTGCCCCACCCCCATCCCGCCCCACTGCTCTTACCTGCATCGGCCACGGCTGGTTGTTACCCTGTAGACTATTGACCCACTTAGCGTGATAATTGGCACTAAGGCAGTTCTGCACACCATTTTAATCTGTAGTTTTCTTTAGATTAAGTCCTTGATCTTGTAATATAAGCGTGCCTCACACTCTTTTTGTATTGACGTGGTACTAATGGAAAGATAAGCTGCATGCAGGAATTATTTTTAAAGGTCTTTTTCTCAGGGGTCACATTTAAGTTTGAGCCCACGGATCAAACATTACATTGAGCCACAGGTCTGACCCACATATTAGGGAAGCGAGAATGATTAGCGTGCCTCTCTCCTGCCACATTTGTAGCATTTCCATACAAAGATAAGCAGCTTGTCGACATTATCTCTACTGCCAACATTATCTTTAATGTCCCTTTAAGGTTAACATCTTGGTTCAAGCTGATGGGTCTATTGAATGAGGAGCCACATGCTTGGGCCATGTTGTTGCATAATTACAGGTAAAGCAAGCTTTTGTGAAATTGAATTCTATCACTTATACAACTGGTTGTCTGTATTCCTCAGGAACTTGACAATTTGTCAGCTGTAAGTTTTATTAATTGCCGGTACCAGCTGTCAAACGGCTGGTTGGCACCATTGCTGTTCTAGCCAACAAATGATAGTGTTATGTAATGCCAGATTGTTGAAGGAAGTAGTCAGTGCCATCATTGCATAGTGACCCCTTATGAATCATAAATGGACCATTTGGGAGCGTGTTGTGCTCTTCGGGCAGTAACTGTGATAAGCCACTGAACTTATATTAAGTTGTAGGGTCATTTATGCATTCAGGATTGTTCCAGGTTGAAAGTGCCAGCCAAAACTGTGATATTTATTAGTTCTTGGCTTTTATGTACAGTGAATGTGTCTATTAAGTCTGTAAAAGAAATCTTTTAGAAAGTCTTGGAATTGGCATTCTCCAGGTGTGTGACAAAAACTTTGGCACAAACTTTGATGCAGGGATGAAGAGTAGGAAACTGTTATCAAGATGTTGAAGTATTTGAACTAACGTTTATTTTAATGCATGGAACTGAACATTATAGCATTCTACCGCACATTCTATACAGCTTAACAGCAGTAGCAGTACCTATTGCAGCCTTATGTGGAACAAGCATTGGCAAAGCCAATGGGTCTGACGTTTGTTGCCACCATTTTGGCTTTTTTCAAGGTTTCTAAATATTTATTCTGCAGTTTTCAATAACACTCTGATCTTCTCACACAGCTCTTCTCTGGGGCAAAGAGCACTGGTGAGGCAAGCCGGTTACATGGGTTTTTTTCTTTGTCTTTCACCGTTTACCTAATCTCCCCTCATTATATTACCACCAGTTACTGCACAATATGTAGGCTTTCTCAATACACAAGTCATAACACTTTTATGGAGTTTCAGCAACTTATATTACACAACTGCTCACCAAGCTAAAACTTACAACAACAAAAATAATTATTATGAATCACATAGGCGAAACGTATTGCATTAAACAATGCTTGTTGTTTGCTGCAATCGAACCAAATAAACAGGTATTCTGATAACAATTACTGTTTTAGGGAAAGCCCGTGAGTGAATACCTGCTGTCTTACTATCATGGACGGATAATTCGACAACTTTTTACAAACCCACTTTTATTTCTGGGGTTTAGAAATCAATACTTTCACTAGATATGTAGTGCTGAATAGCAAGCTCTCATGCTCCCATTTTAAACAAATCCTGATGTGAGGCCAAGATTAAAGCAATTTTTAATGATGCCCATTTCTTCTGGATGTTGTTTTTTATGTCAAACAAATGAAGGCAAAGGGCTGGTAAGAAAACATTTGAACTAAACCTCTAAATTGTTAGCATGTGCCGACTGAGGGAATGTCGATTGACATAAAGATAAGAAACATGCAAATCCTATCAATAAAATGTTTTCAGAAGTTGCTGAGTTGGCTGTGAAATCAGAATGTTGTATAAACTTGTCAGTGCTTCACTTTGACTGACAGCCAATTAAAAATTTACAAGACAAAATTTCTCCAAGTCTCCAAATTTCATCAAATGTTATTACTCTGGCAATGGGGGGGCTAAATGTGCAGCGTTTAGAAAGTATGAAGTGATCATTTATTTAAGGCCTGGGATGTATATTTCACTCAATTTCCAAACGCGCATTGCTTGAGATTGTGACCTGTGGGTTCCTAATCTGCATACAAAACCAGGATTCACAAACCTGTACCTAGCAATATGCATATATAATCCTCTTTTCGCTAAGGCGTCTCTTGCAGTACATCTCCTTGAGCCACTTTACGGATTCATTACATTTGTGAAAACGCAGAGAAAATACATTTGCACCATTTTACAACTTGTATAATGTGGAACGGGACAAATAGTCTTTGCTTCAATCCATAATCCAGAAAACAAAGTAAATAAATTGTGAGCCAAGGCCCATATTACAGAAACTTTGCACTGAGGAAAAAAAGAATGACCAAGTTCACACCACAGGTTTGCTGTTTGTGTAACATTAAATGATGAAGCCAACAAATATTTGTTTTTTCATTTGTATTGAATTCGTTTTTAAAAACGTGCGCTTAGCCGAAGACTTCATGGTGCTAAATTGCTTAACTAATCGTGATCAGACTGTAAATGGCGTGTCGGCAGTCATCTGGGAGCTTGGAAGCGAAGGTAACA
Source organism: Calotriton arnoldi (assembly GCA_963921515.1). NCBI lineage: Eukaryota > Metazoa > Chordata > Amphibia > Caudata > Salamandridae > Calotriton > Calotriton arnoldi. Next base: position 340,774 of record CAWUFW010014208.1, on the reverse strand, counting down.
ATCAGGGGGCAGATTTACAAGCTCGTACGTCATTTTTCCCATGTTAAAAATGACGCAAAAGTGGCACAAGAGGCTTGTAAATAAGCCCCCAGGTCTTTTTCTATTTTCTCGTAAATAAAATGGTCGTCTTGGGCTCATCAATATACCGGACCTTGTCCCATAGTCGGTCTGTTTTCAGTGTAAAGGCGCTGCATCCAGAGTGAAGTTTTTAAACCGGCCGAGACATAAGTAGTTAACCCACTGGTACACATTAAAAAAACATTTTTGTATCACTCCAAAAATTGAGAGAATAATTGTTTAGCCATTGCTAGACGTATACACCACATGCATTGCATAGAAAAAATTATACACGTGCAACAGTATTTTTGCAAAGAAACCTAGGCCCAGAAATAATATTTGTTAAATAGAGTAAAAGAGATATGCATTATATCTTGTGAATAATCTTACTACTATCTTTCACTTTTCATAGTAGAGAACCAGATGTTCCCTCCTCTTATTAAAAAAAGGAAAAGGCTGTGATTTCATTTCCTGCAATACTATCCCAGTGCAAATGCTGTTTCCTCTGCTGCTCAGTGCACAACAGCAAAGTGGTGCAAAGGGATTCGCCCTGGTTTGTTTAGTTTGCACCAACGAAATCGTTCTTCAATATGGCCTACATGCAACATATGTATTGCTTATAAATAATGTTAAATGAGTTTTAGAAGTTGTTGGACTTGGCCCTTTTTGCAGGGTTATCCCCAAACGTTTTGCTTCTTCCTCCTATTTTTTCCTGACTTGTTGGTTTTAAGACTCTGCACACTTTACCACTGCTAATCAGTGCTAAAATGGCATCTGCTATCTGTGTAAATTGGGAACATGATTGGTTATTCATGATTGGCATATTTGACTTACTTGTCAGTGCCTAGTAAAGTGCACTAAGTGTGCCAGGGCTGGTAAATCAAGTGCTACTAGTGGGCCTGCAGCACTGATTGTGCCACCCACACGAGTAGCTCGGAAAAGGTAACTCAGACCTGCCACTGCAGTGTCTGTGCGCAGATGTTAACTGCCATGTCGACTTGGCAAGTGCACCCACTTGCCAGGCCCTAACCTTCCCTTTTCTTACATGTTAGTCACCCCTAAGGTAGGCCCAAGGTACCCCTGTGGGCAGGGTGCAGTGCATGTGAAAGGTAGGACATGCACTGATGCGTGTGGCATGTCCTGATAGTGAATTACTGCCAATTTCGTTTTTCACTATTGCAAAGCTACCTGTTCCCATAGGACAGAATGGAGAGTTTGTTTATAACAACTTATAAACATAACTGCCTCTGGGAACAAGGTAGGAAAATAAAGTTTAGTATGCCTGAACTCAGAATGTTACAATGCATCTTTTAGTGAGGGTGATTTTTACATTCTGTGTTTGAAAATACCACTTTTAGAAGGTAGGTATTTTCTTGTTTAACCATTCTGTGTGCCTCTGCCTGTTTGTGTATTGACTGTCTGGTTTTGGAGTGACAGGAGCTGGGGAGGTGCATTCTCTCAGACAGCCACCTGGGGGAGGAGGGGTTGATGTGTGTCCTGCCTTTCCTGAATGAGTCAGGGATGGGCTGAATAGACCTGGGCTGCATTCAAAGTAGGGGGAAGAGCAGGTCGGGATACCTGCTGAACAAGGGGAAGACACAGATAATCAGTTCACGACAATGTACTATACAAGACCAGCGCCAGACTGAATCGGCAATGTACCTGGGGGTCAGGATAGGATCCGACATAGAAGCGATATGGCATAGCAACCTTGATCCAGTGCTGGACGACATAGGTACAGAGCTGAGGCGGTTGGATAAACTGCATTTAACAATAGTAGGCAGGGTTAATGTATTGAAAATGAAAATGTTTCCCAGAGTGTTATATCTGTTTCGTTCCATCCCCTTAGAATTGACCGATACTGCAATACAGAAAATGAATACAATGTTCTCAAATTTCATATGGCATTGTCAAAAAATTAGACGAGCCTTGAAAACGTTAACACTTCCACGGGATAGGGGAGGGTGGGCCGCTCCCAATTTGTTGTTCTATTACTGGGCAGTTGCCTTACAGCAGATGGGTGCCCTGTTGACGACAGGCAGGTCGAGGAGGGAGGATGATTTACCTTCTATTTATCATCTAGCTGTTGGCGAAGAGGCTACGGGGCTTTTTCTCAGACAGCCGGAGCACAGTTACTATAAAAAAAAACTATTTAAATGTCTAAAGGCAGCCCGGAAGATCTGGAGCAAAGTCAGCAGAATACTGAAAATCCCAAAATATAATGGATATACACCTTTATGGGGCTCCCCATTTCTTCCAGCTGAGATGTATGATGGCATGGGCAGAGGGTGGGAGCGAGCTGGCATAGAAAGGATTGCGAGCCTATATAACAACAAATCAGAGATCATACCCTTTTCAGAATTAGTCCAAAAACTGGGGATAGACAATAGGACGCAATTCAAATATATCGAGATTAGGGGCTGCTTAAAAAATTTGACTAAAGGGTCTTTCAATCTTGGGGCAATACCGCTATTGGATATGGTATATCGAGGGGATGAGAGGATTAGGGACTACTACAAGATATTAATGGAAACCCTCCCCAATGACCTGGAGAAAACGGAGGTGAAATGGGCAGAAAAAATGGGGGATGAGGAGATTGATCTAGAGATGTCAATGGAATTGGGGAAGAAAATCTTTCTATCGGCTAAAGGCTCAACACTACAAGACCTTGTTTAATTTGTACTATACCACCGCGAACCTCTTCGAATGGGGGAAACGGGAAAGTGATAAATGCCCAAGATGCCAAAATGGCCCTGCGGATAGCATACACATGTTCTATGCATGTAGTAAACTGATGTCCCTGAAAACTGGAATAGAAAAATTTTGGCAACAAGCAACTAACAGGGTGATTACTTTTAGCCCAGCGCTGATGCTACTTGGTTACGATAGCCGAGCTGAGCTGCCAACACCACAAAGATATTTTGTATTTATTACAATAGCTGTAGCTAGGTTACTGATAGCTACGGCATGGAAAGACTCTGAACCTCCCACGTACACAGCATGGCTCCATCGCCTGTTAAGCATCCATATCCAGGAAATGGCATTATATAAGAACAAGGGCTTGCGGGCTAGGGAGAAAGGTTGTAAGATCTGGGCATCCATGGTCATGTGGCTTAGCAAAAGACAGGAGGAGCGGCCGACTTAAATATAACCTATTGTAATATAATGAGAGGAACACCTGCTTTCCACAGAGGATTGATCTAATCTTTTGATGGAATTTTGTTTTTTGTTGGGTTTTTTTTCTCTTCTTTTTTCCTTTTCACCATTGTATCTCTCACGAAACTGGACAGCCTGATTAGTATGATATAGGTAAAGCTGCAATCTGTTTTCAATGAATTTATTGATGAATGTAATGGAACTGTAATGTATTTATATTTTTGTACCTTGTGGCTAATAAAAAAAAAAAAAAAAGTAGGGGGAGGAATTCTCACTAGCACCTAAATAGGCCCTGTCTGCCTTGCACAATGCTGTCTCCACCTCCTGCCGGGCAGCTGCACCAGAGAGAACAGAACTGATTTGGACTGGGCTCAGAGACCCTTGAACAAAGAGAACACAGACATTTTGGGGTATAAGTATTAGACCTAAAACCCCTGAACTTTAGACTACTTCTGGAAGCAAGAGGAACCGTTGCCAAGGAGAAGAGCTGGAGAAACTGAGAAGAAGTACTGCCCTTGCTGTGTGTCTAGGGTTGGCCTGCAGTTGCTGTTTCTACCAAGGAAAGGAGAAGGACTTTGCTGTGTGCTGTGTCCCCTGCTTGAGGAAAGTCTCCAAGGGCTTGAGTAGATCTTGCCTCATGTTTTGAAGTCTCAGGAACAAAAAGACTTCACCCCCAGCTCCCCTGAACTTCCTTGCTCGGAGTTCTGACCTGCCAGGAGTGCCTGTGACTGTGTGGGGCCTCTGGAGGTTGTTTCTGATGCTGGGAGCTGGAAAGAAACACAACAACAAGAAAATTGATGCATCCCTTTTCTTGCTACAGTTTTTCCGATGCAACACTGTGGTGCGAGAAAAATCTCCCCGCACGCCGCGCCACTGCTGAAACCGACGCAGCGCCTGTCGCCGCTGCAACAATCGATGCATCGAGGGATCACGGCTGAAGAAATCGACGCAGCGCCGCTCGACGCCGCTGCATCGTTCGTCGATGCATCGTGGATTTCCACGCATCGTCCCTGTGCGGCAAGTTTTCCCGACGCATCACACGCGAATCGGAGACATCTCAGAATCGACGCATCGCTCCCCTGTGTACTGCGGAACTGTCGCATTGCATCCGTGAAGGTCTCAGGAAAGACGCATCTCTTTGTTTTTCTACGGTTCTCATCGCTGCGGCTGTTTGGCTTGGTGAATTTTGTCGCAACAACGGGTACTTTGCAAGAAATCACGCATCCATCATTTTCTATGGACTCAGTTGCTAAAACCTTTTGAAAGTCATTTTTCTTAATACTTGTATGTTGGATTTTTGTCGTTTTGGTCTTGTTAAGTTTAGATAAAGATACTTTATTTTTCTAAACCGGTGTGGTGTCCATTTGTGGTGTTATCACTGTGTCACTGTGAGTGTTGGTACAAATACTTTACACATTGCCTTTGGGATAAGCCTGTCTGCTTGTGCCAAGCTACCAAGGGAGTGAGCAGGTGTTATCTAGAGTGTGTATCCCTCTTACCCTGACTAGAAGCAAGGGTCCCTATTTGGACAAAGGTACCTACCTCTGCCAACTAGAGACCCCCCATTTCTAACAGAAGTGTAAAAGAAACATGCAATAGTATTTGAAAACTAGAGCAAAATGGCAAATTATGCAATAGTAAATAGAACAAAGTGATTTCGTGTTAAATATGGCCGGGGGGGATAAACAACCAGTGGTAGCATGGAGATGGTTTACTTTACGAAAGCAATATCTGTAGTCTTGCTCCATTTAACCGAGATGAATATTTGACTCCTCTAACAATGTGCAATCTGCATTTCTTTCCGCCATATCTACATCTGCTGATCTGGCTGACTTGCTTCTGGTAATTTGCAAAGAGGCACCAACCACACAAAACATCAATTTTGTTTATTATAAAACACGGTCATAGGATCATATCTCTTACCGGGTCTGACGTGCACAGGAAATTATTTCTCAGAAAGTTCACGGAGTCACTAAACTGATTCTATCCCCCATACAATCTCTCCAATTAGTTTCACATTTCAGCGTGCTTTGCAATTACAGGAAGCCTCGTCGCCATTATTGCATATTTATGCTCGGGTTAAAAGATGCTCAAAAGCAGAGGGAACCGCGCGCTGGGCTTTGCTTCCCGACTTCGAATCTCTCAATCTTTTCACGTGTGTGTATGCGCATATATTGCAGTTTAAACATATTATTACTAGTTACCTAAACTGATGTGATAGTGTTGGCTACTGCAAAAGACTGATGTTTGACAAATGGCGGAAAGTGGTTTAAATAAATAAATATCAAAAAAGACAGATGTTATGGATATCAGCACAATAATAAAGTGCCCAAAAACAATCACCCGAGAACATAAATTAATCAATACAAAAAGAAGATTGAGTTCTAAAACTACCCCAAGAGCACGTCATTGATGTGTATGGATGCAAAGTTTCTAAACTAATATAATTAAATTATTAAAATTCCTCAAGCGGCGAATTACCGAAAATCTTATGAGATCTTAAACTGAGAGCTGAGAAACAGAATCCAAGCCGTCTACTTAACAAATATGTTATATTTCAGATTGCATTTACTTGCCTGGGAGTCCAAAAACCTGCCGAAATATGGAACAGCTCAAATTGCCAATAACGGGTGCAATGTTGTCTGGTGTGTATGTAGAATGGTGCTCTCGGGAGGCTGGTCCCACATCTGAAGGAAGGTCAAGCTCGCGGAGGCTGCAAACACATCCTCTTCTGATTGGACAGGAGATGGCCAATGGATATGCTTTAGGTGGTGCACGAGGAAGAATGTCTGGGAACAGATGGGACAAACACAGCTTTGGGTCAAGCAGATAAAAGTTAGGTGTTGCAAATATGAAGTCAGCACCCTACTTGGACAGTTGGTTCAACTTAGAGGCCCACTCTCAACATGAGATCTCACCTCAAACCAGTTACACCTGCTGGCTTTGTACACATTAAAGAGCTGAGATCAATACTTCTGTCTATCATAGCAGAGGGCAGGAGAGCGGCAGTTTTAGCTATGCGTGGGTCAAAGTTGAATAATAGCAACTATCTAGCACTATTAAAACTCTTGAAAGATTCCAAAATGTGGCCTCCATAATCTTCTTGAACACCTCCAAGTTCTGTCATGCCACTCTTTTTCTGCGGGTCAGCATTCCCAAACCTATGAAGATCTGGCTTTCCACCAAGCCTCTCTTTCACTAGCAAGCTAGGTTAGAACCAGTTCTCAAGAAAAGCAAAAGAACACCAGCCAAGGCTGAAGGACGTGTAACAGGTGAAACAAGGAAAGAGTCAAATCTTTTGGGCCTTCCTGAATTTCAACTAATTTGAATGTAGGCAAAATTTTTACAAACAGAGTTACAAAAAAGAATCTGTCATCGTTGGACAGCTGCCCTTTTGAGATCTGTGTTGCATGACTTCAGGGGGAACGGGCAGTGCTCCACCAATGTGTTACCTAAAATTATTTTTTTAAAGTAGCACCATTACCTTTCAGGAACACAACCTGGTTTAAAAACCTGTTTACCGTTTGGGAATGCAAACACAGGGATGGTGGTCTGCTGTTCCTTGGTGGCCACCATCCCTGTATTTGGAGTCAGTCTCAGGTCTTTCAGTGAGCCCCTGTGACTAGAGAATTAGCCATGAAACCTGTTATTACATAGGGTCCAAAATTAAAGATTGGCCACAAAAAGTTGATTAGCAATTTGAGACCACTTTATGCAACCAGTTCTCTCCTACATCAGGCCTTAAACTGTTAGAAGCATGTTGGACTGTGGTCAGGTCCCTGGTGGGTGCACGTTCTAGTTAGGATGTTATTACTCAAAGTTTTACGTATACAGTGCTAACTTCATATCCTCCTTGAACACCACAAGGCACTGAGTGAGTTGAGTCCAAAGTTGTGACCCTTGAACTTTAATGCTGTTGTCACCCTGTTTGATTCTATTATATTGGAGCAGTCTAATGTAGCAGCAGAGTCTGGATATAAAGTTTCTCGATGCTGTGCAGTGTGGCACAAAGATCTCCACAACACTCACCCACTATACTTAGTGCATGATGCACTTGTGTTTGAATAGATGTTATACTTGAATCAAAGTCAGTGTAAGGTATTTAAGATAAGGTGATATTGTCAAATGTCTTCAAGACAAAAAAAAGGCCCGGATTTACAAAAAAAAATCACAGGAAGCAGTGCAGCAGCCACAAATGCTGCACTGTGCTGCGTTGCGTGAGAGGGTGGGAGAAGGAGAGCGCTATACCTACAGACATGTGGCTCTCTCCTCCACTCTCTCTAGCACAGGCACTGATTTCAGCTGCTATGTGCCAGGCACCCACCTTAGTGCCATAGTGCTATGGTGCGTGCCTGATCTACCATGGGTTTTGTACTGGAAAGCTACCATTCCAGTATAAAATACTATACATAGACAGACTTTAAAGCTTTTCCCACTTTGCATGTGTGCAGCACGCATGCAAAGTCGGAAAAGAAAGAAGAAATAAAAACGCTTCTCTTCTTAACGCCTCATTTTAAATGGCGTTAACTTTTGGCGCTAAACCCTGTCTACTATTGTTTGTAGAAAGGGTTTTGCGTCAAAAGGTATGGGTGCTGGCATGGGAACACCCATGTACCACCCATGTAACGCCCCCTTGGCGCTAAGTAACGCAAAGCAGTGCTTCGCGCTGCTTTGCTGTGCTTTCAGGGTACTTTCCAGTGCAAAACAAGTTTTGCACTCTAAAGTACATTAGTAAAAAAACATTTTTGTGCAGGTTAGCGTCACTTTTATGACGCTAACTAGCACAAAATGTTAGTAAATCTACCCCTAAATATGGGATTGCATATAGTTTCGAAGGAGGTTTGCGTGGGCAAGATTGCAAGAATGGGACACGGACAGAACCACTACTCTGGTAAATTGTATTCGGCATACTGCCTTCAATAGTGGAAACATCCCCCCCGGACAATGACATTTACCCATCAGACAAAAAAAAGGTATGATTTTGAGAATGTTTACATATTCTAACCCTAACGTCTCCTGTCCCCCTTTCAGTCTTGTATTGTGCCAGACACAAATATTTGATATTAAGAACAGTTGCAGAATAAATTAAAGTATTTGATTGTTGGAATAATACCCGATTACTCCAGGAATTCAGGAGTACTACCAAAGTAAGGTATGCCTACTCATAGCAAAATCTTTGGAAATCTGGGTCAGTGTCTCCCGCACAGGTGGGATCAGACAGAACATTGTCAAGCCCTCTGCTAAGCACCACTCGATTGTTTCCAAAGAAATGTGAAAATAATTAGTTTATTATGATAATTACACTGTACTTAGGCTTCCGCTGTTTTGACCTGCACAATGCCAACCACCATCCATACTTTATCTTCACACCACTTAAGGCATAATAGCAGGCTTTCTACTTGCTTTGGTGGACTCTTCGATTAAGACCCAAATAGGAAGTTGCTTATTTAATACTTTGCGGAACTTGTTTAAGGGACTGAAAACTTTAACTGAAAGAGGGGTGGTGCAAAATGCCCACAACATGTCTTGGAGGGCTAATTTTCAAGGGGTACTATTAGCAGATGCCATCTGCTTTCTCTGAACCAACGCATCACCCCCTCGCAAGACCTCTGCAACTCGCTCGCCTCGTTCTTCCACAGCAAGATCGCAGACATACACAACAGTTTCAGCACACAGCCGACGTACCCTACAACCGTTCCAACGTCCCCCACCTCCACCCTCCGAGCCTGGACCCCGATCAACACCGAAGACACTATCCGCACGATGAACTCCATCCACTCCGGATCACCAACCGACCCCTGCCCTCACCACATCTTCAACAAGGCCGACGCCGTCATCGCACCCCACCTCCGGGACATCATCAACACCTCCTTCGACACCGCCACCTTCCCAGAGAGCTGGAAGCACGCCGAACTCTGCGCCCTACTGAAGAAACCGTCAGCGGACCCCACCGACCTCAAAAACTACCGCCCCATCTCGCTCCTTCCTTTTCCTGCCAAAGTCATCGAGAAGACCGTCAACAGACAACTGGCCGCCTTCATCGAGACGAATGGATCCCTCGACCACTCACAGTCCGGCTTCCGGGCCAACCACAGCACCGAGACCGCCCTCATCGCAGCCACCGACGACATCCGAGCCCTGCTCGACAACGGGGAAACAGCGGCCCTCATCCTCCTGGACCTCTCCGCAGCGTTCGACACAGTCTGCCACCGCACCCTAGTGCAACGCCTGAACAACGTCGGAATCCAAGAGAAGGCACTGGAGTGGATCATCTCCTTCCTCGCCGGAAGAACCCAGAGAGTCCGCCTCCCCCGTTCAGTTCCGAGGCCACCGAAGTCATCTGCGGCGTACCACAAGGATCATCACTCAGCCCCACCCTCTTCAACGTCTACATGAGCCCCCTCGCAGCCATCGCAAGCCAACACAACCTCAACATCATCTCCTACGCCGACGACACCCAGCTGATCCTCTCCCTCACCAACGACCCCACAACCGCCAAAACCAACCTACATGAAGGGATGAAGGACGTAGCCGAGTGGATGAGGAACAGCCGCCTGAAACTGAACTCAGATAAGACGGAAGTCCTCATCCTAGGATCATCACCCTCCGCCTGGGACGACTCCTGGTGGCCCCCTGCCCTGGGCAACGCACCCAAACCAACGGACCACGCACGCAACCTGGGCTTCATCCTGGACTCCTCCCTCTCAATGACCAGACAAGTCAACGCCGTCTCCTCGTCTTGCTTCAACATCCTACGCATGCTGCGGAAGATCTTCCGGTGGATCCCCACCGAAACCAGGAAGACGGTCACCCAGGCCCTCGTCACCAGCCGACTGGACTACGGCAACTCCCTCTACGCCGGAACCACAGCCAAACTTCAGAAAAGACTCCAACGCATCCAGAACGCCTCAGCTCGACTCATCCTGGACATCCCCCGACACAGCCACATCGCCGGACACCTGAGAGACCTGCACTGGCTCCCCGTCAGCAAGAGAATCACGTTCCGACTCCTCACCCACGCACACAAAGCTCTCCACAACCAAGGCCCCAGATACCTCAACGACCGTCTGACCTTCTACACTCCCACCCGCCAGCTACGATCGACCAACCACGCCCTCGCCGCCGTCCCCCGCATCCGAAGAGCCAAAACGGGAGGAAGATCCTTCTCCTACCTGGCTACCAAGACGTGGAACTCCCTACCCATCCACCTCCGCCTGACCCAAGACCACCTCTCCTTCAGGAAGCAACTCAAGACCTGGCTGTTCGAACAGTAGCGGACCCCCCTCCCCCTAGCGCCTTGAGACCCTCCGGGTGAGTAGCGCGCTATACAAATGCTTGATTGATTGATTGATTTGCTCTTGTGTAAAAGGGCAGTCTTATGATGCTGAATGGACAGTTCCTGAAAGAATTTCTTCATGAAATCAGAAGTGAACTGCACTCCATTATCTGTTAAGAGCACCTCAGGCTTGTCTTTATTAAGGAAGGCGCTCCATAGGAATTCCACAAAGACTTGTGTTGAAGTATTACATTCAGACTCACAATGACCAATTTGGAATGGTCTGAGACCTGTCAGACTTAGAGTGGTCTTCCCCCAAACCTTTTGCCTGCTTGCCTCCATTTTGCTGAATTCTTTTGTTGGCCTTAGTACACTGTGCACTTTACCACTGTTAAACCTGTGCTAAAGGGCTTATGTTCACTCCCCTAAACATGGTTTGATTGACTTATCCACAATTGGCAAATTTAATTTACCTATAAGTCGCTAGTAGCGGGTAGTACATGTGTTCAGGGCCTGTAAATTAAATGCTACTAGTGGGCCTGCAGAACTGATTGTGCCACCCACTCACGTAGCTCTTTAAACATGTCTAAGGACTGCCACTGCAGAGCCTGTGTGTGCAGTTTACACTGCCATGTCGACTTGGCATTTAAACCCCCATGCCAAGCCCTCAACTTTCCTTTTCTTACATATGAGTCACCCCTAAGGTAGGCCCTAGGTAGTTCATAGGGCAGCGTGTTATGTATTCAAAAGGTAGGGCATGTACTTTTAAGGTGTGCATGTCCTGGTAGTGAAAAACTCCCAAATTCGTTTTTCACTAATGTGAGGCCTACCCCTGTCATAGGATAACATTGGGGATTCCTTATTACACTTAATAAGCAGCCATTCCTGATTGAGAGGGAGTAGATCTGTCATGTTTAATACATATGGATTTGTAATGATAAATCCTCTTTGATGGTAAAGTCGAATTTATCATTACAATTTTAAAAAGGCCACTTTTAGAAAGATAGCATTGTGCTGCTATTGGCCCTGCTTGCCTGCAGCCAGTCTCCAATACACGTCTGGGGTGGGTGACAGCTAGGCTTTGTGCATTCTGTCTAGACAGCCACACACAATGGGAGCTTAGTTGTGACTTGATAGGCTTAATGGCTCATCCTGTCAGGATGAGAGGGAGGAGCTGGGCACAACCTCACATCTACGTCTGAATAGGCTGTGTCCTGTCTCCACACAAAGGGCTGCATACCCCACAGTAGTGAGTCTGGAACCAGGCCAGGAAGGGAGGACCTCTGTGAACTTCAAAACCCTTATTTGAAGTATTCTCTACTCCAAAGGTACCACTGGGTATAAGAACTGGACTTCTGACCTAATCACTTCAGTACACATTTGAACCTGAGTATACCCAGCCAAGAAGAAGGTCTGTTGTGATGCTGAAGGGCTGCCACTCTGCCGAACTGTTGCTCTGGAAGAACTGCTTTCGTACAGTGCTGACCTGCTGCCCTCTTTTCCTGCGTGAGAAGGACTGGACCTGCTTTCTTGTCCCCTGTACCCAGAGTGACTCAAAGGGCTAGCTGACCAATCTCCTGATCTGAAGTCTCAGGGACATAAAATACTACCAACCACCCTGCTCCCACACCTTGACCATTGGAAGTGAGCTGAAGGTTTATTTTATTTTTTTACTGAGTTTTATATAGCTCGAACTTGACCCGAAGGTATCGGGTATCAGAGCGCTTTACACGAGCATCAGTTACGTTACATGAGGACACATTCATTTTTGTTAGGCACGGGGAGATTAAGTGATTTGCCCAGAATCACAGGATGTTGCGCGTCCTTGCCGAGACTCGAACCCGGTTCCCCAGATTTGAGATCGACTGCCCTAGCCGTAAGGCCAACCCCTCTCCCCTTCAGCACCGATGCATCCTCTGCTGCAAGAGCATAATCGACGCATCGCCTTCACAGTGTGGACTGTCAACGGCGCATTGCCTCGTCTGCATCCCGCATCTCATCGTCGTCGATGCATCAAGGTACTTTTGCACCGGGCCAAACCTGGTCCCTGTATCTGACCCATCCTCCATCGTGGTCAGCTGGAACTTCTGACTTTGTCCTGGTTTTGCGCGATAAGATATCCCAAATAGGTGCTTCTAAGCGCTATTTTCACATTTATTCTTTCAAAATTCATAACTCAAATTCTACTCATTGGATGTTTGTCATTTTGGTCTTGTGTTTTTAATAAAATTGAGGTCTATTTTTCTCACCTGCTGTGGAGTCTTTTCGTGTTGTTCTCAATGTGTTACTGTTTGAAGTGTTGCACAAATACTTTACACATTGCCTCTTAAGTTAAGCCTGACTGCTCTGTGCCAAGCTACCAGAGGGCGAGCACAGGTTAAGTTAAGGTGTGTTGTTGACTTACCCTGACTAAGATTGTTGTTCCTGCTTGGACAGGGTGCATACCTCTGCCAACCAGAAACCCTGTTTCAAACAAATGGTAGTTTGCTAAAACTAAAAGGAACGTCCTTTCAATGCTCAACCCCTTCACATGTCTAATAATATCTAATGCCAGCTTGTATCACAGCATATCAGAAATTTCAACTTGGCATAAAGGGGTTTTGTTGGTGATCTTAACATTGAGGCTGGATGTGCAAAGGGCACACTCACGTATATGATCAACCATGGAGTCTAACCCTGGCCAGAAATGAATGAATGAATGAAGTGATATCTAAAGTACACAGTTACTCCAATCAATCAATCAATCAGACATTTGTAGAGCGCACTACATACCCGCGAGGGTCTCAAGGCGCTGGGAGGGGGGGGCGCTACTGGTCAAACAGCCAGGTCTTGAGTAGCCTCCTGAAGGTCAGCAGGTCTTGGGTCTGTCGTAGGCTCAGTGGGAGGGTGTTCCAGGTCTTGGCGGCAAAGGTGGGAGAAGGATCTCCCGCCGGTGGTTGTTCTTCGGATGCGAGGGACGGTGGCGAGTGTGAGGCCGGCGGAGCGGAGCTGGCGGTTGGGGATGTAGAAGGAAAGTCGTCTGTTGAGGTAGGCTGGGCCGGTCTTGTGGAGTGCCTTGTGTGCGTGGATGAGGAGCTTGAAGGATATCCTCTTGTTGACGGGGAGCCAGTGCAGGTTTCTCAGGTGGGGGGTGATGTGGCTGTGGCGTGGTATGTCGAGGATCAGTCGTACAGAGGCGTTTTGGATGCGTTGCAATCGTTTGATGAGCTTGGTCGGGGCTCCCGCGTAGAGGGCATTTCCGTAGTCGAGTCTGCTGCTAACGAGGGCCTGGGTGACTGTTCTTCTTGTATCTGTCGGGATCCACCTGTAGATCTTGCGGAGCATGCGGAGGGTGTTGAAGCAGGAGGAGGAGACGGCGTTGACTTGCTTGGTCATGGAGAGCGTTGAGTCGAGGATGATTCCCAGGTTGCGTGCGTGGTCGGTGGGTGTCGGGGCTGCCCCCAGTGCCGTCGGCCACCAGGAGTCGTCCCAGGCTGAAGGGTTGGAGCCAAGGATGAGGACCTCCGTCTTGTCCGAGTTCAGCTTCAGTCGGCTGATCTTCATCCAGTCGGCGACGGCCTTCATTCCTTCGTGGAGGTTGGATTTGGCGGTGATGGGGTCCTTGGTGAGGTAGAGGATCAGTTGAGTGTCGTCGGCGTAGGAGATTATGTTGAGGTCATGCTGTCGGGCGACGTGTGCGAGCGGGGCCATGTAGATGTTGAACAGTGTCGGGCTGAGGGAAGATCCTTGGGGTACGCCGCAGATGATCTCGGAGGCTTCGGATCGGAATGGGGGGAGGCGGACGCTCTGGGTTCTGTGGAGAGGAAGGAGGTGGTCCATTCCAGAGCCTTGTCTCGGATCCCTACGGCGTGGAGGCGTGCGCATAGTGTGTGGTGGCAGACGGTGTCGAAGGCGGCAGAGAGGTCCAGGAGGATGAGGGCCGCGGTCTCACCGTTGTCCAGCAGGGTCCTGATGTCGTCGGTGGCAGCGATGAGGGCAGTCTCGGTGCTGTGGTTGCTGCGGAACCCTGACTGGGAAGGGTCCAGGATTCTGTTTTCTTCGAGGTATCGGGTTAGCTGTCTGTTGACGATCTTCTTGATGACCTTGGCCGGGAACGGAAGCAGAGAGATGGGTCGGAAGTTCTTGAGGTCTCTTGGGTCCGCCTTGGGTTTTTTGGGTAGGGCGTTGATCTCGGCGTGTTTCCAGCTCTCTGGGAAGGTCGCGGTCTCGAGGGAGAGATTGATGACGTTGCGCAGATGGGGTGCGATGGAGCTGCTGGCTTTGTTGAAGATGTGGTGCGGGAAAGGGTCTGACGGGGAGCCGGAGTGGTTGTGCTCATGGTCTTGATAGTGTCATCGATGCTCATGTTGGCCCAGACTAGCAGGGGGTCATGGTTGATGGTGTGTGGAGAGTCTGTTGTGTTGATGTCTGTTGGGGCTGTCTGGGTGTTGAAGCTGTCGTGGATGTCTGCTATCTTGTGGTGAAAAAAAGTGGCGAGGGAGTCGCACAGGGCTTGCGACGGCGGGATGTCGTTGGTGTTGGAGCTGGGGTTGGAGAGTTCCTTCACGATGTTGAAGAGCTCCTTGCTATTGTGTGCGTTGTTGTCGAGGAGGTCTTTGAAGGAGGTCCTCTTGGCAGTCCTGATGAGGTGATGGTGGTTGCGGATGGCGTCCTTGTGGACTGCGTGGCTGTCCGGAGTCTGCTCACTGTGCCATTTCTTCTTTAGTTTCCGGCAGGCTCGCTTGGAGGCTAGGAGTTCTGGGGTGAACCAGCTGGCCCTCTTGCTGGTGTCTCTGTAGGAGGGTTTCTTCAGCAGGGCGAGGGTGTTGGCGCAGTCATCGATCCAGCGTCTGAGGCTGTGGGCAGCGTCGTCGGTGTTGGAGGGTTCGGTGGGTGGGCTGAGAGCGAGGTTTGCGTGTAGTTGGTCTTCGGTGATTTTGCTCCATCAGCGGCGGGGGATCTGTTGGGTGCGGTGGTGTGTGGTGGGTTTCTGGAAGGTGAAGTGGATGCAGCGGTGGTCGGTCCAGAGGAGTTCGGTGGTGTGGCTGAAGGAGACGTGGGAGCTTGAGGAGAAGACGGGGTCGAGCGTGTGGCCGGCGGAGTGGGTAGGCGTTGTGACGAGGTGCCTCAGACCGAGGTTGGCGAGGTTATCGATCAGGGTGGTGGAGTTGCTGTTGCTGTTGTTCTCAAGGTGAAAGTTCAGGTCTCCGAGGAGGATGTAGTCGGTGGAGGTCAGGGCGTGCGTGCTGATGAAGTCGGCGATGGAGTCGCTGAACTGGGGTCAGGGTCCGGGGGGTCTGTAGACGAGGGTGCCTCTGAGGGTGGAGTTGGGGTCTGTGTGGATCTGGAAATGCATGTGTTCGGCGGTGCTGAGAGTGTCATCGGTGCTGGTCGAGACCCTGATGCTGTTCTTGTGGATGATGGCGATTCCTCCTCCGACTCCGTTGGTGCGGTCTCTGCGGGTGATCTTGTAGCCGTCTGGGATGGCAATGGCGATGTCGGGTGCGGAGGAGTTGTTCATCCAGGTCTCTGTCAGGAAGGCGACGTCCGGGGATGAAGTGTCGAGCAGGTCCCAGAGCTCGACGGCATGTTTGCGTGCGGAGCGGGTGTTCAGTAGGATGCATCAGAGGTGATTGTGGCCTTTCTTGGCGGGTGGTTCGGCGGCTCTGAGGCTGGTGTAGCTGCAGTTCCGGCAGGTGAAGGGACCCTGTGTGCGTTTCGGGGCGGCTTTGAAGCAGGTGTGGGTCCGTCCGGAGTTGAGGGCGTGGAGTGTGCTGGCATCGTAGCGGCGGCGGTCGTCGTGGCAGGCGCGGGGACCAGGGGTATTGGCGCTGGGCATGGTCCAGGCCCAGCGGCCGCCATATATGGGGAGGTGGGACGGAGGAGCAGCTGGGAGGCGGGAGGCAGGGCAGGGGCAGCAAATGGGCGGTCAGGGGGGCGGGCCGCAGGGGATGCAGCGGCTGGAGCGGGAGCGGTGAGGGGCGACGAAGGGAGCAGAAGGCAAAAGGGCACCAAATTACGGGGGCAACAAGGGAACAGAAGGCTAAAACGGGCACAGAATTACGGGGGCAACAAGGGAACAGAAGGCAAAAACGGGCACAGAATTACGGGGGCAACAAGGGAACAGAAGGCAAAAACGGGCACTGAATTTCGGGGGCAACAAGGGAACAGAAGGCAAAACGGGCAGAGAAACAAGGGGACAGCGAGGGGAACAGAAGGAAAAAGAGGGCACAGACCAATACAGGCACCGGGGGAAAACAGACAACAGCAGTCACAGACACCAAAATAACAATAAAGGCAATACAATAAAGATACAGATGATGATACAAACCTACGGCCTACCACTGGCCACCAGGGATGAGCCACAGGTGGTAGCCTGCGGGTGGAGGAGGGCCTCAAACTTCCTCAGCAGCGGCAGCTGGGGCAAGGACACACAGGCGGTGCTGTGCGGAGGGGGAGCGACCTACCTAGCAGGGTCAAGGGTCGCTCCCCACTCCAAGGAGTGTCCATGCGCTAGCAGAACAAGGAACTAGGTACAGTAAGGCAGGCTAGCAAGATGAAAACAGCCATGTTTTTAACACTTTTCTAAAATACAACTCGTTGCCAGTATGACAGAGTGCCAGTAGGAGATTGCTCCTAGCCTTAGCCGCAACGAAAGAAAAAAAACACCCTCCCCTTCTAGAAGTCTGACCCTAGGAATCTGAAACAAATGAGCATCTGAGCATCTCAAAGTTCTAGATGGAATGTAAGGTTGGAGCTGGTCAGACAGCTAACTAGGACCAGAATTGTAGAACACTCTTTGAGCGAAAAGCAGAGTTTTAAAGCGAATCCTCCTAAGGACTGGCAGACAGTGGAGCTGTTTGATATGATGATACTGGTTCCCATCAAGACAACTTAAGAATCAAATGGACAGCAGCATTTTTGGACTGGCTAAAGACGACTAGTCAAAAAGATATGTAAGCCAAGATCGACTATATTACCATAGTCTAGTTTGGCTTGATCAATGCATGGACTATTGTTTTTTGAGTTTCCAGAGGCAAAGGTCCAGACGTTTCTTAAGAGAGCATGATAGGGCAAAGCAGGAGCAAGCAACAGATGAAACCTGAGGGTGAAAAGACAAATCATTATCAAATTTAACTCCCACATTTTTGACGACAGTAAATGGTTGGAGGGAAAAGCCAGACCTGCCAGCCATCAATCATTGGACCAATTGTTGAATACAGTTACAAAAATCAGAACTTCAGTATTTTCGGAATTGTATTTGAGGTTGCTGCACTTCAACCACTCAATGACACTGGTGAGACAGGCTTTAAAAGAATTCTGGGAAATGGCTGTTTTTTTGTCAATCGAAAGATCAACTGTGTGTCATCAGCATATGAGACATCACTAATGCTTTGGGATTGAATCAGAGAAGCCAAGAACAATGTTTGACTAAGCGAAGAACCCTACAGCACCGCACGTTAAGTGGTTTGCTTCCTGATGAATATGGAGAGATCTGCACTGGTTTGCTTCTTTTGCGAAGAAAGGACTTTATACAATTTCTGATGCCTACATCTGCCAGCCATTTAAGAAGTATAGAATGAGCAACAGTGTTGAACAGTGTGGATAGATTAAAGAGCAAAAGGGTTGTGTTCTGACAGTTAGTGTTATTGTAATAGGTTAAGAGGCTTCCAATACCAAAGTTTCCATACTGAAGCATGAAATATTCTGTAAGTTGACTATTAATTGGTAGCATGCCGAGTTGGAGTTGATGCAGTACTCTCCACCGCATGACATGAAACCTAGAGAAATATTTTGAAACTGGATATGAATAAATAAGATTTGGAAAACGGACACAGCTTGGATTTTAAAGACGGTTCTCCAGAGTATTATTTATGTTGGCTACTATACGTATCGGGGATAGATGGTATATTGTTGCATGCTGAATTACTAGTTTGGATTATTTTATTAGGCCCTGATGAAGTCATCGGTAAAGAAATTACCGTGAGACGAAACACGTGTTGGATACAATCTTATGGCTACGAGTTTGTAACATGATTTTGCTGAACCCACATGAAGATTGAAATGAGAATAAAGAGAAATCAAGAATGACAACATTACATGGACTACTAAGTCATTGGATATTTACTTGGTGCTCAGGATCTATTTTGTGGATTGATTATTAATTGCTTTTTCCAGCGTTTCAATGGCTGCTGGAAGAAGCAATATAGGCCTAAAATTAGATTGCATAGAAGGATCCACTGAAGGCTTCTTATGCATGGGCACACCATCACCTGCTTCTAAGAGCGGGGAACCAAGGATGTTTTGGGGCCATATTAAGGGATGACAAGCTCAAGAGCCTAGTCAAGAACAGACGGAGAACAAGTGTTAGAAATGGGGGTCTCTAGTTGGTAGGTTTGTACCCTGTCCAAGTAGGGACCCTTCCTTCTAGTCAGGATAAGGAAGTTACACTTCTACAATAACCCCTACTCACCCCCTTGGTAGCTTGGCACGAGCAGTCAGGCTTATCTCTGAGGCAACGTGTAAGGTGTTTGCACATAACACACAGCAATTCAGTGAAAACACTACAAAAACACACCACATCAGTTTTATAAAAAAAATAGCCAATATTTATCTATGTAAAACAAGACCAAAACAAAAAAAATCCAACATACAGTAACAAAGATATGAATATTGCAAGGATCAACTTAAAAGACAGATCCTTGAAGATGATAGCCTTGTCCAGGGCTATCACGGCATAGTGAACAAACAAATCCAACAGTTCTGGCAAACTGCGAGGTCGTGGGCAAGCTACGGTTTCGGGAACATCCGCAAACAGTACCTTGGAACTGCCGGGCGTCTTGGACCTTGCAGTGAGCTCCGAAGGGGTGGCATTGCCGGCGTGGGCAGGCGTTGGTTCCGGAGGAAGGTGCAGGAGTCATTGGGCCCTTGAAGTCACACGGGTTGCGGATGGAACTCCATGAGGTTGAAGTCAGAAGTGCTGGTGTTGATGACGCTGGGGCTGCGATCCAAAGCGGGATGATGCGTCTTGCGGTGCTCACAGGTCACGGTGCAGGCAGCGGATCGGTTATGGCATCGTTAGTGAGACCAGAGCTGCGGTGTGAAGCGGGCGATGCGCCTTGCGGTGTCCACAGGTCATGATGCAGGCAGCGGTGTCGTCACTGCTGAAGCGCTGTCGTCGGTAGACCCAAGGTTGCGATGCAAAGCGGGCCGATGCTTCGTGTGGTGTGCATAGGTCGTGGTGCAAGCAGTGGCGTCAGTTGATGATGCTGGAGTCGATGATGCCGACTTCGGTGGACCAGGGCTGCGGTGTGGGATGGGGCGATGCTTCGTGTTCCTCACGAGCGGTTCCACAGGCCACGGTGCAGGCAGCGGCATAAATGTCAGCGTTTGAGCATCGTCAACAGCGAGACCAGGGTGGCGATGTGAATGGAGGCGATGCGAGGCGCGATGCCCACAGGACACGGTGCAAGCAGCGGCGTCAGTGATGGCACTGGATGGCGGCATTGGTGAGACCAGGGTTGCGTTCTGAAGTGGGGGCGATGCCCCAGGCGGTGCCTTCAGGTCACAGAGTCAGCAGCGGCGTAGTTGATAGCGTCATAGCTGTTTTTTTCTGTTGCAGCACAAAGCACACAGTTCCCAGTGCTGTTGGCAGATGAACTTGAAGTCTTTGATGTTCCTGAGACTTCCAACAGGAGGCAATATCTACTTCAAGCCCTTAGAGAAACTCAGGAAATAAGTTGCAGAAAGTTCAGTCCAGTCCGTCCACTGCCCAAGACAGAAGCGGCAAGCAGCAGGCCAACACAGCAAAGTGGAAGCTTCTCCAGCTCTTCTTCTTGGCAGGTTCCTTAGTCCAAAAGAATTCTAAAGTTCTGTGGTCAGGGCCCCAATACTTATACTAGTTTTAGTCTTTGAAGTTGGCAAACTTCAAAGAAAGTCTCTCTTGCTTACTAGAACCAGTTCTGTCCTCCCTGGTCCAGCCACATTACAGGGGGTGGAGATAGCATTGTGAAAAGCATACACAGCCCTATTCAGGTGTCAGTGACAACTCCTCCCACCACTCTATGCTCAGGAAGACCCATCAGGATATGCAGGGCACACCTCAGCTCCCTTTGTGCGAGTGTCTGGAGTGAATGCATAAACAGCCCCTGTCAGTCTAAACCAGACGTGGATTCCACAGGCAGGCGCAGAATGGTTAAGAAAGAAAATTCTCATTTTCTAAAAGTGGCATTTTCAAACATGCATATTAAAAACCATCTTTACTAAAAGGTGTACTTGTAAATTGTGAATTCAGACATCCCAAACTCCAACTTTCTATCATCGTCCAATGGGAATCTGCACTGGAATGGTGTTTTCAGTCAAACCACATGTTAACCTATGAAAGAGATAGCCTTTCAATAGCGAAAAACAAAATGCACAGTATTTCTCTACCAGGACATGCAAAAACACACCACTACATGTCCTACTTTTCAAGTACACTGCATCCTGCCCCTGGGGTTGCCTTGGGACTACATTAGGGGTGACATATATGTAATAAAAGGGAAGGTTTGGACCTGGCAAGTGGGTGCACTTGCCAGGTCGACATGGCAGTTTAAAACTGCGCGTGCAGACACTGCAGTGCAGGTCTGATGCACATTGGAAGAGCTACTCGCGTGGGTGGCACAACCAGTGCTGCAGGCCCACTAGTAGCATTTGATTTACAGGCCCTGGGCACACCGGTGCCCAATACTAGGGACTTACTAGTAAATCAAATAAGCCAATCATGGATGCACCAATCAGTAAATGGAGAGCATATGCGCCTTAGCACTGAATAGCAGTGGTAAAGTGCCCAGAGTCCTAAAGCCAACAAAAAATATTTAAAAATAGGAGGCCAAAAAGCATTAGGTCTGGGGGTAAACCCGCTAAAAATGTCATGTGCAATAACAAGGATCACATGGAGAACCTGATTTACAGTTGCAATAAGCTTGCACGGAATCTTCTAAAGTAATAGGTTTAAACTCTGAGAAGGAGCAATCCATTCTCGTGGTCAGTGCTTAACAAAAGTCCTCATTCCAAGCTTCCTCACTTGTATGCAATAATTCAGCACAGATTTTTTTGATTTTATCTATGAAATAAATGGAAAGTTTTTCACAGAGCTTTGGCAAAGGAGGAAGTTTCTGACTACAGGTTTTTAAGATGAAGAAAATATTTAGAAGCAAGAAAAATTCCACGAGGCTCATTCGTGGCTGACTTAATTTTATGAGTATGAAAAGCAGACTGAACAGCTTTAATTGATTTGTGATAGCACTTCAAGGCAGCTTTATATACTTCCTTATCTTCAAGTCTCTAACCCTGCTCTTGTTCAGGTTCCTTCCCAAATGGCCCCAATGGCTATTCCTACATTCTTCTCCCTGGGCCCTGCGGGGTTACAATTTCCAACCCTCTAACTAGTTCTCCCTCCTGGACACTCAACTGAGCCTTGCTTTCTCAGGATGCTTTAAGATGCTCACTTGAGCTTTGCTTACAAGGTTACCCAATATGTACATACTGTCTGAGGTGCTTCAGTGTGCCATCATATTCCTCCAGGCAATGCTATTAAACTTGTTCAATACATCTCCATGGAAACAGTCAACAGAATTTCTTCATCACTTCTTCTGGTCAATCTTCATTCCACTCCTTATCTAAGGGAAGACAGAATAAACAGTCCACTTGCTACACTCCTTAACCCGGTGAGAATACTGCATGGTGAAACTGTACCTTTTAAACCCAGCAACCATCTAGAAATCCAGGAGGAGATACACATAGAACCTATGATAGTAAAAGCATGAATTAGGGGTTTGTGGTCCGTATGGACAACAAAGGGTAAATCCCACAGGTAAAACCTGAAATGTTTGATAGGTCAGTACCAAGCCAAAGCTTTTCTTTCAACTGTAGAGTCGTTTTTTCTGGGTCTTTTAAAGATCAAGAAGCAAAAGCAATCATTTGTCTCTTTTTATCAATGATCTGGGATAATGCAGCTCTTAATCCATAAGTGCCAGCACAAGTGGTTAGGATAGTTGTCCTTTTCACTTTAAAACACCTCATGGTGGGTGCTCTAGTAATCTCATCTTCTAACCTCGTAAAAGCCTCTTGATAATTATAGTTTTATATGTATTGGACTCTTTTTTTTTCTTAAATCAATCAGGTGAACAATGCTGACGTTGACCCACTCCAATCTCACATTTGTCCTTTCTCATAGTAAGTCCAGTGACTCTCCATCTGTGTAAAACAGTTCTCAAATTTTTGTTATGTTCACTGGCATCAGTTCAATATATTAGCACATCATCCTGAGAGTAGTCTACTACTTGAATGCCCTTCGGAATCTTTTGCATAATCCACTGAAAAAACACAGCTGCAGAAGCACGGTCAAAAGGCATGTGTCAGAATCTGAATGCACCTAAAGGAATAATAAAGAAGTAAGGTGTTTAGAATCAGGATCAAGAACGATTTGCTAGTAAGCAACTGATGATGCTGAAACATGAAGCCTCACCCAGCGGCCGTGGCTGGTAGTGGGTAGTGACCCATCCAATTTGCATACCTCAGGTCCCTTAGGCCGATTCATAGAAGAAAACCATTACTGACGGCCTTCCGAGCTAGCACAATGGGACCAACCACTCTGATGCCTCAATGGGCTTGACAACTCCATCGCTTATTAATTTATTACGTTAATTTTACAGCGGTTCCTTCATCAAATAAGGGATGAAAGTGAATTTTTTTATTATAGACGTAGCCCCTTCCTTTTAATTTATACAATGATGAAAATTATTTAAATATTCCAAATTTCCAGAGAATATGTCAAGAATTTCTGGTATCCATGTCACTTAAAGATCTTTCAATAAGCAGTACAGAATTAGATCTATTAGAGTTCAGGGTGATGCCAAGTTTCTTTCAATCAGGGCCGGACTGGCCATAGCGGGCACCGGGCGTTTCCCCGGTGGGCCGCCAGGGTGGGGGCCGTTTTTTATTACCGGGGGCCGGCAATATCGGCCCCCTGTACCAAAATCGGCCGAAACAGGCCCAAACAAACAGCTCGGCCGCACCGCCCCCCTCCCCCCAAGGGGGCCGGCCGAGCAGTTTGCCAGGGCCGGTTTCATTTCCCAGTCCGGCCCTGCTTTCAATGTCTCCACCCTAACAGATTTGACCCTTCCTTCGAGTGGTACAGTTTACCAATGCTAGTTCAATTTTTAAAGGATAGCCTTATCATTCTCATACCTACAACAAGAATGGGGTAATTATCATAATCCCCTGGACTAATATTCGGTTCATTAAAGATGTTTCAGCCATTTCATCTTTCAAAGCAATGGGCAAACAAGAGTCAGCCAAATTGCTAACCCGGTGATTCTCTAGCGATATTTTGAATGATGGGAGTGGGATAGTGGTATAAGTATCATCCATATGTAATGAAAACTTCTTCATATTTTCTCCTAATTCTTCCACATTGCTGACTCACTTGCTATGAGAGTCCTTCAAACCCATAATGTCCTTTTCTTCTACCTTTCCTTGAAGTGCTGTTCCTAGAAGGATAACCATTATGGTTTGCTAGGTAGCTGGTGCTGCCACTATGGAAGCATGTTTTTAACAAGAGTTGTTTTACTATTTGTTTGTGCCACTCCTACGTCTCTTACTTTGTAGTCTTCTTCAGTTTTATTTTTCCCTTTTTTAAAAAAAAACATTTTATTGTGTCAGTTATTACATACCATGCGACACTCCCCATTTCAGGAAACCTTCGATACATATCAAGCCATGATGTATTGAAACTGACATTTCGTGTACAACATTGATATAGGAACAAAATATATAGCCATAACCGTTTCCCATTGTAACCACTCCCCCATTGTGCTGCATCCGATACATGTCCCAAAACTCTTAAGCTACCCACCCACCGCATGGTACCCCCATTTTGTCTCTTCACACAACTCTCTGTCCTGCATCTTCCGACATCCATACTAGCGCATCGTTTCCCCCTTGGTCCGCTGGCTCCAACCATAGGCCCCGGTATTCAGCCCATTTCTTCCAAATTTTCACATGTTTCTGCGGGCACCCCCTGGCCTTGAACACCGTTTGTTCCATGCCCATACAAATGTCCAGCCCCTTTTTCCAAGTAGACAATTTTGGTGCAGCCGCTGCTTTCCACATTTTTGCAATGTCCCTCTTGGTTAAGGTGAGTCCTAACAATAAGAGGTGACGTTTATACAAGTTTTCCCCGATTCCTTCCATAATGTGCAATAGACAAAGCTTTGGTGATACGGGGATATCCCAGCCCAACACTTCCGCCAGGCACGCCCTGACCCCCTCCCAGAAGGGAGTGAGTACCGGGCACTGCCATATTGTGTGTATAAGGGAGCCCTCCGCATGACCACATCGCAGGCACTCCGGTGACGCCACTAGACCCACCTTCTAGAGTCTCTGCCTTGTGTAATAAACCCTGTGCAGGTACTTGAACTGTATCAAGCGCAGCCGAGTGGCTATTGCTGCATCACGCGGGGAGGCCAATGCCTCTGTCCAATCCTCCCCATCTAGCTGACCCAGGTCTCGCGACCACGCCTCTCTCAATGCATCCAGCATAGTAGGGCTGTGCGTCACCAGAGACTGATACATTTTGGCTGTCTTATGTTCCCCTAAATCCCCCATGAAGTCCTTCGCTTTGATTGGGCTGAACTCGGGGAGGGCGTCTATCTCTGCTATACTAGGGGAGATAGCATGTCTAAACTGGAGGTGTCTAAAGAACTGGGTTTTAGGCATAGCAAATTCTTTCTGGAGGTCCTGAAACAATTTCAGCATTGAACCTCTCATGACGCCCCCTAAGGTCGAGATTCCTATGTTATCCCAGCCCTGAAAACCCATTAGTCCATCCAATTGTGGCAATCTCCCGTTGTGCCACAGCGGGGTCTCCCCAGTTAGCCTGCCCCACCATCCTATCTTACGGAGAGATTGTTTCCATAACTTGAACACTACCTGGGACGCGGGTGGTAGGGTTCGAAGCTTCGGGCCTGAGTACAAAATAGTGTGCAGAGTCGAATCCCCCATCAGCCACCGCTCCACCGCGTATGCCGGGTCCCCTCTGTCCACATACCACCATTCGTTGAGTACCAGAAGGTGTGACGCTATGTAGTAGGATTGAATGTCCGCTGAGGCTAATCCCCCACAAAACGTCGATTGGTAGCAAGTCCGCAGGGCCACTCGGGCCGCACCTCCCGCCCATAGAAATTGTCCCAACGCCGCCCACACTTGTCGGAACCATGCTTGTGGGACCAGATACGGATGATTTTGTAATTGATACAGCAATCGGGGAAGGGAGACCATTTTAAATATAGCCGATCTCCCATATATAGACAGGGCCATGTGCGACCACGTCTGCAATTCCTGCTTCACACGTGCCCACACTAGAGCAATATTCTTCTCCCAGGCAATGGGTTGCGAAACCGACAAAAAAAAAACAGGTATTTTACCCCCTCCCTTGCGATCACCACCTCCGACGCCCAGGGGCCTATTTCATCTGCACCTTTCAGCAGCCAGAGGGTGGATTTTCTGGGATTCATGAAGAGACCCAATGATTCGCCGAATATCTGCATGATTCGGAGCAATCTCGGGCCCGTCCTATTAGGATCCGTCAGGAAGAACAGGACATCGTCCGCGTAGAGCGCAATGCGGTCCGACACCCCACTGGACCATTCAAACCCCCGTATTTGCGCGTCTATCCTCACCCATGCCGCCAGGGGCTCCATTGCAAGAGCGAATAAGTAAGGGGATAGGGGGCATCCCTGCCAAGTTCCCCTACCGATTGGAAAGGTATCTGACACACTTCCCGCCACCCTCACCGAGGCCATAAGATCTGTGTAAAGCAGTTTCACATAAGAAAGAAACATAGGTCCCAGATTCAATCTGCCAAGGAGAGCGAACAGGTACACCCAACTCAGGGAGTCAAACTCCCTATCCATGTCCGCTAATAACACTGTGCCCGGTCCCTCGTGCGTTGCGATAGCCGCTATGGCATTGTGGGCCCGGCGGATATTATGTCGCGTAGCTCTCTGGTGTTACAGCAAACAAATGATGGACGGAATGCTGACAATGCAAACATTCTCCCCCAGTCAAAAGATCTGGGTTAAATCCATCGTTCTTTTGCCCACTACGCCACCCCAGTTTGGACCCAGCCATATGCAAATCAGTCTTGACCCTGTGCCCCATGGGAACAGTCCAGACCGAACTGCCAGGCCAGGTCCTCCCTAGACCGGAAACAAGCATCCTGGGACCGGTTTCAGGGTATGTCACCCTTCTTCAGCCAGGCTAGCTTGAATCCAGTGGCGCAGTGAGCAAGGGACCCACGTCTGGGCATTTCCATCCCACTTAGGGCGAAAAGTGTTACAGCAAACAAATGATGGATGGAATGCTGACAATGCAAACATTCTCCCCCAGTCAAAAGATCTGGGTTAAATCCATCGTTCTTTTGCCCACTACGCCACCCCAGTTTGGACCCAGCCATATGCAAATCAGTCTTGACCCTGTGCCCCATGGGAACAGTCCAGACCGAACTGCCAGGCCAGGTCCTCCCTAGACCGGAAACAAGCATCCTGGGACCGGTTTCAGGGTATGTCGGGCTGGACTGTTCCCATGAGGCACAGGGTCAAGACTGATTTGCATATGACTATGTCTGAACTGGGGTGGCGTGATGAAGCAAAATAACGATGGATTATACCCAGATCTGTGACTGGGGGTGAATGTTTGCCAATGTGCAGCATTCCGTCCATCATCTTGTGTGTTTTGCATTTCGCCCTAAGTGGGAAGGGTATGCCCAGACGTGGGTCCCGTGCTCACTACGCCACTGGAGTCAAGCTATCCTGGCTGATGAAGGCTGATAGCCTGAAACCGGTCCTAGGATGCTTGATTCCGGTCCAGGGAAGACATGGCTTGGCAGTTCGGTCTGGACTGTTCCCATGAGGCACAGGGTCAAGACTGATTTGCATATGACTATGTCTGAACTGGGGTGGCGTGGTGAAGCAAAATAACGATGGATTATACCCAGATCTGTGACTGGGGGTGAATGTTTGCCAATGTGCAGCATTCCGTCCATCATCTTGTGTGTTTTGCGTAGCTCTCTGGGGCATAAATCCAGCCTGATCCGTGTGCACCAGACTCGCTATATATGGCTGCAGACGATTAGCTAATGCCTTGGCCAATATTTTGGCCTCTACATTTAACAAGGAAATAGGGCGATAGGAGGCATGTTGGTCTGGAGGCCGCCCTGGCTTGTGGAACACCACCACCTCCGCATGCCGCCAGTCCCTAGGGAGGCTGCCTCACTCCCGTGCCTCCTCCACCGCTGCTAGAAAATGGGGCCGTAGCCTGGAAAAATATTTCTTAAAAAATTCACATGGGAATCCATTCGGACCCGGCACTTTGCCCCCGTTGAGATCCCCCAGCGCGGAAGATAGCTTTTCCACTGTAAAGGGCTCGTCCACAATTTCTCTCGCCCCATCAGTCAGGGCTCGCGGCGGGAGGTCGTCTATAAAGCGCTGAACCGTGACTGCCGACAAATACTCCTTAGGGGCATAAAGTTCTGCAAAGTAATCCGCAAAGCTCTTGGCAATCAATGCTGGATCTCTGAGCACCTATCCATCCGGGCCTACTATAGCAGGAGTGGAGTGGGGCTGCTGCGCCCCCTGACATAATCGATGTAGCAAGCGACTGGACTTGTCCCCCCATTGATAGATCCTACTGCGGGTCGCTAACCACGCTAATCGGGCCTCATCCAGTAGTTCACTCGCATGCACCTGCTGCAGGTGAAGTAGTTGGCGGCGCATCCGGCTCCCACCCCCGTCCTGACAGTGCTGCTCCAGCTCCATCAGTTGAGCTTCTGACCTCAAGAGCGACTCTCGACATACCCTGCGCAAGGTCGCACAGTAGGAGATGTCAACTCCCCGAATCACAGGTTTCATGGCCTCCCAGAGTGTTTCAGCCGCCTCTACCGATCCCACATTGGTCTCCATGTATCGGTCTAATTCTTGGCATATATGGGTCTGGTACTGTTCATCTTGAAGGTGCCAGATGGAAAGGCGCCAACGGAAGGGCTTCCGCTCCGGGCCAATCTTCAATCCCAGCGCCACCGGGGAGTGATCCGATAGACTCCTTGGGAGAATCGCCACACCGGTCACTCTGTGAGCCACCCTGGATGGGACAAAGATATAATCGAGGTGGGAAAAGGAGTCATGCGCCCCGGAATAATAAGTATAGCCTTGAGCCCTCGGGTTCAACCTCCTCCACGCGTCTATCCAGGACAAGCCCTCCACCAGGGAATTCAGCTTCGAGGCTTGGGAACTATATGGTCGCCCCGATGCTCTCCATCTATCTTTGGTGTGATCCAGAACATCATTCCAGTCTCCGCCCACCACCGCTACCCCCTCTGGCAAGTCAGACCACAGGGACTTTATATGCTCAACCAATGACCAGGTAAGGGGCGGGGGGGCGTAAACACTACCAAGAAGCACTCGCTCCCCATAAAGAGTCCCCGAGATAAAGACGTACCTCCCCTGCGCATCTGTCCATATCTTTTCATGCTGGTACGGGACCCTACGGTGAACCAAGATGGCGACCCCCCTGGACCCACTAGTAAATCCAGAGTGATAGACCTGAGCGAAGCCATATCTAAGTAGACATTTTACTTTGTTCCCCAAGAGATGGGTCTCCTGCAGCATCAGAACATCCGTCT
Source organism: Calotriton arnoldi (assembly GCA_963921515.1). Lineage (NCBI taxonomy): Eukaryota > Metazoa > Chordata > Amphibia > Caudata > Salamandridae > Calotriton > Calotriton arnoldi. The sequence continues at coordinate 311,585 of CAWUFW010014208.1, read as the reverse complement.
TATATCTTGTGGCCTGTTGGAGTAATGCCCCACGTTTTTTCTTGTCTGAGGCCCCTCTAACATTCCAGGTGACCACTCGAAGTCTGTCCCCTAGGGACGGTGGCCTAGGTACCAGAGTCGCCATATGCAGTCTGGTGATGCATGTGAAGGTGGGCAGCAGCGGCTGAGTGGATAACCGTACAGAGAATGATCATTGCAGCACATAAAACAGTTAGCCCCTTCCCAACTCCCTCCCTCCCCCCACCCCTATACATCATAACTGATGAAGTACCTGTCGCGATCGGCATGAGGAGCGGGCCCCAACGGGAGCACACTACCCCTCCCGACCAATGAATCCCCAAAAACCATCCCACTAACATCAGGCGTACCCGTTGACTATATACAGTCCCGTTGTGGTACTAGCACCATATCATGTAACCCCACCATCAGAGTGTTGCTTGAGCCAAGGCCCCTTCCAGTGTCTCTACACCGCATCCGATTCTGTCTATGGTACCGACGCATCTCTATTAGCATCGCTGTGTGATTTGGAGCGCTGGCGTGATCTTGACCTGTTGTTTCCTTTTCTTTTGGGGAGTAGGTGCTTGTTGATTACATCGCTTGAGGAAGAATCTGATTCCTGATGAGGCGGTGTATTGAGCCGGACTTTGACGGTTTCATTTGTCCATGTAAAGACTTCCTCCGGGGACTCAAAGAATAAAGTGCGGGATCGATATACCACTCTCAGCCTAGCCGGATAGAGCAGGGCATAGGGGAGCTTCAGGTCCCTTAGGCGAGCTTTGGCTGCCATGAATGACTGTCTCCTTTGTTGGACCAGCCTTGTGTAGTCCGGGAAGATAAGTATGTTAGCGGACTCATATGTGAGGGACCCCTTGAGTCTGGCTTGTTTCAGTATCACATCCCGGTCATGATAGTTCAGGATTTTCGCAATGATAGGTCTATGTCTTGCGCCCGGAGGCGGCTTTTGGGTCAGCGCTCTGTGCACCCTCTCTACCACGAAGCAGCGGGAGAGCGCATCTGGTGGAAGCCAGTCCGTCAGCCACCTGGTCAAAAACCGCTCCATGTCGTTGCCCTCGCATCCTTCAGGGAAGCCCACAAAGCGCAGGTTGTTTCTCCGGGCCCTGCCTTCTGCCTCCTCGACCAGGGATGCAAGGCCTCGCGTCAAAGTCTCTAGGGATGTCACTTTTTTTTGTAGCGTGGTGACAGTGTCCTCAACTCCGGAGATCCTGGTCTCAGTTTCCGTAATGCGTTCCACTGCATTGCGCAGGTCCAGTCTAATTAGCATTACATCCGAGCCCACTGCACCTATCTTTGCGTCCAGGGTGTCCCGGGCTTGTGTAATGGCCGCCATTAATGCTGCGTTATCTGGCATGGCGCCGGAAGCACTGCCCTGATCCAGCGCTGGCATCCCAGCGCCTGTATATCGGTCCATTGTGCTCTGTTTGGAAGCCCCCCCAGACACCTTGTCTTTTGTCATGGCGATATCTTGTCGTGGGTAACTGCCCCTGGCTCTGGCTATCCGAGATCCCCACTTCTCCACTTAATCCACTTTAGGGACCCACACCGGCTACTAAGATCTATTGCGGGAGGCGTCAGGCCGGGTGCGGGGCTCCTGCACACAAACCGCACTTGGACCTGGCCCAGCCGCTTCCGTGAGCAGTCGCTAACCGCCCCCTCCCCCCCTAGTGGGTGCCACACTCACCGCTGTGTTCCGATCCCGGTGTCGTCGGCACGAGGGTCCCACCAATTCGCAGTCTGCCGCCTGCCAAGCTGTGATCTTCCTATGGAAAGGCTCGCCTGCTGGAACCTGGACAGTCACTCCACAATGCCACCACTCTCAGCCCTATTTGGGCCCTCTACACAGGATACCAGGCCTCAAACACTGCCCACCGGTTCAGGCTGCCTATTGTCAGGTTACCGGATCTGAGGCCCCCCCATAGACTGTCCCAGAGTCCCAGTGCCGAGTCTGAGGGTTCCCTTCCTCTCTTCACCCCAGGCGCGGCCTCACCGTACTCAATTTCCCTGTTCCCGCAGATCTGGCAGCCGCCGGTGACCAGGCCCCTCCGCTCTTCCTTCTGCCGGAGCACTCTTGCCAGCCGTTGCTCCACAGCTTTGGTCAGCAGGCTCGGGCTGGCACCGCAGCCAGATTGCCCCTGAGGGACCGTCCCCAGTCCGGTGCTGTTGTGGTGCGGTGTGCTTCCACTCGTCTCCCGCTGCAGGGCCTCCGCTGCGCTGCTCGCGGCTGAGGGCCGCCGCCTGGTAGGGCTCTGCAGACAGGCTTCGGGCCGCCGTGAGTGCGCCCAGCCACATCTCTGTGCTCTTACCCCCTCTCGGCACGGCTCACCAGATCGTTCGCCTCTGACGCTTCTTGGGGTTGCTCGGCGGCGTCAGGAGGGCCACACTATTTTAACAGGACTGATGGGGTAGGATCAATGCAGGATTTTTATCGTTGGGTGTGGGAGCTCGCCTAAAGTGCGTCCGCCATGTAGGACCGCTAGGCCACGTCCTTATTTATCCCTTTTACTTCCTGAATCAATGGCTCTGGTGGACTTTTCATCATTTTTAGATGTAAGGTAGGAAGATCCAATAGCAGAACGCAAATTGATGCACCACCCTGCAGAATGTGATGAGGGGCCTCGGAGCCTCTCATGACCCCCTCCAGGAGGCGAGTTGCCCCCCCCTTCCTTGCTTCAAACTGCGCCCATATTACCCTTCAATCACCACTGACAATGTGCTTTGGTGCCTTAAAAGGTCACAGTTTATTCAAACATAACATGTTTATACATTTTCCAATATTCATGGTCATATCAATTTCCCTTTTCATATCCATGTAAACATTTTATTGTCTTTGCAATCATTTGGTCGCTGTGTGGACCCAGCCTCCTCAATTTCCCGGGAGGGGCGGGACCCCTGTCAGGGCCTCCGATTCGCGGGTCTAGGCTTCAACTTCCTACCAACTTGGAGGGTGTCCGTCCGGACCAGCCCGGGCTGCAAGTGCTGTCCCGCTTGCCCTGGGCCCTTTCATGGGCCCTACCTGCTCCCAGGGGTCCCTGCCGTGTGGCATCCCAAGGACCTTGCTTGAGCATCTACTCTGTCTTTCCTGAGGCTGAGTAGTTGCATTTCCCTCCCTCGGTGCCCCTGCCGTGAAGCAGCCCAAGGGTCCTGCGGGAGCATCACATCTACTCTTTCTATGGCGGTATGCCGCCCTTGGCTCCTTCAGTGCCCCTGCCGTGAGGCATTCCAAGGACACTGCGTGAACCTTCCTTCTACCTGTAGTAATTTCTCTCTTTTTTTCTACCTTTCTTTAGCTCTTTCCGCACCTCTACCCTTGCGGCTGAGACGCCCGCTTCTATTGGTGTGGGTGGGTGGGATTCTTTTCTTCCTTCTGTGTGAGGGGGGGTTTGTGCTTGTTTGGGCCAGTTGCCGCTATTTATCCCACCCTCTTCCTAACAAGCTCGCCCCTGGATTGGGGGGGCCCGAGCTCGCCCGGGGGTGACCAATCCAGGTCGCCCCCTTCGAGTTGGCTTATGCAAATGTGGCGGGGAGGGGCTTCCCGTCCGCGGACGGCATTTGTCCCGGGCACCCATCGGGTCCGGCTTCGCCTTCCCGGCCCGGGTTCCAACCCCCTCCAGGAGGCGAGTTGCCCCCCCCTTCCTTGCTTCAAACTGCGCCCATATTACCCTTCAATCACCACAGACAATGTGCTTTGGTGCCTTAAAATGTCACAGTTTATTCAAACATAACATGTTTATACATTTTCCAATATTCATGGTCATATCAAATTCCCTTTTCATATCCATGTAAACATTTTATTGTCTTTGCAATTATTTGGTCGCTGTGTGGACCCAGCCTCCTCAATTTCACGGGAGGGGAGGGACCCCTATCTGGGCCTCTGATTCGCGGGTCTAGGCTTCAACTTGCTACCGACTTGGAGGGTGTCTGTCCGGACCAGCCCGGGCTGCAAGTGCCATCCTGCTCGCCCTGGGCCCTTTCATGGGCCCTCCCTGCTCCCAGGGGTCCCTGCCGTGTGGCATCCCAAGGACCTTGCTTGAGCATATACTCTGTCTTTCCTGAGGCTGATTACTTGCATTTCCGTCCCTCGGTGCCCCTGCCGTGAGGCATCCCAAGGGTCCTGTGGGAGCATCACATCTACTCTTTCTATGGCGGTATGCCGCCCTTGGCTCCTGCAGTGCCCCTGCCGTGAGGCATTCCAAGGACACTGCGTGAGCCTTCTGTTGTATTCCTCTTAGGGTGTCCATAAACGGGCTTTCCAGAATCATGTCCTTATATAGGCACAATTCGCCCTGCCCTTATATAGGCATAAAATCCCAGTCCTTATTTAGGCATTAAACCGTGCACTCCAAATACAGGCATGGTCTCCGACATCCGTCCACCCTAACGTCACAACGAGTTCGTGAAGAACAGACCCTTAGGCTGCGGGAGTTTCCCTAGCCCAGGACTATTGATTTCTTCAAGGACTCATATATTATGCATGAACCATTATTCCTTAGGGGTTCATTCATGACGTCTTCCGCTGTCCGACTCACATCAATACTAACATGCTTAGGTGCTTCTCAGGTATAAATATACCTTCCCTAGCCCCTGTAAATCAGAGGAGACCTCGACTTCAGAGGAGCCCGATTCCCGGCCTGACTCACTGAGAAGACGCTGTCATCCCTGCACGCAGAGAGTCCAGCTTCCAGTGATCTGACTTCCCTTGCGGGGTGTTGGAGTTCGAGTCTGGCAAAGAGATTCCTACCGCTCTCATTCTTCAGGTATGGAGCTGACTAGAACCTAGAGGGACTCTTGGCATACTAGGCATACTAGGCTTAATATACTCTTAGTATACCATAGTAAGGAATACTTCACCTACTTCTTCCCTCTTCCTAGACCTAGGTTAGGTTAGGTACATTGGGGTAGAACTAGCTTAGAAACGTATCGTATGAGTACTCGCATTTTTAGTCTGTGTTATTTATGTAAATGCACATATACTAAAAGATAATGCTATCGCAGTATTATTTATTTCTACTGCTCACACTGTACATTATTTATCTCACATACTGTCTTGTGATCGTCACAGCACATTTTACTTACACCAGAAACAAGACTGTTCAATAAATCTTTTATTGAAACGCCCGTCTGTTCTTTCTGTATAACTTTGGAGAAAACTAAATATGCACGATTGAGCTGAGTGAAATAGTTATCTATTGTTTCCACGACTCTGGGACACGTTCTGATTCTAAAGGGAAACAAAGTGGTCATGTTTTGCGGCTGCCAGAAACTACTCCCTTCTTGTTATCCAAGGAGTTTCTAGTGGCCTCTGAGCTAGCTGGCACAAGTAATTAAGTTTAATATACTCGATAGGGACATACTGACCTTAGTCCTATGTCAAACCTATAGGATATATTATTCCAATGCGCAGAGCCTATTAGGGAAATAGGAGCTACACTACATGGCGCCCAACGTTTGGTAAGGCGGTAATTCAACGTTAGATACTGAGTAACTCAGCCGTGCTTTTTCTCTCAGAGACCCCTACCCATATACTCCAAAAGACGTCTGGCGTGGGCAGGGTTAAGTATCCACCAAGGCTACATAGGGCAGTACCCTATATATTAGCTGTTTGGTTTGCTCAACGTTGAAGAATACAGTGTTCCAAAATATTGTGCACCTTATCTTTGTTTCCTTGAAACTTGTTCTACATTTTTCAAAAAACAAAATGACTGAAGCCGGAAATGGTGAAGCTGCGGCTGATCCAGCCCTAGCAGCAGTTTTTAACTTTACAGGTTTTATTGAAACCGAGGAGGGTGTTATAGACATCACTCCAAACTTAAGAAGAGCCATTACTCTAAAACTTATAAAACATGGCCTTACACCAAGAGGCGGTAGAGCAGTTTTCGTGATAGAGGCACATGAATCCTTTCAGACAGAGGTATTCTATTCATGGGTAATATTTCCTGAATCCAATTCAGTAACACACATGTTTCACTTCTACAAAGAAGATGATCCACCAGAGGAATACATTCCTTTCGAGGATATAGAAATTCCATTAACATACCAGGAGCATCAGCTCTGGTTTAAAGGCGCCCTAAAACATCACAAAAACATTACCAGGCTCGGTCCACTAGGTAGACCAGGAGCAACATGGCCGATTCTAGCCGGCTACATACCTCATCCTGACATTGAAGAAATGTCAAACGAGGAACTACTTACTCAAATCACAGAGTTAATAAAAATTTACAGACAATTGGTCCAAAATGTCATGCGGACTTTTACAGTCCAGCAACCATTAACAATTCCAAATCAAACTCCTCACCAGGGAAATACACTAAAAATTACACCACAGACTCTATACGCAGTCATGGGTAAAATGCCCACAAAACGTGAGCAGATTCCATTCTGGATAGCTCAAAAAATTACTCAAATCGAAGCAGTATTTCCAAATACTAGCCCGTATGAGAAACACAGAATACTGACAATCAGTTTACCAATGGGGATCACACCACAACTGGAAGACTGCACCACTTGGGGCTCAGTCTTTGCTGTCATCTATACTAAAACACATGGCATTCCGTCAATTGCGGTAATACCTGATGTCCTGAAACAAATTCAAAACGAATACGGGGCAGAACCTGCTCTAAATTTAGGAATGAAATTACTGAAAAATTTCGACCAGGTCTCAACAATAATATTATCTAATATTAAAGGGGAGGCAGCAGCAGTGGCGATGCGCCAAAAATTAAGGGAATTTGATGTTACAGAACATCAAACAGAGCTAAACAGAATAATAGAACAATCTTATGCAGAATTAGGCAGAGATAGTTTGGGTGGAAGACCAGTGAAGCCGAAACTATCTGAAAGTCCTGACAAGGACTCAATTAAACAAACTCCTACATCTTCTAAAAAGAAGTGGGAGACTAAATTCAAATGAGAAACGTTCTCAATCCGGAGGTAGGTCTCCTCAAAAGGAGCCCTCTGAAAGGAGGTATAACCTCAGGAATAGGGATAATTTGAGAAAGCCTGACAGGTATCAAGATACTGATACACGTTCCTCTCGTCCTTTTCAGATCTCATCACAGACTTCGGAAAGAAGAGGACGATCAGAACATAGAGAAGAACGCGTGAAATCGAAAGACGACAAACACGCTCCAAAGACCAAAGTAAAACCTCAATTCTCCAAAAAGAAAGAAGCAGGTCTAAAGATCAGACATGCCGAGAATACTGAGAACACAACTCAAGAACGGAGAATGGGCTCAGACAATGCTGGACAGTGCAGCAAAAGTCACAATAGATCGCCAGAACCTGAAGGAACTTCTGGAGATAGTGGACTTGAATGAGTACATCACAGTTGAGACTGTAGACACCAGGGTTAGTACTCCACAAAAGTTATATGAAATAACACTCCGGATGGAGGGAGACAAACCTAGACAGGTGAAAGCACTATTTTGGGAAAGACTATCAAAGGGCTATGACATACTTCTAGCAGAAAAGGACTGGCCACCACAATTTGTCAGGGAGTGCCCACATGGCGAGGACATTATTATGCCTGCCTTCTCCAACCATATACCAATGCATCTGAGATATACATATGCCAGGAAATGGGCAGTGGCCCAGGCCCCAGCATTATATAAAAATCATGTAGGATGGGATGAGGACTCACCTCACCATAAAATACATCTGAAACATGAACCAACTGCACAACGGCAGTACCCAATAAAGCAAGAAGCTAAAAAACAGGTCAGGGAGATCTTAGATCAACTTGAATATCAAGGGGTGATTGAAACATGCACCTCCTCAATGTAGGTATTGTTTATTGTACAGTTAATTAAAACTTTTACAGTCATGCATTAAAAAAAAAAAAAATAAGAAAAAAAAAATTATCTCTAACATTTTCTTTTCTGTGACTTAAAAATATCTCATTGTTGAAACGCAGTAAAAATTCAGTGATGTGCGAAAAAGGAACAGAATGGGAAGTGAAAATTAAGACCAAAAGAAAAGAAAGGATGAAGAAAGAAATTTAGTTAAAATGAGGAAAAAGGGTTTGAAAAGAGTAAAATCTAGTGCAAAGCTTTTAAGATGCAATTTATACATATTTGGCATTACAAGGGACCCCATTTGAAGCGATTCCACAATCCTTAGAATGTGTGGGGTGCCAATCTTGGCGCTGCTGAAAGTGGCAGTGCAGACCCCGTGGACTGTTCCATTGTAATGCAGTCTGCAAACTGAGTTGCCTGTTTTTTTTAAATTAATTCTACAGCAGAAAAGTATTTTACCAGGTGACAACTTAGTTGAATATCCTCACCAGAAAAAGATGCTAGCACTGCTTGTCTACAGGTTCTGATGGACTTCTTATTAAAAAAAGGTCTTAACAGAGTCCGTCGTTCCTGTTTTAAGGCAACACATATAGTTAGTAGATGCACTATATCCTCCTCACCCTCCCCGCAGAGTTGGCAAATTGCTGGCTTCGGAGGACGTAGCCAAGGTGGCATGTGATATGCAGATGGTATTATGCCCAAGCGGTGTTTCAAAAATTTCTCTTTAGTTGCTCTAGAGAAGCTGGTGAGGAGGTAGGCTTGTGGTGATGCCTTGCTGTAGGTCTGCAGGGTGAACCAGCCATGAGCGCGTTTACTCAGAGTAGCTTTGTCCTGTATAAGTGATTCCTTTTTGATCACACTGTTTACGATTTTTTTAAAGCTGGCGACGGTCGCTGGAGCCTCCCAAAGTTCCTGCAGGCCCAGCTGATTGAGTGAGTCGTCCAGATAGCGTCGGGCTGGGTGTACCCTCTTAGTGCTCAGTTCTTTCCACAGATACATGTTTAATGAGTCAGGTGGACCCGTCTTGATTTTGAACCAGCTTTTGATGAATGCCCCTTTGCGGGCGATCTCTTGCTTTTGGATCCCAAGCTCCAGCCTTAGTTGTGCATGCGATGTGTATCCTGGTAGCCCAAAGATCATTCGAATTGCCCTTGTTATTGTATGATCCAGAGTTTCAGCATCTCTCCCTCTCATGGCTTCGCTTCCATAGCTGATTGATGGTATGAGCTTTGCCTGGATCACTTTGATCAAGGGAAGTAGATTTGGGCCTGAGATGTTGTTCTTAAGATTTCTTAATGCCACCGCGATCATTATCCCCCTTTTTAGGTCCTCGCCTAGGCAGCGCATGCGCTGTCTCGACGAGAGATGCTGTATACACTATAGTGGGGGAAGCTCCGCCCACTTTCAGCCCATCTTTGTCATTGGCTTAGGTCAGGAAATGCTGCCTTCCAATTGGTTTAAGGCTTATTAGTCCCTCCTCATGACGATTATGTCGTCATTTGTATCCTTCCAAGGCTAGTGGCCCCTTTACTCGCCGCACTTTCTTCTGGCACACGGCCTAATCACAAGAGCGCGCACGCGATGACTGCTCTCTTCCTGGCCGGCTTTACGGAAGGTAGCATCACGTGATCCGCGTTCACCACCACCACCAGCTGCAGGATCGCCATGTTGGTGCACTGCAGTAGAAAGGTGCGTGCAACTTACTTCTGTGCATGTCAGTTAAGTGGCAAGAGCTACCGAGATTACTACACAATAATGCTATGTTTAAATGGCAACCCTCGTCGCCATTTAAACGGTGGGCAGAACATCGTGCAGAACCCCCTGCCCTTCCAGCGAACCAGTTTACAGCGTTAAATGCAATGCCCCCAGTGTCAACAGCCCCGCGTGCCTGGCTGCGTCTCGAGGCCGATGCCAGCCCCGGGTGTTCAGGGGCACACAGTGCGCTCATCCAGGCATTGAGATGTTCTTACCTGCTGCAGCTGCTATCGTCCTGCTCCGCCGCACACACTCCCAGGGTCTGCGTCCGGTTGCCACCTCCAGGGACCGTCGAATGCCTCCCCGGGCACCAGGCTGAGCCCTGGCCGCCCGGGTAGGCACCGCTCCTCTCCGCCTTCTCTACAGACTCACGGGAGCCACAGTAAGTGGCACGGGCAGAGCTGGCCGGTACCTCTCTTGGACTCGGTCTGCAAGTGTTGGGCTGGCATAACAGAGGGCGGCAGCAGCAGCACGCGGACAAGCGTCAGGCTGCCCCTAGCGCTACCAGTGCTTAACAGGCACTGCATGGGCAGAGCTAGACAGCGCAGAGGGCAGCAGCGCCGGTTCTCCCACTGCGGGACATGCACAACATGGGCAGAGGTGGGCCGGACAGGCAAAGAGAGGGGCGAGGAAGACGGTAAATTCACCCAAGGCCGAGCCAGGGAGGTCCAGCGCGGCTGTGAGAGCCGAGCCCGCCAATAATCTTCATCTGAATACTCCTGCACGTGCTCTCATCAATCTCTCCGTCCCAGTCATAAGTAAATGAGGCGTCTCTGCCTCAGAGAGAACCGTACCACGCCACAGGACCTTAATCCCACATTTTAAGAGGTTAAGACAGGGCTTTAAGTGGGACGAAAAAACTGGGGGGGGGGTCTCTCAAAGGGGTGTGGCCGATGTCACTAGGGGCGTGGCTTCGAAACGCGTACACTGGAAATCTGTGCTTAGCATAGTGTGCCCTCCGACTGGTATTTTTCTGCTTCTGTAATCCCATCCAGTTTGGCACAGAAGCAGTCTGGCCTAACTTGGATGCACTGTGTCAAAGTATTTATGCAGCACGCAAACTGGGCTTCTCTCTACTCTGGGGCAGGGGCACGGCCGAACACTTCACCTGCCCACCTATGTAGGCTACCACTTTCTAGGTGCCCCCTGCAAGCTCTGTGTGCACGGGGCCGGGGTGCTCTGTGTTGCCCAGAACACCTCGGAGTGGGAGGCGGGCGGCACGCCCAGCACGTCGCCACCAGAACCAGCAGCCAGCAAGGAGGCGGCGTGGGTCGCTCTCTACTCTGCTCTAGGGCGGGGGCACGGCCGAACACTTCACCTGCCCGCTGGCATTGCGGGTGCCGCCTATGTAGGCTACCACTTTCCGGGCGCCCCCTGCGAGCCCCGGTGTGCCCATGGCCTGATTTACTTCACGGCCAAGGAGTTGCGCTTTGCTCGCATTTGGTTTGGCATCTAGTCGGTGCTGCGCCTCGACGCTCTTCACCGTGCTCACCTACCTGGTGGACATGAAGTGCTTCAGTTACCCCAAGTGCCCCATCATCTTCCTTTCGGGCTGCTTCACCATGATAGCCGTGACCTGCGTCCTTGAAACGGTAGAACCTAATAATGTATTTTTATGGGAATATGCCGGTAATTGTTAACTCGGTCTTGACTGCACACAACATCAAATATTTATTTAAAAACAGTGCGGCTAGTATTGCAGCGGGAACGAGCAGCAATCACACACTGCATGTTCTCTTTTGTTTGGTTTATTTAGTTTTTTTACCCTAACATGTTTTTTAAATGTTTTAGAGAGCGTCACATTATCTCTTCACCTCATCCTCTCTTCACCTCATCGTCTCTTGTATAAATGTTCATTCTGTGAGAATGATAGTTTCTAAAATCCTTTCTGTTGCATTTTGGGGCTTGTAGTATACCACAGAGTGCATGCGGCACTGATGCCAACATGCCGGTCACCCCCGCGGTATAATCGTACATGTAGTCTGAGTCTCACGGGACTGGCGATACAGTGAACACTGGGTACTCTGTCTAAAATGTGCACACTGTTTTTAGTTTTTCTCACATTGCGCACATTGTTATCACAGTTTGTTGCAGGCTGTAGATATTTGGCATGCATTCATCATGCGCGCGCTTTTTAAATTGTGCACACAGCGGTATGACTATAGTACCTGGAAATACCAAAACAATAAAAAAAAAACAAGCAGCCTTATTACAACACATCGCATCTCGGGAAACGAACCACTCAATTGTTCTCACTTTTCAAACAATATTCAAAAGTGACCGCTCATTCCAGGAAATACTTTTGGGTTTTAATCAATCACCAGTAGTGCTTCCTGTCACAGCTTCATAGCACGGGCCCGACTCAACGGTACTCCTTTTACCTATGTTGGAAGATAAAAGGTCGAGTAGGAGTTATTGGGTTTAGTTTTCAATCCACCACCAACCACTTCACTCATTGCACTGCTTTCCTAAATTAAACATTCTTTTGGTATTGTGTTGTTGCTAATTAGGCATCGTTTTGTTGTTTTTCCTGCCTTGATAAAGTTGCCAGGGTTTTTAATATATGTAACAATTTTAGCCATCCCTGTTTAATTTTCACACAAATTATATAATAGGAAAGGGTGGCTACATTCCGCAAATGAGCACATAAATAAACAATAAGCAAACAGTTTTCATGTCAAAACAACCCAGTGAACTATTGTGTTAATGCCAGAGCTGCTGTCTTTTTAAATGGTGAACGAGGTTCAAGTCCCAGCCTCAGCATCCTGTAATTCTAGGCAAATCAGTTAATCTCCCTCTGCCTAAAAAAACAGAATGCGACCTTGTAGAATGTAACCCGCTCTAATGCATTTGGTTTGTGTTATATAAACCTATGAAAAATAAACACACTATTTTAACCCTCTATTTATATCAAAAAGGTAAAGCCTCAGTTGCAGAGTGGAAATGTTGGCATTTTTAGTTGTAATAAGTCATCTACAGTTACATATGCTCTGGGAGACTAGTTTTTGTACAGTAAGTGTCACACGATCACACATACGTGTACACTTTGACCAGAGGCGCAACTAGAGCCAAATTTCGGGGGGATGATAAAAATTTCTGGTGGGGGGCTAATTCTTCCAGTTGTCTCAGCCCGAGCTGACACACACGACGGGGGGGGTGGGGGCTGAAGCCCTTTAAGCCATATGGGCGTTGCGCGCCTGACTTTGACACCCATACTCCTAGACCTACAGATCATCTTACTTACTTACACCTGTCTACACAGCCCACATAAATGCAGACCTAAAGCCACACCGGTACATATCCACACATGTAAGCAAACGTGTGAGTATCCTTGCGCCCAGATCAATACGCCCATGCCTGCAGAAGTCATGTAAACATGTACACTGTATGCAGATAGCGGCAGAGAAAACAGAAACACACACAGTCACAAACAATACACAAGCAGGCACATTTGAGCAGTGGGTTGGGAGGCCAAGCAGGAGGATAGACATACCAACAGACTGAACACAGACAAACATATGTATACCGAATGGGTTGGATAATGTATATTTAGTCATTAGCTGATGCATGCTTCGTACTTAGGAGATGCAGGGTTCATGGGCACTAAATCTTTATTGCCACTGCTGATGAAATTACATTTGGAGAAAGTGAAATGTCCACCGTTCACTCACAGGCCTATACCATTTCCCGCTGTAAGGCAATATTTCTCTCCATGTGTTCCCATACCTGGCGTATTACGCAGTTTGGTGCTTACTTTCCCTCCATGTTAAAGAACAGTAGATGTTTCAGCACCCAGGCTAATGTGCTGCATAGCTAAATACATATAAGGTCCCAAAGGCGAGACCGATGCATTGCAAATGCTTGTTTTTATGGCCTCCAATTGAGCTGTAAACTTTCCTTGATCATCGATGATGATTCCAAGGTACTTATAATTTTGTACCGCTTCCAGCTTATGTGTAGCCAGATGCCAGCGAGGCTGTGTCTTTTTCTTTCGCCAGTTTACGCAGAGAGTTTTAGTTTTTCTCTATTGATGGTGAGTTTATTCTCCTCCGAGTACCGAGATGTAGTATTCAGCAATCGCTGTAAGCCCACTGGTGTCCGGCTTATGAGGACCAAGTCATCTGCATAAAAAGGTTAGACAGCTGGAGGTCCCCTATTTTGGGAGCGTGCGAGTTGTTGTCATTGAGGGAGTTTGAAAGTTCTGCCATAAAAAGATTAAAAAGTAGCGGAGCAAGCACACAGCCTTGTTTTAGACCGTTGGTAGTTGGAATCTTTTTTGTCAGACAGTCTCCTGTGCCCAGTTTTACTTGCCATGTGTTGCTGTGCAAGAGCACTATTTGTTTTAGTAGCAATGGTGGTATATTCAATTTTTTTAATTTTTGCCATAATAAATTCCTATTTATATGGTCAAATGCTGAGCTGTAATCAATAAAACATAGATATAAAGGCTGTTTTATAGTGAGTGTGACGTCTATCATTATTGAGAGGGCCATAATATTGGTGGTAGTCCCCATGTTCTTACAGAAGCCTGTTTGGTTTATAGGGATTGCCGAGATATCTGTTGCCCAGGATGTTAATTCTTGTAGGAGTAATCCGGCGTAGTATTTGGCTTCATTGTCGATTAGGGCTACCAGCCGGTAGTTTTTTGGATTGTCCCTATTGCCTTTTTTGTATATAGGGGAGATGATTGAGCCCCTCCATGAAGATGGTATCGTTGATGAGCGCAAGATTGATTCGAAGGTCGGTTTTAATACAGATGCCCAAAAATTCGGATCTTGTTTGAATAGTATGGGCGGAATCCCGTTTGGTCCCGGGGCTCCTTCACGCCTTCCCTTTGAGATTCTTTTGCAGATTTTTTCTCTCGTGATGATGAGGGGCTGTTCCATAGTTGTATAAAAAAGATTTTTGGGAAATGTTTGGACGTCGCCTTCGAGGCAGAAAATTCCCTCATGCGGGTCAGTTGCGCGATCTTTGTTGAAGTGGGATTGCAGGTGGGTTGTCTAAGCCTCTTCTGTTACATGAGAATTAATGCCTTGATTTAACGGGCTCGCAAGATTATTGACTTTTTGCCAGAATTGGGCCAGAATTGGGCCAGAATTGGGCACTGTTGTTGTTATTAATATTATGCAGAAGTTTGGCCCATAAAGCTTCCTCAGATTCTTTTTTAAGGTGCCAAATTAATTTTCCCCGCTTAGCTTTCAGCACCCTCAGTTCTTGTAAGGTTGTATAATCGAGGTTGTCTTTCTTTAGTCTCCGAAGAGTGCAGTTAATCTGCTTTTTATAGATTTTCAATTGTGCGTTGTTTCCAATGTAAGAGCAGGAGCGTTTGATTCGAGCGTGTCCTGAGTTCCTATTTGCGTTGGTTCCCTTTTTTACTCCGAATTGGTTTCCTAGGGTTTGTGTGAACAGCTCCCAACTTCTTAGACAATCGGGGTCTGCTGATTGTGCATCCTCCACAAGTTGTTTTGCAAGAATGAGGAAACCTTCCGGATCGTCCATTTTGCATTTTATTCATTTTTCATTTGACGCAAACTCCGAGTTGTGAATATTTACCGGCACAATCTGTGGGTTGATTATTGAGCCAATTGTGATTTCCTGTGGCAAATGATCGCTAAGTTCCGAGGTTCCAATGTGATAATCCATTACTTTTGTAAACAAACAGCGAGAGACGAATGTGTAGTCTATTGTGGTGCTTGCTGTTGTATTGTGAAAGGTTGCGATCTGTGGGCGATCTCCTGGAAATCTTCCATTTAAAGATTGGAAGCCTAGTTGCTCTAATATCGCTAAGAGCCTCTGTGCTGTTTTCGTGTGTCTGCCGCCTCGCATTATTCTCTTGTGTTGCTGCAGGCCACACGAAGGGGTCCTCCTCTGTATCTGTATCTTTGACGGCTCTTCTAAACATGTTTGCGTTGAAATCTCCAGTAATGATTAAATTGTTGGTCTGCTCTCCCATTAGGATTTCCTCTAGCTTCTCTTTCAGCTGCGGGATTCCTTTTGTTTTATCGCGGGGGTGTAGGTAAAGGTTTATGATAATTACCTGTTCTATTTTTTCCTCCCCCTGTAAGGTTAGTTTGAGCACCTGTAATTCGTTTGGAGTTGCTATGCTATACGTCATTGATTCCATAGCGTAGATGCTCTTTACAGAGCAGTATGTGGCCAGTCCTCCCTTGCTATGGCCAAATTTGGCACTCTTTGTAGCAGGTAGGAAGAGCAGGTTGAATCCATCCAAAGGGGCGGCGAGTCACTCCAAGTTTCCTGGAGTGAAATTATGTCAAAACTTTGCAAGTAGAGTTGCATTTCCTGATCCAGGGTCTTATCTCCCACCCCGTTAATGTTCCACGAACAAAGTTTGAGAGAGGTTTTAATGCCAGTGTTGAGTTTAGTGAGCCTGGGACGTCAAAGATTTTGATTTTTTGTGTTTATGGTCCTTGATAACCAGCTCCACTCTTGTGGGGAGATGCTTTTTGTTGCTGTGGACCAATGATGCCGCTGCTCGCTGTCTTCAGTGCCCTCTGGGGATTTGCTTCGGGCTCCGCGCAGGACAGAGTATAAGTGCGTGCTTGATTGCCTCGGTTGGCCCCCCCCCCAGGCTCTTTTTGATTTTCCGAGTTTATGATCAGGGGTTCCGGATATCTAGGTCTAGCAAATGGACATAGCTTGATGCCCCAAGAGTTGAACTTAGCGTATTCCTTTAGAACTGTATCTGCTATCGTGGATGTGGCCAAACTGCTTTAGTTGCTTCCATGCCCGGATGTTCTAAACTCTCCACAAATTCTATCGACTCTAGGTCATTAGATCTTATATTCTTCAAACTATTAATGGAGTTTATTAAGCGTAGAATGTTTCCTCTATTTAATGTGTCGATCCGTCCCTTTGATTTATATTCAGGGTGGAACATAATTATTGTGGAGTCTAATTGCGCCATTTGGTCTGCAGGTAGTGCCTGATTAGCTTTAGTTGCGTCAGCAGCCGCAGGGGGTTCTCTTAATGTTATTGTCGCCTCACCATCAATTGCACCCTCATATATGCATCCTCTTACCTCGCAAGGTTCACTCTTCGGGGCGTCTCTGCCGCTTGTGATTGTTTTGGGGGAGTCCCTTCCTTCTACGTCTTTCCCCTCTTCCAGGGGCAAATTTTCTGGAAGTTCGTGTTGACTCTTAGTCCCATTGTCAGCCTGAGCTGTAGTTTCCGGGAGATCCGCTTTGCGGTCTATCCCCTGTTCCTGGACCATGGTCCTGCATGGAGATGTTGATTGAGTCAGCTTTTGGTTTCGCCCCTTTCTCTTCAGCTTCCTTCGCTGCTTGGATGTAAGCGTGCGTGTTGGTGATTGGTTCGTTCCTGAAAGGCTACTGTTGGAATGTGCCTTACGGTTTGAAAGCCTTGGCGATGCCGTCAGTAAGACTTGACCTGTTTGATTTTTCTCTTTCATTTTTATTTGTGCTGGACCATCCTCAGGCGTGCTAGTCTCTGATTTTTGTTCCACGGTGTCCTCGATCTCATCCTTAGTATTCAGTTGTATTTGGTGTTGCTTGACCATTCCTGTTGTGGCTAGTTCTTTTAAGGTTAGTTCCTGAGAAACCGTGGATCTTATGTCTGAAAGGAGGTTTTCCATTGCCATTGGGAGGGTTGCCAGCTTGTCTACTATGGATTCGCATGTGCAGCTTGCTTGTGGTGTTTGTGTCTCCGCTTGTGCTCTTCTGATCAAGTTATTGAGGTCTGCCAATTTGTCGTCGATATTTGCGACGAAGATCGAAAGAGAGTTAAGGACTGACAGTTGGATGTCCATCTTGTCGGACTGGTATTGCATTGCGTTTACCGACATTTGCATCGTATGTAGCAAAGTGGTCCAAATGTCTTCTTTTTCCTGCGTTTTAGAATTTTTTGTGTTTGTCCTTGGCGAGCTATTTTTTCGTTTGAGTTCGGCTGGGGATGCTAGAGGATAAGAGGCAACCAGTCCCTCCCATTCCTCCGGTGTGAGATAGGATGTTTCTGGTTCTGTTTCCTGCGCTGTTGAGTTGTGAGGCCAATGTGTTTTGATTTTTGATTTGTCTTGCGCGATGCCTGCAAGTAATTGGTCATAGTTGTCAGGGAGCAGTGCCTGAGTTGGTTGCAACTGCTTTTCTCCTGATGTCTGGATGGTATCCCGATTGTCACGAATTCCTTCCGCCACCTTTCCCTTCGGCGAGGGCATAGAATCGCTGTTCCCCTCTATTGCCATCAGTTGCTCTGGTGAAGGGGTATTATCCTTCGCCCTTTTGTCAGCTCTTCTTCGGTGTTCTGATTCTGTTACCTCTTCTTTTTGTTGTTGATAAAATTCGGGGGTGCCTCGTTCTTCCCTTTGTGACATGTTTTCATTACTTTTCTTGTTGATAGTACTGTCATTTTTGTAGTTGTTGTTGGCGGGACTTCCAAAGTCTTGGCTTTCTGGTACTTTAATCTCCACTTTTGCCAGGTTGTTCGGTGCCCAATTGGGCAGGGTTCCGTCACTGTTATCACTGATGTTGTCATTGTAAGAGGTATGTTTATTGATTTTTTGGTTCTCTTCCTCTTTTATGGGCTCTGCGAGATTGTTGGTTTGAGCTATTTCGCCTGTCTCCCCACCGTTGATTTTATCGATCTTTTTATCGGAGTTCTTATTGGTTGTACTTTTGTCCATAGTATTTTTGATGGTGTTTCCTTTTGGTGTCCGCTCCGATTGGCCATTTCTAAACTTATTCATCCCTTCATATCTCTTGTCCCACTGTACTCCCTGTTCCTTGTCCTCGTTGGGGGTCACGTCTTTGGCGCTTGCTTTGCTAAGTTTTGTAGTATATGATATTCCCCTGCCTGCCAGCCCATCGTGATCTCCAAGGTCTCTGTTATCCCCATCTAGCTGTTGTTGAAAAATGTGATGTATTTTGATGGGTTCAAGCGGGGATAGGAGATTACTTTCTTTGTTGCTGGGTAGGCAGAGGACCGATCCAGCATCTTTTATGAAGGAGAATTTGGTATATATTTTTGGTTGATAGCCCTTAGGCTTAGTAGCACTTGCGTTTGCGCTAGTTGCATTGACCGTCGCTATTGACTGCGGACTGCTGTGAAGTGGAGAGATCAGAGAGGTCACATCTTCTTTTGTCGTCAGAGCTTCTGTGCATTCTGGGCTTTTCATGCTTTTCATGCTGGAGGATTTCTTTGTTATCCTGCGTGTTTTCCTACTAGGGTTTGACACTGGCTGCTGTCTTGCCTTCCCTGATCTCATTATGTCAGTGTTGTAATTAGTAAGGATTGCCCTTCCTGGTTTGCTCCCTACTTTTGGTTCTTGGCTATTGTCCCTGAGTCTTAGTATGTCCTTATCTTATTCGTCCTTGAGCCAAAGGTTCCGATGCCCAATAATTCTTAAGGTGCTATAGATATTTAAAGTTGATGGCTTGGTGGCTTAGCAGCTTGGCAGTGACTAGGGCGCGGGGATAGTGCTCGGGCTATGGTGCAAGCGCAAATTCAAAGGTACTTCTCTCGCGCTCTCCCCCTGCCCCCTGCCCCTTGCCACAGGAAACCAGGCTACAGTCCAGTTAACCACCTCCAGTACTGGTCCAGTACTGGTCACAACCAGCGAGCGGCATTACAGCGTTGCACCGAGCGGCGTTGCAGCTGACTTACCGCCGTCCTCACGGTGTCGGCCAATGGCAGGAAATGCAGGAATGCAAGTGGCAGTGGCAGAGGCAGCAGAGCAGCAAGGAGCAGCAAGGAGCAAGCAGCAAGGAGCTGAGGTGGACGTGTAGTGCGAAGCGCACGGTCTAAGCTCCCAGGGTCAGATAACTGGTACCTGGAATCCTCGCCTGGAGTCCTGGAGTCCTCGCCTCCTCACACGCGGCTCATGGCTCACAGCTCGCGGTGCCCTGCCCTGCCCAGACCAGTACCTCCCACGGGCTCAGGCCGAGGCGCGCACCCGAGCACCTATGGATGGCACCCGGCACCCGCAACCACGGCTCCGATCGGCCGCACTATCGCCGTGTTCCACGTGTGGCAGTCGGCTGCGGGGAATCAGCGGGAAATCAGCGGGGAATCAACGGCAACCAGTCGTCGTCAGTGCCGCCTGGCTGCCCAGTGGCGGTTCGGTGACAGAGCAAAAAACCTCCTCAATGAACAATCCTTTGTTTCCTGTCTCCAAACCAGACAATACATATCGTCTAGTTTTGGATTACAGACACCTAAACACTTGTTCTAAAACTTTTGCAGTGCAAAATGCACATAGCACAGCATTAATGAATAACATTGTGCGTAAAAAATATAAAACAACATTAGACATCTCAAATGGTTTCTTTTGTCAAAACATAGCACCTGAAAGCAGGTACTTAACAGCATTCTCCATAATGGGGACCCAGCGTCACTTTTGTCGACTCCCACAAGGGTTCAAGAACAGCCCAGGTTTATTCTCAGCGAGGGTAACGGAGTTACTACAAATTTATGACAATGAGGCTTTGTCCTATGTCGATGACATCTATCTGACAGACGATGACCTGGAAAAACACTTGAACAGGGTGAGCACCATTATACTGGGTTTCGCCTCTGAGGGCTACAAGTTCAACTTTAAAAAGTCCAGAATTGCCCATCTCAATGTCCTATTTCTGGGATATGAGCTTTCAAGTGAAGGCAAGAGCTTGGCAGCTAACTTTTTAAAAAAGTGTGCGCTGCTCCAACCTCCAAAAACGCTAAAAAACTTACAATCCATCCTGGGTTTCCTAAACTTTGGAAGAACATACATTCTAAATTATGCAGAAAGGGTTAAACCCCTCTACGCATTAATCAAACCTGATTTTTCGATCAGAAACTGGACACAGGAACATACAGAAATCTTGCGTTCACTCCAGACTAACATGTTAGCAACAAATCACTTACAAACACGCGTAAGTCAACGCAATTTGGTGATCCGAATAATTTCGGGTCAATGCGGATTCACCTACTTAACCTTCAATGAGGGTGAGAAAATACCAATCGCATACAAATCTCATTTGTACACACAAGCGGAAATGCGCTTCAGTTTAACTGAAAAATTCTAACAGCAGTTCAAACCGCTGTAGCAAAAGAAAGAGCCTTAGCCCAAGGGAAACGCATTATTGTCGTAACCCCGGTACCAGCTTTAGAAGCGGTCACAAAAGCAAGCATTCCAAATGCTAAAGCATTACATCCGAGATGGATACAATGGGTTAATTCTCTTGCTGCAACTGATGTTGAATATGTTTTTGATCCAGATTTAAAAACACAAGCATTCCTGCAATATGAACAAGAATGTCCTCTGCCTACTGAAATTCTGCCTCTCGATCAGTACGAATTCATAATTTACACTGACGGATCCGCACAGCCCGCAATAGGGAGTAAGCAAGCTTACAGTGCAGCGTGTGCAATCGTTAAAGGTTGCATGCGAAATGGCATCTTCAGACCTATGGTCACAAAAACTCAGTCTTTAGGAGATTGTACAGCTCAGCGACCTGAACTACAAGCATTCAAACTGGCACTTGAAAGTACAGATCGAGAATTCCCCACACTAATAGTGTGCGATTCCTTTTACTGTGTTCAGCCGTATAATGACTATATACAAAACTGGCTTGAAAATGGTTTCAAAGATGCGAAAGGTGGCACAATAAACCACAAAATGCTTTGGGAACAAGTAGTTCAGTTGAAAAACGAACTACCAAAGGCTCACGTGATCCACACACTGAGTCATCAACGTGATGGCGTTCACGTTGCAGGGAATTCATTGGCTGATGAAGCCGCAAAGGGGGCTGTGCAGACGGCTTCCGTAGCTGCGATCACTCGTTCAAAAACAAAAATAGACGGTGAGATAATGTTGGCTGTCAATGCTTCAAGCAAAGGCAGCAGTGCAGCGTTACCAAAAAAGTTTCCACTCAAGTACTCTTATGTAATTGATGCAAACAACGTTCCTTTTTCTCGAATCCCTGGGGTGGGGGATAGGGTAATTCCAAACAAGGAACGCAGATTAGGACTAATCCTAGCAGCACATGAAGGGATAGCTTCTGCCCATGCAGGTGTTTCAGCGACAGTATCTTTACTCAAGCAAAGATATTGGTGGCCTGACATTCGGAAACAAACTAAAAACTATGTTTTAGAATGTGATATTTGCCAACAGATGAAAGTGTCAACAGTGAAACGTCCTGCGCAGACACCCCTGTTAATTTCAGACAAACCATTAGCTTGTGTTTACCTGGACCACTGCGGTCCCTTGCAAAGGGACGGTAACTATAAATATATCATGGTTGCAGTGGATTCATGCTCTAGGTTCCTATGGTTATGGCCTCAGCGCTCGGCTGACGCTCGAACTGTTATAAAAGATTTGCGAGTCTTTATCGGCACATACGCAATAGGCACGCTACATTCTGACCAGGGTCCTGCGTTTAGCTCTTGGGCTTACAAAGAAGCCATGGCCAGTCTGGGCGTTGCATTGCGGTACTCCTCTCCATTCCATCCTGAGGGAAATTCGGTTGTGGAAAGGAAAAACCGGGACATAAAGCAGTCTATAACAGCTAGGGTATTCGGTTCGGCTGATGGGTGGGTCAAACACCTTAATGGGGTCCAACGCTCATTGAATAATCTGCCAAGAAGTTCTCTAGGGGGGGGTCACTCCATATGAGGTCCTATTTGGGACAAGAATGTGGGTACCAGACCTTGAACACGTAGGCACAGTGGTGGAAAATAAAACATTTGATAACAAAGATCGTTTGGCTGTTTTACAGGAACTCAATGAATTAAGAACGAAACAAAGCAACGTATTCCTACAGCCAACCACCACTGGGGAAAAATCGGCGGTCCCAGCAAGGCCTGTCTGGATTCCAAAAGTTGGGGATCTAGTCAGAGAAAAGATTGCGGACAAGAAGGAATTTGGACCTTCTTACAGACAATCAGTACCTGTCCTAGCAGTTCAAGGAACAAGAACAGTACTTCTGCCGCCCCTTGCTGGATGAAAGGAGAAAAGATTTGTGTCCATCGACCTCATCAAACCACAGTATGTGGCCAATGCTAAATAGTAGGCCTCGTGGACTCCGACCTAGTAGCAGACGCACTCCTCTCGCTACTATCCAAGAGGTTCAGACTGAAAGACTGATAACAATCGAGAATTCAGCTGTAACAGATGGAGGACTAAGCAACAATGCTATGAAACTCATCCCTCTTGAACACCAAGTAACAGTTCGTCCAAATACACCTGTCTACACCAATGTGGCAAGTGATGAACTGGTTCCAGTGATTTCTACAAATCCTGATGCAATTCCAACAATTGATAGAACTGCTTCTGGCTATTTCATTAACTTTGATACGTTCTCAGAAGATCCGAGTGAACCTGAAACGACGCCAGCATCATTGAAATTCAAGCAGCAAGTACAAGACTTTCTTCACTTTCTGAAAAAGACTTATTTGGTTTCTCCATGGATTGAACTCTGGATTACATCTGGACTTTTTGTTTCCCTGCTCTGGCTAGCTTTGGTTACAACTGTGAGCGTGCTCATAAGTGGCAGATACATCCATGTGAATACTGAAGGAAAAGGCGTGAACGTACTTTTTGAAACCTCATAAATCTTCCCATCGTGAAGCAAGAGACTTGTCATCAGTGAACATCACAGCTGTTCCTATACAGGATGGTATAGTGTGGGACAAAACAGATTTTGACATCTTCGGCCCGTTGGAAGAATTGAACATTCCACATTTGTTTAAAATTTCACTAAGTGATCTAATTACGTCCAGTACCTATTCAGATGATTGGGACTTTAAGACTGTGAACGACATAATGTTTGACCTAGAAAAATCTGCTGCATTTTCTAAAAATGAATATTTAGAGGGTTCATCAGACTATGAACAACTGTATTGTTATAACCACTATGGTCATCATTATTTGCATAAATCTGCATATCCAAGAAATGTGTTTATGTTTAACCAATGGGAACATTGTCCTACACCACCTAAAGGTAGTTCAAAAACATTTGCCAACAAGTTTCCATATTTTTCAGGTTACAATACATCTGATCCAGAAATGTTTTACTATAAAAATGTAAACAAAACAGGAATGAAAATTATGTTAACAAATACAAAACAGATTTACTCTGCATTATTTAATGCCCAACTGTCTAGACAGGGTTTCAACTTTTGGAAAGACACAATAGACACAAAAACTGTCTGGGGTACTAAAGATTGGCAAGTGCAGGGGATAGAAGCTTTATTTAGAGCCTGCATCATCCCTCAACAAATAATGTTTTTGAATGAAACTGTCCAACAAACATCTTGTCTTGGATTAGCCAAGATCAAGGAGATAAACACACCTTCTGTACCAACACCTGCAAGTGATAACGATACACAGGCAGTGGTGACTGTTGACAATATACTACAACTCAACAGATCTAATCCTGATTAGAAAAAATGGTTGATCTGGCCCACAGACACGAATAACTGTCATGAAAGATTCCTGAATAAAACTCAGGGCTTTACTATTAATAGGCCAGACCCAAGATACGTCCAAAGACAACATCCGGGGGTAGTAACAACATACAGTGTAGGAAAATTATGCCTCGATTGGCTGCATAAATCTACACTACAGGATGTGAAACAACACTTAACCTTACTTAAAAAGGACGCAGACCTTAGGGAATTCTTGCTTAAACTAAGAAAACCGCGTCAAAAACATTTCATATATGCCGGCATTTATGCTGCGTATAATGAAGCATGGAAAGTATCACAGATGGAGGCCGCAGAACGAATACGTGAACTTGATCGTATTAATTTAGAGAAAACACTCTCTGTGGTCGACAATGGGTTAACAACTTTGTCCTCCAGAATATATTCATTGGATGGCATTGTATCCTCTGCTATCGACATACTAGAACAAGATTTGGCGATGTTACAACATGGCCAATCTCAATTATGTTCTATTGTGTTATTAAGCTGGACGCTGCAATCTTTGCGAGCGGGCTATGTGCCTTGGCGTTTTATCAACACGTCAGCTCTGTTTGCAGAATACAATCTGACTGATAAACAGATTGAACTGGCACAAAGAGGAGCAAAGTATACAGTGCTGAGCATTGAAAAACTGGAAAAGTTACCATTCACAGTGGCAGAAAAACCAGCTACAGAATGGCTAATTCATGGCAAAATAACATTACCTGTGACTACTTTTCAGTTTCAGTATTGCCTCAGACAAATGCAAGCAGGCAAATATGAAAGGTTGGGTAAGGAATACATTAAGACATCTTGGGATTTACCGTATACATATAGATGTTGGAGTGGGGATCGTGAAGTGTTTTTGAGCGGTACACACTGTAAAAGTGCACTGAGCGGTTCACTTATATGTCAGGACATTTCTTTACACGGGGCTTGTAATGGTTCTGTGGCAAATTTGTCTTGCCATCTGCTGTGATTAATCCAACGTTTGGACAACTTTCTAATGGAGTTACCTCATGTTGAATGATCAGAGTTGCTGCGGCATGCTGCCAGGCATCCCATATCTAGTAACGGTCAACTCCAGGGTCACTTGCTGTATGCAAGTATTGTTTGCCCCAATAGACACAGTCAGGGAGTCGCCTCTATGGCCTTCGCTGAACGTCTCTTTTATAAGATTTGATACTTTGAGCAGAATGAAAGCCATGCTTTTACAGCAAACAGTGCCTTTGACCTCGGCCAAAGAAACCTATGATCTACAAGTAGCAAGGACTTCGGCTGAGATACAGACTTTAATACGTACAAACTGCCCTATACATTTCGTAGAAATGATAGGACGTATCTTCAATATGTCTGATACAACCGGAATTGTACATGTATTTAAGAGCATCTGCTCCGGTCTGTTAGCACCTTTCCAGGCAATACTCGGAATCATCCCGAACTTTGCACATTCGGTGTTTGGTGGCATACCATTAATTCTAGCACTTGTTGCCTGAATTCTATTTCTCTTCCTGCTATTGCGCTATGGCCAGCCTATTCGCAGACATCACTCCGAGCGAAATGGAGAAAGCTCTCCTTGAACGAAAGTGTTGTGAGCGAATAGTACAGCTTTTGGGCATGACTCGTCTACGGGACCTTAATACAACTTGGTTCCTGTCATTCAGACCAATCTGGCAAGATTGCATCTTACCTGTTCTACGATGCCTGCTATGCGGTGAAGAATGCGTGTTGGACACATGTCTAACATTTCCATCAGCAACGCCAATGGATGTCGATACTCTGCTGGTCCCGATAACGGCCCATGCTTTGTGTTGTCCCCAGAGGCTACCAATCCTGATGTCAGCATTCATTGAGATCTCACAGACGCTTCCGGCTGCTGCTGAGGTACGAGAAAGATCTACAGGCACACAGGTAACAACGGACGCAAACTTTGCTGCGGCACCCTATGCTGGAAGCGAAGCCTCTCATCTCTGTGCAATTAATCTGCTACACGAGGTGTTCCAACTTACACCAACTACAGTGGACGATGTTTTGTCTATAGAAATAGATGATCTCATGTTTACACCAGACCCGTAAACTGACTCTGATTCAGCATACAGTGTTCCAGAGATGCAGTAACAATTTGGCCTTCATTTTCAAAAAACTTGGGAACTCTACCAAAATTGAACTTTTTCCCATTTTTCGAACGAAAATGGCACTTCAATCTGCTTAAAGTAGAACTAGCCTTATAGTACAGACTTTGCGGTACTTCCACGGACACTTAGTCATCTTGTGTGTCTAGAACAGTTCATTAATTTTCATGACATGAAATGACTTTGATTTTTGAACAACTTATCGATCATTTTTGTCACATGTAAATATTACTGCTTATTTCATTCCAATTGCATTTATTTTCTAACTTGATGCCTGAAATGAAAAGCATTGCTTAATATGTAGAGTACCTTTTTGCATTTTTACTGTTTTTTAATGCTTTTAAGAAATATTTTTTAAAATATGCGGTACTCCATTTAATGTTTAGCATTTTAAATGTTTAGCATTTTAGTATTATCGTACACACGAAAGTGGAGTGGGTGTTGTATTCCTCTTAGGGTGTCCATAAACGGGCTTTCCAGAATCATGTCCTTATATAGGCACAATTCGCCCTGCCCTTATATAGGCATAAAATCCCAGTCCTTATTTAGGCATTAAACCGTGCACTCCAAATACAGGCATGGTCTCCGACATCCGTCCACCCTAACGTCACAACGAGTTCGTGAAGAACAGACCCTTGGCTGCGGGAGTTTCCCTAGCCCAGGACTATTGATTTCTTCAAGGACTCATATATTATGCATGAACCATTATTCCTTAGGGGTTCATTCATGACATCTTCTGCTGTCCGACTCACGTCAATACTAACATTCTTAGGTGCTTCTCAGGTATAAATATACCTTCCCTAGCCCCTGTAAATCAGAGGAGACCTCGACTTCAGAGGAGCCCGATTCCCGGCCTGACTCACTGAGAAGACGCTGTCATCCCTGCACGCAGAGAGTCCAGCTTCCAGTGATCTGACTTCCCTTGCGGGGTGTTGGAGTTCGAGTCTGGCAAAGAGATTCCTACCGCTCTCATTCTTCAGGTATGGAGCTGACTAGAACCTAGAGGGACTCTTGCCATACTAGGCATACTAGGCTTAATATACTCTTAGTATACCATAGTAAGGAATACTTCACCTACTTCTTCCCTCTTCCTAGACCTAGGTTAGGTTAGGTACATTGGGGTAGAACTAGCTTAGAAACGCATCGTATGAGTACTCGCATTTTTAGTCTGTGTTATTTATGTAAATGCATTAATACTAAAAGATAATGCTATCGCAGTATTATTTATTTCTACTGCTCACACTGTACATTATTTATCTCGCATACTGTCTTGTGATCGTCACAGCACATTTTACTTACACCAGAAACAAGACTGTTCAATAAATCTTTTATTGAAACGCCCGTCTGTTCTTTCTGTGTAACTTTGGAGAAAACTAAGTATGCACGATTGAGCTGAGTGAAATAGTTATCTATTGTTTCCACGACTCTGGGACACGTTCTAATTCTAAAGGGAAACAAAGTGGTCATGTTTTGCGGCTGCCAGAAACTACTCCCTTCTTGTTATCCAAGGAGTTTCTAGTGGCCTCTGAGCTAGCTGGCACAAGTAATTAAGTTTAATATACTCGATAGGGACATACTGACCTTAGTCCTATGTCAAACCTATAGGATATATTATTCCAATGCGCAGAGCCTATTAGGGAAATAGGAGCTACACTACACTTCCATCTACCTGTAGTAATTTCTCTCATTTTTTCTACCTTTCTTTAGCTCTTTCCGCCACGCTACCTACGGTTTCCCGATCGGAGGGAGCTCCCCCAACCCTGGCCGCCCCTTTCCTTTTACTTGAAGCCCATCTGTTCCAGCACCCCAAAGATGTCCAGTAGGAACATGTCCATTCCTACCCCAGTTAGGTACACCCCGTCCTCCAAGTGATAGCCCTGGGACCTCAAATTTATGAAACCGTGTCGTATGAAGCCCCAACCGTTGGCCCTACAAACCTTCGCCATGGTGATGTTGAGTTTCCGTCTGGATTTTTCCACCGCCCCCAGGTCCATGGCCCCACGCCATGCCTTCCGCACTATCAGTTCTGAAAAAATCACTTCAGCTGGGCGAATCATTCGTGCCAAGACCGAGAGGCTTTCTTGCATATTTTGTAGGAGGGCCCTCCTCCCCAGTGCCGCCAAGTCATTGCCTCCCAGGTGAACCACCACCGCATCTGGTCTGCCACCACGCCCCATTGCTTCCTGCACTGCGGGGAGCAGTTGATCCCATTTCATTCCCGAACGCCCCAACCAGGCTACGTCGGTGTCCCGCAGCCATATCCCGCCGAATTCGCGTCTGGCCTCCGCCCATCTCTGGGCCCGCGTTACGTAGGAGTGACCTAAGATCCATACCTTCTTCCGTGATTCGTTCGGACCTAGACGGGGAGGGGGGGGAGGAGAAACCGAATTCAGTACATCGTTGGGCGTATGTAACGCTTAAATGCGCTGGATGCCCAGCGCCCTATCCCCATGATTTGCTCACTGTCCAGTCCGCAGGGGCTGTCGTGGCCGCCCCTTTTCTGAAGGAGTGGGACCCATACTTTTTCGCAGGGAGCCCCGCTGCCTCTAGGGCTTTTCTCATCACTGCTATGAATTGAAAACGGCTGAGGAACGACCCGTCCCTGAATAGAGGCCCGTGAGGTAGTCATCGGGACCCAAGTATTCCTTCAGCAAGCACACTGGGCAACAGGCCTCATCCTTAATGCAGTTGAGTCTATTCCTTTTCCCTCTGCCTGCCTGGTCTGTTTTGGACCTTCGCAGCAGGATGTCCAAGCGCCCTTCGCCTATCTCTACGTCCCCCCTGGTAATGCAGGCTGTCCCTGGATCACCAGCTGTTGGGGCTACCAATTCGCTGATCCTGTAAGCCCCAAAGAATGCCAGTGCAAACCCTGCCCTAAATAGCTGGGTTTCCTGTCCTGAGTTACATATTCCCCAAGGCCACCCAACATCCGCTGCAATATGCAAAAGTGGATGGGGCGCCTTGCGTCTTTCTGTGCCTGCCACAACCTGCCTCAGCCTTTCAGTGCCATCCTGCATTGGAAGGCCCTGGTGGGATCCTCCCCTGCCGCCAGTTTCGTGTAATATGCTACTGTGTTCAAGTGTATCTGGGCCCAAGTTTTAGTTTTGCCCGAAGTGAAGGCCCACTCCATAAAGTCTAAGACTCTCTCCTGATCTGCCAGTCGGCCCTTCTTTAGTCCTGACCTTGCCATGAAAGTCTCCCAGCACTTACGGTAACAGGTTTCCGTTTTGGGGGCCAGTGCATTGTCCAGCATCATCTCCAGCCCAGGTCTACCCATGCCCACGCCTCTTCCGGTACCGGGGTCATTCTCTGGTCCGCATCCGGGGTGAGTTCTCAGAATTTTGCCCACTGAAAATGAGAAATGGCATCGGCAACTGAGTTGTCTACCCCCGGGATGTGTCTCGCCCCAAGCGCGATATTGGCTCTAAGCTGGCATTCAACTAGTTTTCGCAGCAGGCTGGCCACTGCCGCGCATTTTGCTGACCCCGTGTTGATTGCTTGCACCACCGCGTGGTTGTCAGACCATAGCGTTATCTGCCTATTAGCTAGCCGGTGGGCCAAAATGTTGAAAGCCAACACAATGGGGAACAATTCCAACAAGGATATGTTAGTGGTGACTCCTGCTTCCCGCCAAGAGGCTGGCCATGCCCCAGCCATCCATGTGTTCCCCAAGATGGCCCCAAAGCCGAACCCCCCGGCTGAGTCAGTGTAGAGTTCGAGTTAGTTTGCTTGCACCCAAGGCTCGCGCCACATGAGGGTGCCGTTGAAATCTGTCAGGAAGTTCTCCCATTGCCCTAGGTCCTCCCTCACCCCTTTCGTGATCCGGACCCTGTGGTGCTTCTGTGTCATGCCCCTGGTTATCCATGCAAAGCGTCTTGCAAAGGTGCGCCCGCGGGGATCACCCGTGTAGCAAAATACAATTTTCCCAGCAGCTGCTGTACCTCGCCCAGCGTCGCCTTCCTCTGTTACCTTAGTTTACCAATGATGTCCTTTAGCTCCGTCACCTTCTCCGGCGGCAGTCTGCACGTCCCGGCACTGAGTCCAGCTCTATCCCGAGGAAGGACAGTTTTGTCATTGGGCCCTCCGTCTTGTCCTGCGCTAACGGGATACCTAATTCCTGTGCCAGAACCATGAAGCTACGCAGGAGGTTGGCGCATTCCCCAGTGCCTGCTCTGCCTATAAAAAGGAAATCATCTAAGTAGTGGACGCGTCCTCCTTTTGGGGCGCATGTTCCTAGCTCCCATTCCAGGAATCCACTGAAGCCTCGAAATATGCGCATGATATCGAGCATCCCATTGGTAAGCATTTGTCATAGTAGTACTGACTGTCTAACTTCAAACCTAGCAGATGGTAGCTATCTGGGTGTACTGGCAATAGCCGGAAAGCTGATTCTATGTCTGCTTTTGCCAGCAGGGCACCCCTCCCCTCCTGCCTTATCAGGTCCACTGCATCATCCACTGATGCATAGGCCAATGTGCACGCCCCCTGTTCCAACCTGTTGGAACAGGGGTCCCCACCTGTTCTTCCTTCTGTGCGAGGGGGGGTTTGTGCTTGTTTGGGCCAGTTGCCCCTATTTATCCCCCATCTTCCTAACCAGCTCGCCCCCGGATTGGGGGTGCCCGAGCTCACCCGGGGGTGACCAAACCGGGTCGCCCCCTTCGAGTTGGCTTATGCAAATGTGGCGGGGAGGGGCTTCCCGCCCGTGGACGGCGTTTGTCCTGGGCCCCCATCGGGTCCGGCTTCGCCTTCCCGGCCCGGATTCAATTTCACAGATATAAATTGGCCTTGGCTTTCGTTGGCTGAGGTTTGGGGGACATCTGAAGTGTTGGGGGCTTCCCTGCACCATAGATTCTGCAGGGAACTGTGTTCAGTATTTTTAATATTGTTTGCAATATCGAATACTTTCTTTAGGTCAGGGTTTCTATCTACATAACTTGTTTTGTATTTTTGGGTTACTAGTGCATCTGATTAGCTAGTCACAAATAAGGAAATCACACTGGCAATCAAATCCTCTCAGGGCAGCAACATAGCTAACAGTTTGTCATTTTGCCCTTGAACACAACCAAAAACATATTTCTCCATAACAGCTTTTATTTTTAGTACAAAGGGCCTGATTACAAGTAGGTCGTTTAATTCCAACCCATGCATAAACCCCTGTTTATGCATGGGTTGGAATTATGAGTTTGCAGGTATTAACGCCAGTGGTGGCTAGTGAACTTTCAAAGTGGTAGGACGTAAATGTCAGACTCGAGTTTAACAGAGCGGGGAAAGCAAGTAAACCTAACTTCCTCTCGAAGGATTAGGGAGGAGGGTGTTCTACCCCTCCCTACAAAAACATACAAAATGCTGAAATATGGCTGCAAATGGCACATTTTATAGCACAATTTCTACACAGATTGGTTTAAAATCCAAAGATTCAGAAGAGACACTAAGGAAATATTGCAATGCTTTCATGGTGTGACAGCAAAGCCCTACACTCCTTAGGACTGTTTGTGGTTCACCATCCCTAGGAAAACCTTCCATAAATGGTGGTAAGGGATTGGATTTTCAGCACAGTTTCTCTATGTACTTCTGAAGATTATCCAGGTGCCACTACCATCTTTGATCACGATTTACCTTGTATTGCTACAAATGTGATCAAATGACAACACTGACCACTCCTTACTATTAAGTAGAGGTGGGTAAGTCAATAAACTAAAAGGGGGAGCCGAGGCAGAGCTGAGCCAATAATCTGACTTGGCTCTAAGAGCCTGCGCACAGCCATGAAACTGTTTGGCATGTTAATCGTACAAGAACCATCATGTAATATTATGATAACGTCTCTTCAAAGTTCAAGCTAATGTATTTCTTTAACCAAGGGAAGCTTTTCACCTTAGTATTATAAATGTTATCAGTACTTGAGAGGCATTTATTAGAAAAGATAGTTTAAAAAAAATATATTCATGCCTCTTTTACCACACCAACGATGATGCCAGTAGTGTGCCAAGAGGCAGGTCAGTGGTCATGCGCAGCCTAAATGTGGTGTTCATTGTTATAAAAAATTGAACAACGCTGTGTTGTAAAGACAAGAAAGGTTTTTGTACAGCACACATCTTGAACTCATGTATTTGAAGATACTCTCACACGTGATAATGAAGAAAAAGGAGGCATGGCAAAATAAAATAATTACCTAATATCACACAATTTCGACAAGCGAGGAGCCAGGACTAAGAACAGTGTTTCAGGTTTCACGATTTGCATTTTGGCCACTTGATGAGCAGCTCTTTCTCTCATCTATTTTACATCAATGGTTAATACTCTAGCTTTAATTCTGAGAGATGGGTGAACGCATGGCTGGAAAGCAGAAGCCAGACAATGTTTTCAACCTCTTGTCTCTAGAGGTTTTTCAATCTGTCTTTACTTATACAGTTACATGGCAGTCAGAGAGGTTAACTTGCAGAATGGAAAGTTTCACTGCAAGTAAAGTCCAACTAAAATTAATCTATAATTATTTTTTCTCTGAAAGGCTTTCTTCCAAATAGCAAAATAACTCTTTACCTGCACATTTGCCTCCGAGAGCAGCCTTGAAACTCGCCACATCTACAAATGTACTCTTTTGTAGGACCTCCTTCCATGACGGCATCGGAAAGGGACGTTGGGAGGTTTTTTATGCTGATGGAAATGTCTGATGTCATCGCTGAGCTGTGAGGGCCTGCGCCCATGAAACTTCAATTATCCTGGCCTGCCTCCCTCCCTCCCAATGGATCTTAACACACCTCCCTGGGTGAATTAGTGATGGTGAAGAGAGTGCCCTGACATACACAGAAGAAACAGTTTGTTTTGGTAACACTTAGAAAAAGATAGTAATGTTACGCTTTTTTCTTAAGGAGCAGCAGGATGATTCTTTGGTTTTAAAGATCATCCCGCTATCAGGGCCGGACTGGGAACAGCAACCAGCCCTGGAAGATTGCTGCTCAACCGGCCCTGGGAGCGGGGGAGGAGGGGGTGCTAGCAAGTAGCATTGCTCACGCTTTTGTTATAGGGGGCCGATATTGCAGCAGTGCTGCGAAACCGGCCGGCCTCCAGTGACAATACTAGCCCCCATGGGCACAAAACCGGCCTCCACCCCTCCGGCCCACCAGGGAAATGCCCGGTGCCCGCTACGGCCATTTCGGCCCTGCCGGCTGTTCCTTAAGCAAACAGCGTAACATTTCTGCTCTTTGCTTAAACGTGCTGCTTAAAACACTTCCAGCTGCTCTCTTCAATAAGGAGGGGGTTTTGGATCGGATACTTGTCAAGTAGCATTTCCCTAAAACATTTTGCTTTTTCCTCTGGAGTTTTGCTGGTTTTCTTGTGGGGCCTTAGGGCTCTGAGCACTTTTCTACTGTCAAAGCAGCGTGAAAGTGCATGCATGCTTCCTACACGTGTTAGGAAGTGGTGCAAAGATGGTGCTAAACATCGGACAGGTCTGCCATGGCAGTCCTGCCTGCAGGCACATCCAATAATAGTGCTGTTTAACCATGTGTCTGGCTACCATGGAGGGCCTGTCTACACACTTGCATGGATCGTGTTTTTAAACATGAGTCCAGCCTGCCACAGCAGGTCGGTGATGGCACCGGTGCACACGTACTAAGGCTGGCCTTTAGCAACCACTGGCCATCCTGAGAGGACCTTTCCCATCCACGTGGAGTGGAAGACAAAGGTCAGGGCAGGTGTGCCCTACCCAGGTAAATGGGAATACCCATGCATATTTCCCTACCAATGAGGCTTCTCTTCTAATAGGTTAACATGGGGAATTGGTCAACAATACTTCCAGCCGCAATAGTGGATTGCAGTGGCGCAGCCTCCTGATGTTTCCTATCGATAGATTCGCGATGCCAAACCCTTTCCAATTGTACAACTGGATTTGGCATATCTTGCTTAGAAATGCCACTTATAGGAAGATGGGCATTTCTATGCTTTAAATTCTTTGTGTGCTATGGTGCTTGGTGCCAGTCAACACCAGAGGCCGAGGGAGCACATCTGGGCATTTGTTAGCGATAAGCTCTAAACTATCGGGTATGCAATTGGAATTGCTGACCTCTGCCATTTGGACAGTAGAGACTGGTGCCGTATCGCAGACAGATATATAATAAGCCGACTATATGACCACTGACAAGACATTTTGCCTTGAAAAAGCCGTTGGCTTTTTGGCCGTACGGGCGAAACACGTGTCGGCTGTCCTTTGGATATATCAGTACCTTTGGCATAAATAAATGCAGCATACTTTGCTATAAAAGTACATCGAATTCTGGGATTTCTTACCCAATTTATCACTATATGTATATACTGGGCACAGACCTGTCTCAAGCCTAAAATAATTGTCCTTAACCCAGTGGCTCTTGGGTGTAGCCATTTGACAAGTATGTGCGAAACATAGAATTGGGTCCTGTCTCGAATGAGCGAGAACCCCAGCATCATCCACCCACCACCCCTGGCAGCAAATCACTCTGCCAATTGCGGGCCTGGCTGAATAGATGGGAGGAAGGGGTTATGAAACTTGGCCTCTGGAGCCGTATCATGGCCCCATAAAGATAGAGATCTGCATTCTGCATCCTCATGGCAGACAGGACGGAAATTTAGGGACACATTTGTGGTTCACAGTGATACCCTTTGCCCCGCCGCCTGACTTCAAAGGCCCACAGCAGTATAACTGCTGGTGCCACCCTTCAGCAAGAGGTGGGATTCGCTTGTGGGGATGCAGGACTGGAGACCTGGACTGCATGATGCACACTGCCAGAGGGACTCTGTTGTACACAAGGAGGATTACTGCCATTGGAACGGACTGTGTGGCCTTCCTGTATAGTGGTTGGCCTGGTCCGACCACCTGCTGACGTGTGGTGCCCTGAAGTGGGCTCCCCCAAGGGCCAGTTGGCTGGTCCCATGTTCTCACGGAGGTCTCAGGGACATCAAAGATCTCCTACGATGGACCCACACCGTCTACTGGTGACATCTGAAGTGCCAAACGTAGCCTGCTTGATTCCACTGGACAGCGCGATGTGAGCTTGAAACTAAGAATCGTGCCTGGAGACCGAAGTGCCTAAAGCGGAACCCCGAACTTGAGCCCGGTTCTCAGGCAAGTGACCCTGTACTGCAGGGATCTCAGTATGCAAAAGCGTCTTGTTGTTGATGAGTGGATTCACCGGTTGTAGGATCCTAATTGGCCTACTTCGTCTTTCATGCCACATTTCTCTTGTGCGACACAGCGACTGCATGCTCATTGCGTGCAGTGTCAGATTCACAGTGTGCGACCCTCAGAGGTGGTGGTGTACCCATTGGAGTGTCTTATTCTACCTCATGAGATATTGCTGAACTTGCGCCTGTGTGTGTGACCGAAATCATCTGGTGCAACCTACATCAACGTGTGTCAGACAGAGTGCCTCATTTTTAGGGAGGTACAGAATTTGCAACTCTTCATTGTGTGACCTGATGTGTCTGGTGCTACTCATCGTATCGCGCACCAATACTTGTGCCTGGATTGCCTGGGCACAATCCAGATCAACGTGTACCAGACGAGGTACCTGTTCAGACCGAGAGGATACCCCTGTGTTCTTTCCCATTCATCACTTGTTTCTTCCTGGTCCCATCACGGTGAACCAATTACCCTCTTCCCCCCTGGCCCTCTTGACACTGTTTTGGTGCCAGGTAGGAGGGAGTGTGAGTGACTAGGCTGCAGGAACGCTTCTGAGAAAGTTCGGGAGCAGGTCAAGAGACTGCGTCACCCCTCTGTGCTTTGCAGAACTGGGTTGGTGCCAGAAGGCCCTGATGGGCTCCTGCTTGTAGGATAGGATAGGATATAGTTTTATAGAGCGCTCGAATGCCGAGGCGTCTTGGTGCTAAGAAGTGAGATAGAGGGATCACACCGGTTATAACTAATCCTTAGAGAGCTGGAAACAACCATCTTTTTAACGCTTTCCTAAAAAGAAGCCTATTCGACATTAATCTCCTAGAGATAGGCAGCTGATTCCACAGTTTGGCTGCACAGTGTGACAAGCTCCTACCTCCCCATCTGGCTTTACGAATTTTAGAGATACAGATGAAACCTGCATCTGTGGATCTGAGGTTTCTGGTGGGGATATACCAAGAAAAGAAGTTTTGAAAATCAGCTGCCCCTCTGCCGAATAGTGCCTTATGGACCAGGCATAGGGCTTTGAACTCCGTCCTTTGCTGAATCGGGTGCCAATGTAATGACCTAATGGCAGCAGAGGTGGAGTGCCCCCTAGAGATGTTTAACAATAGCCAGGCAGCAGTGTTTTGTATTGATTGTAATTTTAACCTCTGCGCTTTATCAATGCCTATAAAAAGCGCATTGCAATAATCTAGCAGCGAGAGGATAAGGGCAACTACTACTGATTTCCTCAATTCATGGGGGATGAAAGGAAAGATCTTCCTAAGAAGCATCAGTATGAAAAAACAGGAAGAAGTTACACTATTAATCTGGCCCACAAAGTTAAGCTGGTCATCAAAAATGACCCCGAGGTTCTTAACTTTGTTGGACGGAATAGGACATTGACCTGCCTCTATCGGCCACCATGTTGGGTTCCATAGGGATGGACCGTTGCCAAACTCCATCACCTCAGTCTTATCCGTATTGATCTTAAGATAGTTACGACTCATCCATCTCATGATATGAGTCAAACAGGCATGGAAATTAGTGGCAGTGGCCTCAGACTGTTTGGATACAGAGATGACAATCTGTCAATCGTCTGCATAGGAGACCAGCGAAAAACCATGCTCTCTAATAAGTGCGGCGAGTGGAGTGACGTATATATTGAACAGAGTAGGTGACAGTGCAGATCCCTGCGGCACTCCGCACGGTATACAGAACGATTCAGATTGCAAATTTTCCCAATATATACTCTGCTCCCTAGAGGCCAGAAATGAAGAAAGAAGGGACAGGGCCAATTCCCCGATCCCCACAGCCCTCAGCCGCCGCACTAACACCGTGTGATTCACGGTGTCAAAAGCTGCTGAGAGGTCTAGGAGAATGAGGATGGCTCTGCCCCCTCCATCCACCTGTCTGCGAATTTCCTCCGTTGCCATGATCAGGGCGGTCTCGGTCGAGTGACATGACCGGAAGCCATGCTGACTAGAATCAAGCAGATTGTTAGTATCTAGGTATTGCATAAGCTCCTGATTTACCGCCCTTTCGAGGATTTTGGCTGTAATTGGCAAACACGAGATGGGTCGATAATGC
This sequence comes from Calotriton arnoldi, assembly GCA_963921515.1. Lineage (NCBI taxonomy): Eukaryota > Metazoa > Chordata > Amphibia > Caudata > Salamandridae > Calotriton > Calotriton arnoldi. Next base: position 274,260 of record CAWUFW010014208.1, on the reverse strand, counting down.
TTCACTTCCATGGGATCCAGAGTCGGTTTTTTCAAAATTGGTCTTATGCAGGCTGTTTTCCAAACCGACGGATATATCCCCGACTCAAGTACTTGATTTAAGAGGGGGGGTTAGATATGAACTAATCATCCGGGAAGCCAGGTGCATGACCATTGGTGGACATGGGTCCTTCGGGGATCCATATTTAGTTGACAATAAAATGTTATTCACCTCATTTGGGGTGAAGATACTAAAGCTTGTTAATTGGCACTGAGGCGCCATTTCCTCCAGTGCTAAGTCAGGGTCATTTTCCGCAGACTTCAAATTATTGTGGAGATCATCATATATTAATTGCACCTTGGTCTGAAAGAAATTCGCCATTTTATTACAAAAGGCTTGGTATGGTTTATATAAACTGACCTGTTGAGGTTTAGATAGCACTTGAATGGTTTTAAAAAGCTCCTTAGAGGAGTTTTTAGCCGCCTCAATTCTTGCAGTGTAGTATGTATTTTTCGCTTTTATAATAGCCTCTTTATAAAGTTGGAGTGCTATATTTTATGCAGACTTATGTTCTGTGCTATAATCCGATCTCCAGATGCGCTCAACTCTCCTACACGCGGCTTTTAAACTTTTAAGCTCTAGTCCGTACCATGGCGACGTCACCCGGGATCATTTTACTTTAATAATTCTTTCGGGCACCACCTGGTTAACCGCGGTAGCAATCCATTTGTCAAACTGGATAGCCGCATCATTGTTATCCATGACCCGCAAGGGAGAACAGATGTTTAGAGCCTGCTCAAGTTCCGCCCCTTGGACTTTATTCCATGATCTAATTTTTAAGCTAGCAGCCAGCTAGCTTGTAACCAGTTGTTGCCCTCAACCTGCTTCTGCTTCACAGCCTGTTGGTGAACTTCTCAAGTGGTGACAACACCCCCCTTGTTTACACCTGCCTCTTGTTTATTCTGACTACCTATCCCCACCTGCTTTCTGGGGACCCAGACTAAGTGTGACCTTGTCCGCGTGCAGCCTAGTGTCTGGAGGGAGGAGCTAGTGATCTTCCATCCGGGGACTCTGGCACAGTGGGGGTGAATAGAAGAGTGGCAAGAGACTTTGAGCCACAGGGTCTGTAGCGTGTTATCCATTGACCTGCTGGGTATCAGTAGCCCCGCATTATGGTGTTGTGTGCTTATGTGTACAAGAGTGTCCTCTACGGACTAGGCTAGTACCTGTCGCACTGTGTAGCGGTGCAGAGTGACTGTGTGTGTGGGAGTGACAGTCTGAGGACCACCTGTGATTCACGACACTATACAGCAGTGTTGGTTTATACGTTCATTTCCTGCCAAAAGAACTTTACATTTCACATTGGTTTTACCTACATGGCCCCGGCCCGCGGTGCTGCTAAAAAGTGTTATAATTCTTTGTATGTACATATTCCTGATGTCGTTGTAGCCCAGGGTGCACCCTAGAACTGTGCGATATTGCAGTATTAGGACTGTGGGGGTGGGCCTGGGGCTGACAACGTGTTGCACCACATAAGGGTGTTGTGTGGGATTTATAATAGGACTTTTCTCATGTGTGTATTTTACTGACATTTTATGAACACAACTGGGCCTAGTACTGCTAGTAATATTGCCAAGTGTGATTTATGCCCAGAAATACATAATATTCATGTTGCCTTGATTAATGTGTGTGTTGACTATAAACAATATTTACCTACATTTGGTGTGAAGTCTCTCTTTCGTGACGTGCTGTGTACTTACTGTGGTGGAGTGCTGTGCCTTGGCTTTACACATTACCTCTGTAATAAGCCTGAATGCTCAGTGCCAAGCTACCCGAGGTAGAACATGGGTTGTACAGTGTGTGTAATCATCTGCCCTTGACAGGAGCAGTGGATTCTGCCTGAATGGTGCATCTCTTCAGCCAACCAGAAGGTGCCAGTTCCAACAGGGGGCACAGCCCTTTTGCACATTATTAATGAGTGGTCATTGTTTAATGCATCCGATAATTACAGGATGCGCTAAATACCTCAAGCTTCGTTAAATTTTGGCAGGTCAACTGTGCCGATATTTAATAGGGAAAACATGTATGTTATTTACGGTACCATGTGTATTTTGGTGTGTTAAACACCAAAATCCACACGTTATTCCCCATAAACTCATAATTATTGCTAATTATTGCACCTGATGAATAACGTACCCCATGGTATTATTATTTATCAGGTGAGCTAAATAGCACATATATTTGTAATCAGAGCCGAAGTGTTTTTCTCATTTCCTGAAAGTAAGTAAGTACACATCGACTTGGTCACCCCCTGCTTCCACATTTTGGTAATCAGATAAGTTGTCATCCATTGTCCTGCCTTCTATCACAGAATTATGCTTCACAATATGTTGTTTCCCAAGTGGAGAAAAATATTCCCCACCAATGACAGTGAAATAGGATTCAAAAAGCTGTAGCCAATGCTTCCAAGGCAATGATGGGGTCCCCCACTGTATTCATCATCATCATCAAACCTTTCATTTCGGCTGAAAGCCATAAAACGTTACAAACATAAAATTCAGTATCAATATAAACATCATACAGACTTCCTTTTCGCAGTAAGTTAAAATCAGCAATAAGTTAAAATTAATCATTATTAAATAAAACAGTTCCTATCACTATTGTGCGTAGTAATATACTTTTCCTAGAGCCAACTGGATTATCCTATGACACAAGTATCCATCATAGGAGTAAAAATTAATGTATAGGTGAAACAATTTAATAAACAAAGCATAGGAATGTCATAATCCCCAATAGCTGGGTTAAAAATATAAGACGGGGGAGAAGGTAAGATGCTGAGTGGACCTTCTATGCCTTTTTCTACGGACTGGCTATCATAGATGGAGAATTATCTATAGCCTTTTTCCTCTGATTCCAGGTATAGAGCAAATAGCTCGAGACTGCAAAGGCTAGTAATTCCCTGGTGTCACTCTTGAGAAGCCTTACACTTCAATAGAAGATGCCAAGCATGTGTTCAAGAAAACAAGCACCATCAAGAGCACACACTCCCAACAGACAGGACAATTAAAGCAACCAATATTCTAAGGTAAGTGTTGGGAGCTTCCAATATGAGGAAGGAGGGGGGGAGCAAAAGGAGGGATGGGACAAACAAGAACCATTATCAAAAGGAAGGGATGGATGCAAATGACAGTACTTAACAGCAAAGTAATACTCTGAAATACACATTATCTGGTATTTGAAGAGGTACTTCAAATGATGTTTTAGTTTCCATAAATTTCAAAAACCAAACCATGGCCCACACACTTCAAACATTCATCCTATAGTTTCGCTCCAATAATCATTCATGATAGTACTGGTTAGCAAAGGAATATTTTGTACAACTGGAACTTCATTTCCCAACATACGTTCCTATCCTGACTGCATCTGAAAAGATACCAAGGTTGTACAGAAACTCGCTTCACCAATTTGAGAATAGCACTCTTCCACAGGGGAAGTTCCTGATCTGAAGGTGCCTGCAGCTGTCACTTACAGTGTATCACATAATGTGAGTGGTCACAAGCTTCATATTTTGATTGAACACTCCATTATTTCCATTAAATATCAGGACACACTTTGATGCAATTCACCAAGGGGGTCATTATGATAGCGGGCGGATCGCCACCTCCCGTATGGCGGTGGCGATCCACCCGCCATTTCCGTCCGCCCGCCTAACATTTCCCCCCCGCCATATTACGATGGCGGTGGGGACCCAGGTGGATGGAAAGACCGTCCGCCAGTTTTCCACCGGTAGGCAATTCGCCCGGTATCCATATTACGATGATGGCGGTCTCATGCCTTTCCATGGCGGAGACTCCACCATGGAAAGGCATGCGGAGAATGCCTTTGGGGGCCCGTTGCGGGCCCTCAGTTGTTGGTGGGGGTGGCTGCACTTGGGGGGTACCCATGGTACCCCCCCGACATTTGCATGCACAAGGTGGCAGGCACCGCACGGTGCCTGTCACGTTGTGCATGCAAATGCACAACATGCCCTTTCAACATTGTGGCGGTTGCTGAATACAGCACCGCCCGCCACAATGTTGAGTATACAGGATGCGACCGCCATGGTGGCGGTCGCATCCTAATAGGCACAGCGGGACCTCCGCACCTCTTGCGGATGGTCCCGTTTACCGTTACGGTGGCGGGCGGACATTGTCCGCCCGCCATCGTAATGATGCCCAAAGCTTGTTCTGACAATGTGAAAACATATACGTGGAGTACGTCTTATTCATTTGTCAAGGCAGGTTGAAATGTGAACCATGCAAAAACAACAATTGATGGACAGAATGCAGAACAATGTCATACATTCACCCCAGTACAGAGATCTGGGCCTAAATCCATCATTTTTTTGCTCACCATGCCGTTCCAGTTTGAACCCAGCCATATGCAAATCAGTCTTGACCCTGTGCCCAATGGGAACAGTCCAGCCCGAACTGCCAGGCCAGGTCCTCCCTGGACAGGAAACAAGCATCCTAGGACCGGTTTCGGGGTTTCACCCCTCTTCAGCCAGGATAGCTTGATTCAATCCATTCAACAGGGATGGTACTACTCAGGATATCCCTATGACCGTCACCTACACTTAAGAGTAGATCAGGTTTTTCTCCCCCAGTCCTGAAGAAATGCCACACATCCACTCGGAGTATTTTAGGCGTGAAACATGTCGACCTTTTAATTCACTCACACTCATGATTACACACATTGAGCTGTAACAGGTTAAATTCCCCCTGTCAGCCGAGACCCTTGTAGTCTCTTTTTTAACCATAGCATAGTGTCCAGTCAATAAAGGTTCCCTGGAGCACTGATAGCTATTTTTATTGCACGTTTTGCACCCACTCTACTCACCACTCTATTCCCCTCCACCCCCACACATAGGGCCTCCTGGTGTTCTAATCTAAAAACCTCCGGCAAAGAGCCCCCCTGAGGGGCCCATTGGGCATTGCAGCGCCGGCCCAACGAGGAGCTGCCCTATGATGAAGCATGACACCTCTCGGGTGTGTGAGGGCCCTTGCTCCTTATTGGAGCTCTCCCCCCTTTGATCCTTTACCCACCTGGTCCCCCTCAATCCCCTTCTCTCTCCGCCCTCCCCATCCTGTTCAAGGCACTCTGCATTGTCCACAGAGCCTCCCAAGGAAAAGGACTAATATGCATTTGACTACAAATAAAGAATAATTGAAAAAAAGAAATCTCAAGACTCGTTGCGCTCTATTTTGCTTGGATTTTGTGGATCTTATACAATTATGTGTAGTTTGTAAATGAAAGATGTCTAATTACATGCTTGTGCATAATTGATGAAGGAATCACATTTAATTGTATGCTCCTTTTCAGAATCTAATCCCATGAATTGTTAATAACTTAACCAGCAACCTGCTCTCATTATGCAGATAAGCAAAAAAAAGGACTGACTTTTGGGCTGCTGTGACATTATATAGTTATATACTTCTGTCCAGTTATATACTTCTGGCCCACCATCTCAAAAGAAATTACAGCGGCTAACAGATGTCCCAAAACTCTGTTCGCTACTGTAAAAATAACTGGCAAAATTGGCAGCTGCACCTGAAACCAATACGAGCCAAGACTTCTGCAATGCATTAGCTGAATCTTTCCAGAATAAAGTTAAGTCCGTCTTTAACTTATTTGCACAGCAAGATAACCACTCAGCTCAAACACTGACAGTGCTTAAAAAATCCCCTGTAACCCCGCCTGTTACTATGCAGGCTCCCTCTTCTTTAATATGCCAGTCCCTTTCTTCTTTTACCACCCTAACAGCGGAACAAACCACTAAACTCATTGCTGTTACGAAATCTGGCTCTCCCTCTGACCCATGTCCTCCAAAAATCCTTCATATTTCCCCACAAATTATAGCTATCCCTTTGACATGGATTTTTTATTCAATGCTCACCTCAGGGTATTTTCCTATAGAGTGGAAAAAGGCCTCTATACTTCCACTGTTAAAGAAACATTACTTGGACGTCAAGGAACCCCTTAACTATAGACCAATCTCAAGACTTCCTTTTCCTGCAAAAGTAATTGAAAGAGCGATAAATACGGAACTCTCAGCATTTATTAAGGACAATAATATCCTAGATTCCTCTCAATTTGGATTCCGTGCTCAACACAGTACAGAGCTGGCTCTCATCACCGCTACGGAGGAACTCAGAGAGATTCTAGACAGCGGGGGGAACGCAGCCCTGATCCTCCTGGACCTGTCAGCAGCCTTTGATACGGTCGATCATGGGCTGCTGTGGGATCGGTTAAGTTCCATCGGTATCAAGGGCAAGGCGCTATCCCTGCTAGGCTCCTTTCTGTCTGAGTGATCTCAGGAAGTTGCTCTGGGGAACATGGCATCCCCCCGTTCACACTACCTTGCGGGGTTCCCCAGGGCTATTCATCGAGTCCAACGTTATTCAACCTTTATGTTACCCCTCTTGCTAGCCTAGTAAGGAGTTATGGCTTTACCATTGTGTCAGGCGGACGACACTCAGATCATCGTCTCTGTGAGCAGCTCCATCAGTCAAACAGTGGAGAGGTGTGGTGCAGCGGCCAGGGCAGCTGACTTCGGAGCACAGGGCTCACGGTTCGATCCCTGGCTCCGGTGGCAGCTCAGCTCAGCACCATGTGACTCTGGGCAATAGCTCACTTAATTTCCACGACGGCCCCCAGCGCCTTGAGACCCGTAAGGGTGAGTAGTTCGCGCTTTACTAATACGGATTTAGATTTATTTAGATTTTTAGACAGCATCAAGGTTCTGTCACTGCATGAGCCACATAGCAAAATGGATGGCTGACAACTGTTTAAAATTGAATTCCTCAAAGACCGAAGTCCTGTTGCTGGAGAACAAACCATCATTTTGGACAGATAAATGGTGGAGGGTTCAACTTGGCCCCTTACCTAACCCAGTGCATAAGGCCAAAAACCTTGGTGTCTTTTTTGACACCATGTTATCTTTTGAAGCACAAATTAACTTGGTCACTTCTGCCTGCTTTTTTATCATGAAAATACTAAGGAAAATTCTTCCAGCTATACCCTTGGAACTAAGGAAGACAGTGGGGTCAGTGTTGATTTCCTCAAGACTGGACTATTGTAACGCCCTTTTCTCAAAGCATCGAGGTGCAGTATAAACAAACTTCAAATGGTCCAGAATGCAGCAGTGAGAATATTGCTGAGCATTCCTAATTTCGACTCAGTCTCCACTGCCCTGGCTGAACTATACTGGCTACCGGTGGCCAAGAGGATAAAATTTAAATCACTGTGTATTGCATTTAAATCCCTCAACAATATGGGAGCTATAACGCTGAAGAAATTTCTAAAGCCATACACTCCAACTAGAGCCCTTTGATCTGCTGATTTGGGTAACTTAATTGTCCCTAGAGTCAACAAGGTTAAATGGGGAGGAAATAGTTTCGTGGCCACAACTACCAGCTTATGGAACTCCTTGCCTACCTCTCTGAAGAGAGAATCCAATCTTCTCAAATTTAGAAAAGGCCTAAAAACATGGCTGTTTATGGCATAAATCCTTCTAGCTTCCTTCCGCTCAACATTTATCAAGGGTAGCGCCTAGACACCCCAGGGTATTTGTCGCGCTTTACAAATTTCAAATCAAATTATACTAAATCCATATTATGCAGCGGTAAGCAATACATTGTAAATTATACCCATTAAATGCACATAATACATATCTCCAAAGCTACGTGCAGGGGGCCAGTCTGACAAAATTTGCCAGGGCTGCTTCTGGTTCACAGTGCAGTCCTGTTCTTGCCACATACAAGGAGTTACAGATGGAGTTAGTTTCCTGTCTCCAAACTCAAGAAACTCTAGCTTCCTCGATTTACTATTCAGTTGATCAGTTCTTCAAGGTTGGCACTGAGTGCACTTTGCTCCAAGTGCCAAGGGTCTTTGGCTAGACTACAGCCTTCTCCAAATTTGCAGAACATCTGTTAGGGTTAAAACTCTATTTGTGAAATGTATAGTGCCAAGGTAAATTCTTGAGGGAACCCTTACTGGCTGCTTCATGGCACAGATGGTAATAAGAGTGGCCATCAAATTAACAAAAGCTGCTGGAAGATTGCTTGCAAAAAGTCTAACCACTGGCAATTACTCAGGGTAGCATTCCATCCCATTGTTCTTTTGCCCATCATGCCACCCCAGTTTGGACCAAGCTGTATGCAAATCAGTTTTGTCCCTGCTGTAACAGGAATAGCGCAGCCCAAACTGCCATGAGAGGTCCTCCCTGACTCCCTGAAGCAGAACACAAGCAACCCAAGACCAGTTTTGGCCTGATTGGGGGCTCATCAGCCAGATTTAGCTTGGTTCCAGTGGCACAGTGAGCAAGGGACCCACTTATGGTGACATACTAAGGTATACAAAAATGGATGGATGGAATGATTGAATTAATCTTAGCCACTGGTATTTACTCAAGCCGCATCCCAGTCTATTGTTATTTTGCACACCATGCCACTTCAGTTTGGGTGCAGCCATATGCAAATCAGTCTTGACCGTGCTCCAACAGGAATTGCCCAGCCCAAACTGCCATACCAGATCCTCCCTGAACCAGAACACAAGCAACCCAAGACTAGTTTGGGTTTGATTGGGTCTCATCAGTCAGATGTAGCTTGGTTCCAGTGGCACAGTGAGCAAGGGACCCATGTTTGGGCATACCCTTGCCACTTAGGACGTTGCACCAAACACACAGAAGCTGATGGGAGGATTGCTTGCAACAAGTCTATCCACTGGCAAACGCTCAGCGTGGCTTCCATCCCATCGTTTTTTGCCCCCCTTGTCATCTCAGTTTGGTCCAAATTGTATGCAATCAATCATGACCCTGAATAGACCGGGACAGTCCCACGCCAACTGCCAGGCCATGCCCTTCCTGAACAAGAACACAAGCAACCCAAAAACAGTTTTGCCCTGTTTGGGGCTCATCAGTCGTGTGTAGCTTGGTTCCTGTGGCACAGTGAGCAAAGGACCCACGTCTGGGCATACTTTTGCCACTTAAGGCTTTACATTAAACACATAAAAGGTGATGAGAAAAATGTGTTCAACAAATCCAAACAATTGCTTGGATAGAATTCCATCCCATGATTATTTTTCCCACCATGGCATCTCGGTTTCAACCCAGCCGTCTTGACCATGCTCCATTAGGGACTGTCCAGTCTGACCTGTCAGGCCAGACCCTCCCTGAAACAGAACAGAAACAATTCCAGACCGGTTTACCCCTGATTGGAGCTCATCAGTCGGGTGTAGCTTGGTTCTAGTGGCACAGTGAACAAGGAACACAAATCTGGGCCTCCCTTTGTCACTTAAGGAGTTACATTAAGCACACAAAAATGATGAAAGGAATGCTTGTAACACGTCTAGCCACTAGCAATCACTCAGGTTAGCATTCAATCTCATCAGCAATGGGCTGGAATACTACCCCGAGCAATGGACAGTAGTTAGGCTTATTGCAAGCATACTCCTATCACTTTTAGGCTTTTGCTAACATACCCATCACTTTTGTGCATTTAATGTAAGAAGCCAGACCTGCCAGATCTTACCTTTTGAAGCATAACTTCAGCCTCAGTTGGGACTGGCTCATGGAATTTGGAAGGTTAAATATCTTCGTATACATATTGCACTGTGCTTTGTGGAGCCATGATTTAAAATTTCCAAGCAAGGCTTCAAGTGGGGGGGGGGGCGAAAAAGTGTGAGTCCCAAAACACGTCTGTCCTATTAATTTTTCCATGAGATATTTAGACACAGCTACAGCCCAAACGGCTGAACAGATTTACATCAAATTTGGCAACAAGCTAGAGCTAGATCCAGAAAATGTGCTTTTTGGATTTGGTGTAAATACGTTCAGTTGTTTTTAAGAAATTAAGGCTCAAAATGTATTGATATTTCACACTGCAGCGATGAGATCTGATTGGCTTCCACCACATCAGATTGGCTGCCACCACATCAACAACGATGTGACAGCAGCTATCTTAATGTTGGAAAAAATCTAATAAAGGATATTAGGGGTAAAGGTAGGGGGTTCACTGACAAAATATTGAAGTTAAAAATATTGTTGTAAAAATATAGAATGCAAAAATATCGACTCCCTATACTTAAACAGGTAAGAACAAAAATATCGAACAAAACAATATCGATGTAAAAAATATAGTTGTACAAAATATAGAATTTTATTAATGTTATTAATTTTTTATTAATTTTATGTTAAATAAAATTTATATAAAAAAATTAAGTAGAAAATATAAATAAAAAGAAAATTAATAAATAAACCTAATTAAAAAAAGTTAAACACACATACATAATAATTCATATATATTTCCTTTAAAACAATTAATAAACTATTAATTTTAATTTATTTTATCATTTTAAAATTACATAAAAATGTACAAATATCTATATATATATATATATATGTGTGTACCAGTAACATAAAGTCTAATAAAAAAAAACATTCTATTATAAATTAGAACATTAAACTATTTAAAAATCTTCAAACTTAAATTTCCTACTCCAGTGAGTGCAACAGTAGGGAAAGTGTTGGATAGCGGCGGGGTATAAATTACTATTCCCACTCCAGTGAGTGCAACAGTAGGGAAAGTGTGGGATAGCGGAGGGATAGAATTTACTATTCCCACTCCAGTGAGTGTAACAGTAGGGAAAGTGTTGGATAGCGGAGGGGTAAAAATTAATATTCCAACTCCAGTGAGTGCAACAGTAGGGAAAGTGTTGGATAGCGGAGGGGTAAACATTACTATTCCCACTCCAGTGAGTGCAACAGGAGGGAAAGTATTGGATAGCGGAGGGGTAAAAATTACTATTCCCACTCCAGTGAGTGCAACTGTAGGGAAAGTGTTGGATAGCAGAGGGGTAAAAATTACTATTCCCACTCCAGTGAGTGCAACAGTAGAGAAAGTGTTGGATTTCAGAGGAGTAACAAATAATATTCTCACTCCAGTCAGTTCAAAATTAAAAACAAACTAAATTTTAACAACAAAATATTTAAAAAACAAAACAAATGAAAAAATATATAAATATGTTAAAATTTCAAATACAAATATATTTATTATAATTAAAAAAAAATATTATGATGTTAAATACATATAACAAATACCTACAAATATTATATTAAATAAAAAAAACAATTTCCAAAAATATAAATATTTTTAATAAAAAATTATTTAAACAAAAACATGAATTATTACATAGATGTACTTTTTTATTTCCTACCCTATAACACCACACAATTCACAACACACATCTAAATTTAAAAAATGTACTTCCTCAAATAACATAATTAATTACCAATTAATTAATTAAAAAGTTAAAAAACAAAAATCATAAAAAATATTTAACTTCCCACACTTTACCCCTATAATCCCCACAACCCACAGTTATAATTAAACTAAAAAAAAATTAATTACACAATTAAAACTTATTTTCAATTAAAAAACTAATAGTATTTAACAACTAATTATAAAGTAAGTAAAATTAATTTACTCCCCACACTGTACCCCTATAACAATAAAACACATATACAAAGAAATATAAACAAATACCCTAATTAAATATAAATTACATAATTAATTTTAATGATCAACTAATTTTTAATTAATTAAACAAAAATTACTTCCCACCCTTTACCCCTATAAACCCCACAACCCACACCTAAAATTAATTACACAAATTCCATATTTAATTTTCAATTAATTAATTAAGATTAATGAACAACTAGTTATTAATTAATTAAACATACATTACTTCCCACCCTTTACCCCATAAACCCCACAACCCAGACCTAAAAAAATCACACAATTCCGTAATTAATTTTCTATCAATTAATTAATATTAATTAAGAACTAATTATTAATTAATGAAAAATATATTACTTCCCACCCTTTACCCCATAAACCCCACAACCCACACCTAAAAAAATCACACAATTACAATAATTAATTATCAATTAATGAGTTAATATAGATTAACAACTAATTATTAATTAATTAAACATAAATTACTTCCCACCCTTTACCCCTAGAAACCCCACAACCCGCACCTAAAATTAATAACACAATTTCCATAATTAATTTTCAATCAATTAATTAATATAAATTAACAACTAATTATTATTTAATCAAAAATAAACTACAACCCACCTTTTACCCCTATAAACCCCACAACCCGCACCTAAAACAAATTACACAATTACCATAATTAATTATCAATTAAATAATATTAATTAACAACCAATTAATAATTCATTACAAATAAATTACTTCCCATAATTAACGCTATAAAATCTAAATTAAATAATAAAAAATAATCATTCATATTATAATTAAATTACTTCCCACGCTATTCCCCTATAAACCCACAACCCGCTATGGAACTAAAAAATGCAAAATTAAATTAAAATAAAATTCATAACTACTAAAAATGTACCACATATATTAAAAAACATAAACAATACTTATACAAAAAAACATACATCACATACATTTAAAATATAAACTAAAATACATAACACTAATTAAAAAATCAATCTTTCAAACATCTATATTTTTGCAAACAATATTAATGACTTCTATATTTTTAAAAACGATATTTCTTACCTTAAATTCGATATTCTTGACCACGATATTCTTGCTGTCGATATTTCTGAATCACAATATTTCCAACTCGATATTTGTGTAAGTCGACATTTCAAACTCCATATTCTGTCTCAGCACCAAGGTAGGGATACCCCCTGACCTAAGCCTGGTAGGGGCGTCCCCTCTGGGCCGAATATGATCCTATTGTTTAATTTTACTGCAAATTTGCTGTGGATCTGTGAATTTGCAGTACAATTTTTTTTTTTTTAAACATGGGCTCCCACACTTTAAATAAATAACTTCCTCTCCCTGCCCCTAGGTAGTTTATAGGGGAGTGGGTGTGCGACCCTCTCCCCAAGCCTTTCTGAGGCCCCATGGACCCCATCCCTTGGGGCCAATTGTCAGGTAAATGGGAGGGGGCACACATATAACATGCATTCTAAGAAAGCTCACACACAATTGCCATGCACGCCACTGCATCCAGAACCATTACCAAGTTTGGCAGAAGACTGCAAGACCCATCTTCCACACCAGCAACACTTTCTTTTGGGACTGCCTGCAAACAGGAGGTGAAGTAGGGAATGATGAGGAGGCTTCCCTGACCAAACATCCCAGTTCAACGGGCTCTTCCCCAATGGTGACTGCGTCCCCTGAACCTGGGATATGCCCTTCCTCTGAGCCGAACTCAGATGTGTCGTCTGATTCCAGTCAATCTCCACAGCTGGCAAGGCTTAGGGGACGAGGGAAGAAGCCACTTGCTAAGGGAAGGGCAGGTACCATCTCTGACCCTGTCCGGCCAGATCTTCTTGTCTGAAGGATTTCATATTGAACTAAATTATGTCATGTTTTCATCTCTCTCTCTCTCTCTCTCTGATTCTTTCTCGCATTACAGCTCTCTGATGATGATGACGTTTTGTTTATAACCAACAGCCAAGAAGTTATGGTATCTGTTTTATTCATATGTTTTCGTTTGTTTGGGATAAAGGAGGAATGTTGTGTTGTATTGTGTGGGTGGGCCTATTGTCATAAGGTTTCTGCACATACACAGAGCTATGCACAGGAAAATGGGACCCCGGAATACAGTGGTTTGCCACCATATACCGTAGCACCCAAAAACCCCAACCCAACTAGCTTAGCATCCCATTAGCACCCAAGTACTAATGTTTGGACAACCCAGAACACGGTATCTTTATCTCAGGACTCACTGAAGCAAGAACACTCTTTCGCCACTCACTCGTACTTGTCCACAAGGTGCGTAGGAAGAGACACTGGATAGGTTAAAATGTTTATTCCAACTTACGTGCTCTAATGTACAGTACACGTGTCAGTACTAATAGCATAATGCATATTACTAATATAAGCAGCATGGTTACAATTCCATAGAATACAAACGGGGAAAGCATCTCAGAGCTCAGTGGATAAACGTATAAATAACATTACCACCCTCCCCTTGCAGTAAGATAGTTTATTATAAAATAGAAGACCTCTGGGCTTTGACTAGCGAACCCCCATACCTCAGTCTCTAGATGCAGAATTACATCAGCAGGACATCATAGCTCTTCTCACTGAAAGGGATTTCTCCAAGTGTGTTTAAGCGCTAGTAAACCACAGTATTAAAAGCATATCAAATTCTTCATGGCAATTGCACATAATGTTATGTCTGGGTGCGCGAGACTGGCCATATCAGGAAGAACCAGAATACATTGTTATGCGACCTTGTACATGTTTGTGCAGACTGAGCCCAAAAAGGTGAACAACAGAAAATGCAGACAGTGCAAAAGAACTTGGCACGAGCAAAGGGCGAGGAAGGCCCGGCTCAGTGTAACGTGCGCAAAGAGAAGCAGCATGGCAGCCAGGCCTAGGCCAACATAACAAGGCAGGTAACAATCCACAAGACACCCTCCCCTGGACAGTCCAGCGGCCAGGACAGAGGCCCATCAGAGGAGAAAAACAGATGTCGGAGCACAGGGAGCGCCCAAACGGCGAAGGGCAGGTCAATCCATGAAAGTGAAAGTGCAGAAAAAAGCCATACCCTCCAAGAGTTCATCATTGGAATCGTCAAAAAACAGAGATGCCATCCAATCCATGAGTTCAAAGAGCAGGAATGCTCCTCAGCAAAGGGAGCATCCATAAGCAATGCGGGACAGCTTGCGTGATAATTAAAACAGCTTCGTTGTAGGAGATCCTGGGCAGCCGCCCAGATATCCCATTGCGCCAAAATCCCCAGTGCAGCCGCACGCGCCATACAGCCAGCGACGGAACAGTCCTGCTCATGGGCCTCTAAGGGACCCATCAACTGAACAAAATCCGGAACAGACAATGACGAATTGGAGAGGCAATAATCCAGAGTCCAGGTGAAAGGACAGCGGACACAAGTCATCACAGGTTGCACGCAAGTGAAATACGCAAAGCGAAATGAAAGAGTATATGACACGCTCAGTGTCGCCAATGGCAAGACACCAAAACCGGCCAAAAGGCGCTCACGGAGCAGCTGGAGGCGTTCTGGATCGAGCAGGTCCCATCGGGGAGCAGCCATTGCGCAGAAAGCAAATTAAGAGCAAGACACCAGCCGCTAAAGCGAGGATCAATGGGAAACCGCCAAAGACACTGGAAAATATAGAATGTATGAAAGCCGGGATGACACCAAAAATAGTTTGGAAGGAGGACACCAAGCCCGACCCAACGACCTTAAAAAAGTGTACTAGGCCTTCAGTGTTAGATGCGTTAAAAATACGATGTATTAACTCCCCAAAATGTTGGGGGAGATTAGTGTTTAAAAGGGCCTGTATTTCACTGTGGGTACTCGCCACCTGGAGAATGAATGTCTCCCGGGCGGACGTGAGCATAACTTCCTCGTTTAATAATAGTGCCTTTATTCTGCTCAGTCTATTGAAATCTGCTTCCATGGTAGGGATGGAAGGCCAAATAGAGATATCAACCTTGCCATGAGGGGGAGGAAAAAGCACATTTTTGCAGCAGACAACCCTGTGCGAAACTGTTACAATGTAAGGAATGCCAGCCTGCAGGCCACAACAATTCTCGTTATTTAAAAGTAAATAACTACCATTGGAAAGGAGAGTGAAAGTAGGAGAAATAACAGGAGCAGGAATACCTTTCAGCACACAAGCAAGATTAGGAGAGGAAACGCTACATGAGCCATGCAATTTAATGTGTTTACAAATAAGCGAATGACCTATAGTCGAGTCGCAGTACTCCCCCGTGAGAAAGACTTCCTTGCCGTCCCGAAGGCATTTATACATGAAAGGCAAGGACCAGAGTTCATGCAGGAAAGCACTGCCCAATGGCCGGTAACGGCCCACAGGATAATGTTTCATGCACGAGTCAAATTCAAACAAGGAAAAAGGTAAAACGATAACCCCATGAACTAGCCATACAGCAGAATCGAGTTCTGCAACAGAGAACGGCAAAGGATCCACCTTTTCGATATGTAATAGAGTGTAAGTTGCATCCTTCATGGACATAAATTGCTGTTTATCAGTTAAGTTAAAAGGTAGAAATAAGGCAGAGGTGTTTAAGAAATGCCAAGGAACTTTACCTAACTTAAGTGTTTGCAAAGTCCATGCAAACTGCATAACTGAGCGCAATTGATTCTGACCATGATATAACACAGAAACATCATCCTGTACAATATCAACAACAGAGGACACAATATTCTCTAAAGTGTAAATGCGAGAAGACAGGGTATTAATACTATTGTCAACAACAGCAAGCACCTTTTCCATATTTGCTTGATCTATTTCCCGAAGACGGGAAGCAGCTTCCATTTGTGATAGCTTCCAGAGTTCATTATACGTTTCATAAATGAATCTCTTAGGTCGGGGACCACGAGGTCCCAAAACAAAGTCGGACAGATCAATATTGCCTGTAAGGAGGGACAAATGTTGTTTAACAGAATCAAGGGACGAATGTTGCAGCCATTGTTTGCATAATTTACCAACAGAGTATGTAGTGACAGTACGGGCATCAGTAAACCTCGGATCAGGCCTATTCTGTGTGTAGCTAGCACCAGTATCATGAAAACGCATTTGACATGCATTAGATGATATAGGCCATATTAACCAGGGTGACTGAACCAGCTTAGAAACGTTAAACGAATTATTCTGTAACATTGCCTGCAGGGACACAATGGACATATTGAATCTTGAGCTTTCATTTGGAAAACTCGACAGGGATGGTATTGATGGCGTATTCAATTGTTTAGTGGTTGCTAAGCCCCAACATGTAGTCTGATAGATGGAAGCATTTAGGAACATAATTTGGGTAGGGATGAGGCAAGCACGATGCAACGCCTCGGTTCCCTGTACCTGCCATGGCTTGGAGCCCCAAATAGATTTTAAATCCACTGTATTGTCCCAGTACTCATAACCACCCACAGCTAGGGCACTCAGAAAGGAACCTGAATAAAGCAATTTGGTGTGTGTCAACATAATTTTCTGAGTTGATGTGTTATTTAGTCTAAAATAATAGGATGCAGGGTTCGACCGATTAAAATCAGTAAAATAATTAAACTTATTCCGAAGAGTTTGAGAGCTACCTGGCAAGGGGTTTGGACAATGTTCCCATTGGGTGAAGTTAACAGAACTTCGCAGGGCACTGGGCTTATGAAGAAAATGATTACCCCAATGTTGGTAACAATACAAATCGGCATAATTAGCAGAATTCATATATAGATCTTCAGCATTAAAAGATGCATAATATTTTAAATCGGCAAACAATGCTTCAACGGCATGCACATCCCAATCATCAGAATGAATATTATTTTGTACTACATCACCCATTGAAACACGAAGGACATTAGGTACATTAATAATTTCCGTCGGACCATGGATTTGATAGTTCACTGCATCCCATACGATGCCATCAGCAACTGGGAAGGCTGAAATGTTCACAAATGTGTGGTCACGCTTCATGATGTGAGACGAGGAATGAGGAGCCAAAGTTCCAGAAACATAGTCTACAGCAGAGCGTTCAGGTAAATAGTGACCATTAATTAGTAGAAAAAACACTGTGACAAAGCCAATGGACATGAACAAAAATATCAAGAAAAGTACCAACCAGAGGTATGTCCAGGGTGGAATCAAAAAATTGTCTCTAAACCAGGATACAAAAATACTGAACTTGGATGGGACTTTTGAAGAGGTGGAATCCGAATCAAAAGAATAACGAGCCGGGCCAAGTGGCGTTGTTGGTTGATGTGCCACCGATTCAGATGCAGGATAAGTATACTCGTCCTCGTCGATGTTGGTGGAGAGTTGGGGATCAATTATAGTTTCAGGCAAAATAGAGGATTCAGGCAAATCGACCATCTCAATTACAGCATCAGCGACCGTTCGTGTAGATGGGCCACGAACAAATGTCCGATAAATGGCAGGACAAGAGACCGCTGGTGTGACACTATTCAGGATCGGCCAGGCGCTGTAGCTTGACATTTTCAACTGAGATGTATCTGTTCTCTTTGCGACCAGGAAGCGGTGGTAAAATGACTGTACGTGTTCCCTTCAGGCCAAGAACTGGAACCGGTGCACGAAAAGAGGGGCCAAATTCTTTTTTGTTTTCAACCTTCTCTCGAACCAGTTCTCCAACTTTCGGAAGCCAGCCGGCTACCGGAATCTGCAACGCAGGATCTGTGGCTGAAGGCAAATGTGTAGTTGCAAGTTTGTCTCGGGCTTCTTGTAAGTCCTGTAACATAGCAGAATGGTTATCTACATCAAACTTGGCGGATTGCGCCGCGATGTCTGGACCCTCAAGGTCAGGCACAAACATTCTTATGCCAAAGAGCATTTCGTATGGGGTCCGCCCACCCAGAGGTCTTCTAGGGAGATTATTAAGTGCACGCTGAACGGTATACAAATGGGCCAGCCAGTTCCTGCCAGTACCTAAAACCCTAGCTGTTAAGGATTGCTTTAAGTCACGGTTCATTCGTTCAACGATAGAGTTGCCCTCAGGCCTATACGGAGACGAAAATTTCACCCGCACCCCAAGCGAAGCCATTGCATCCTTGTAAGCCCTAGAGGCAAACGCTGGACCTTGGTCCGAATGGAAGGTGCCGCATGCGAAAATTCCCACAAAGACACGCAAATCCCTGATTACATTTCGGGCGTCAGCACTCCGTTGTGGCCAGACCCAGAGAAACCGTGTGCACGAGTCCACTGCCACTAAGATGTATTTATAAGCAGTGTCTGATGAGAATGGACCGCAGTGATCCAAGTAAACACACCCAAAGGGTCTGTTAGCAATGCAGAGCGGTGTTTGTGGTGGACGTGTTACCGTGGAAGGCTTAATCTGTTGACAAACGTCGCAAGAAAGCACAAAAGCACGGGTGTCTTTATATAACCCACGCCACCAATAACGCTGCTGCAAGATGGAAACCGTAGCTGACACACCTGCATGAGCAGAAGCCATGCCTTCGTGTGCAGCTGATATCAAGGCACTCCTGCGGTCCGCGTTGGGGATCAGCCGGTCTCCAACATCAGGTATAGTTACATAAGGAACCTGATCGGGACTTAATTTGTAAGAATACTTGGAAGGGAAACCTGTAGGGTAATTATCACCTTCCTTGGTTGCAGCAATAGCTGCTAAAATAACAGGGTCTATTTTAGACATGGACCTAGTAACCGCTGCTACTGAACACGTGACTACTGCTGAACGGGCAGCCTCATCTGCCAGATCGTTACCAATAGCGTGTGCGCCCACCCGCTGATGGCCTAAGGTGTGAACCACCTGTGTGAGGGGCAGACGTTGTTGCAATTCTGCCACTCGAACCCAAAGCATTTTATGCTTAATTGTGCTCCCTTTTGCGTCCTTGTAGTCGTTTTTCGACCAGAAAAACAGATTGTCATTGTAAGATTGTACACAGTAAAAAGAATCACATACAATAAGAGTGGTCTCATCCTGTGAAGCGAACTCAAGTGCAAGTAGCAATGCATGCAGCTCGGCCAATTGTGCCGTACTGTCTCCAAGTGTGCGTGTGTGCACTACAGTGGATTTGAACTTGCCATCCACAAAGGATCCCGCAACAATAGCACATGCAGCAGAATAAGCGTGCTTGGACCCAGTGGCCGGTTGCGCCGAACCATCGGTGTAGATCACACATTTGTAATCCTCAAGCGGTAATAAAAACAAAGGAGGAGGATGAACGAATTCATACTGCAAAAACTCCTGAGTCTGAAGAGAAGAATCAAAAACAAAAGTGACGTCCGAAGACGTCAAAGATGTAGCCCATTGTATCCAACGGGGATGCATTGCTTTTGAGTTCGGTACACTTGCCTTTGTTACTGCCTCTAGGGCAGGACAGGGTGTTACCACTAGAATCCGCTTTCCCTGTGCCAGTGCGCGTTCTTTTAGAATCGCCATTTGCACTGCAGTTAGAACTTTTTCGACAGATGTAAAGCGCAATTCAGCGGAAGTGTACAGATGTGACTTGTATGCGATAGGTACTGTATCACCTTCATTAAAGGTTAAGTAGGTGAATCCCACCGCCCCCGGAATTATTCTAATCACCAGGTTGGTGTGGTTATCACGAGTCAAAAGATATTTAGACTCCAAAAGGTCTGTCTGCAAAGACTGCAGAATTGAGGTATGCTCAGGCAGCCAGCAAGACCTTGAATAAGTAGGTTGTATCAAAGCATACAAAGGCTTGATACGCTGGGCATATTCGGGAATGTAAGTACGCCCGAAATTCAAGAAACCCAGCAAAGACTGAAGTTTCTTCAGAGTATTTGGGGGCACAAATGTGCACATTTTTCCAAGAAATGGGGGCTAAGCCCTTACCTTCGTTATTGAGCTCATAGCCCAAGAACAGAACGGTAAATTCAGCAATGTGTGACTTAGCAAAGTTAAATTTGTAACCCTGCTCCGCAAATTCAAGAATAATGCGGTCCACACGGGACAGATGCTGATATAACTCGTCGTCTGTCAGATAGATGTCATCTACATACGAACATGCGTCTTGATCAATGTCATTTAACAAAGAAACAACACGGGCGGCGAATATACCCGGACTATTTTTATAGCCCATGGGTAAACGCCGGAACTGGAATAATTTACCACCGGATGTGAATGCGGTCCATTGACCACTCTCCGGGGCCAGGTTGTGCGTGTAGAAACCGTTTGAAAGGTCAAGTGTCGTTTTGTATTTTTTACGAACAAGACTGTCTACAAGCGCAGAACTGTGTGTATTTTGCACCGCAAAGTTCCGACAATGAGTATTTAAATGCCGGTAATCCAAAACTAAGCGGTACGATCCATCGGGTTTAGAAACCACGAAAAGGGGATTGTTCATAGGTGATACGCATGGTTCAATTACTCCCTGATATTCCAACTGTGTCAGAATTTCGGAGACGGGGCCTTTTGCCTGCCGTTTGATGGGATATTGGGGTTGTGGCTGCGGTAGTGACCGCAAAGGTATTGCATGAGGAGGTGATTCTTCATCCCATCCCACATGGTTGCGGTATAACGCTGGTGCCAGGTACACAGCCCACTCAGCTGCAAGTGCTTCAGCTTTGTCTTTTGGGACATGCTTTGAAAAGCTTGGAAGGATTACCTCCTCTCCTTTATGTGCAGCTAAAACGAATGGGGGTGGCCAATCCACCTCTGCTAACAAAATGTCATATGAAGAGGTTAGATTTTCCCAAAAAATCCCTTGTATTTCACGCGGTATGTCACCTTCAATTTGTATGACTATATTATATAGTCTGTCAGGGGGTGCCACTCTCGTGTCAGCTGTCTCTACAGTAACGAATGTTTCAGTTGCTGTCGCCTCCATATGAGGACGTAGCGCCTCCCGCACTATGGTAACTTCCGCGGCGCTGTCTAGGAGGGTCACTGCCCACGTCCAATTCTGGAGTCTCGTTCTCACGGTCTGAGGCATATTTCGCTGTGACAGCGGCAACCTTTTCTTCTGAAATTGCGGTCGAGGAAGATGAAAATCTTCTGCTTTCCCTCTGACTTGTTGTCGAGGTTGGTCTCGCTCCTGGGGAGCCTCTCGGCCCCTTCCTCTATCTTGCCGTCCTCCTCCACCAGCCTGTGACGACGTCTGGGCCTGTGAAGAACGAGGAGAACGCGTATCAGAGCTCTGAAACCTTTCTGGTGATTTAATCCTTGACCTATCACGTAAATCATAAGTACGATCAGAAGAAACCGAAACTGGGGAAGCGCCTCTCGACCCCGGCTTCTTTTGTTGCTTACCCTGTTTTTTCTGCCTCCAACTCTTTTTAGTGAAGACTGGTTTATCATCTTTCTCAGATGCACTTTTTGTTTGTATAACTTGTGTTTGCGATTGAGTTTGCACTTTTACAAAAGGCTTGTTGCCTAGGCTATTTCTTCCAATTGTTTTATAAGCCCGGGCTATTATTTTCGGTAATTCGCGAGGCCTGTCCAACTCTGGGACCAAAGCCAAAGCATTCGCTACTTGAAAGTTCATAGCATCGCCCTTGACATTTCCAAGGATCAGCTCAGCTACTACATCAAACACTCCCACTAGTCTCATCCCTAATTCCACAGCCGCTTCAGGGCCATGTTCATCCTGTACTTTTTTAATTACAGAGGGTAGAACCGTCATGGAAGGAGTTCCAAAACATTTTGAATAAACTGCTGCGAATACCTTACCCCAGTTTTCACATGATGTCAAATCGGGGATTATGTCTTTTGGCAAACTTATCGTAAGGATGCGGTGTTTATCTACTGGGGATGTATGTGGAAACACTGCTTCTATCTGATCGAACTTTTCGGCAAGCCAATAAGGATAGTCGTCCTTATTTTGTGGACGTTTGCCCATCACAGAATTTACCATGACAGGACTTATAGTCACTCCAGCAGCAATAGCTGGTTGGCCTGCGACTACAGGAGCAGCTCCATGGAGGCTTCCTGTAACGTATGTCACCAAGGCTCGATGCACTCGCACCAATTCGGTATGCATAGTGCGCAGTTCCGCAAGCGGTAATGCCAGATAATTTGGATGCGGGGTATACCCGGCCAATACAGGCCAAGTGGCCCCCTGAATTGATAAGGGGCCTAAACGAACTGCGGTAGTTGGTTGTGGTAGGGCGCCATTGAACCAAACACGGTGCTGCCAAGCCGTGAGAGGCACTTCAAGAACAGTATAGGGTCGATAGGCAGCAGGAACAGCGGTGGGCTTATATTCATGAAACAGCTTATCACCTGCATCCACCGCTTCAAAAGTGATCCAAGTGTAAAACACTTCAAAGTGATAAGCCGCATCGGCTTGAACCACAAAGACCAACTCGACCCCAGTATCGGGCACTCCATACACAGCTAAGTGGTCTCGGAGTGCTCCTCGACTATGTGCAGCTATCGCCACACCAGCCATGACTAAACAATTATATTCGACAACCTAACAGGGAGCACAAAAATGGGTCTGTTAACTAACCTTTTTTAATAATATCAAGCTTGAAAGAACCTATAAAACATTCAATATAGGAGGTATCACCGTCACATACGCCTCCGGAAGCGTACGCGAGGGGTTTGTGGACAAGCACAAGTACTACTCAAGCGTCTCGCAGATAAGCTGCCCCACGGTGGTCGCGCCATGTCATAAGGTTTCTGCACATACACAGAGCTATGCACAGGAAAATGGGACCCTGGAATACAGTGGTTTGCCACCATATACCGTAGCACCCAAAAACCCCAACCCAACTAGCTTAGCATCCCATTAGCACCCAAGTACTAATGTTTGGACAACCCAGAACACGGTATCTTTATCTCAGGACTCACTGAAGCAAGAACACTCTTTCGCCACTCACTCGTACTTGTCCACAAGGTGCGTAGGAAGAGACACTGGATAGGTTAAAATGTTTATTCCAACTTACGTGCTCTAATGTACAGTACACGTGTCAGTACTAATAGCATAATGCATATTACTAATATAAGCAGCATGGTTACAATTCCATAGAATACAAACGGGGAAAGCATCTCAGAGCTCAGTGGATAAACGTATAAATAACATTACCACCCTCCCCTTGCAGTAAGATAGTTTATTATAAAATAGAAGACCTCTGGGCTTTGACTAGCGAACCCCCATACCTCAGTCTCTAGATGCAGAATTACATCAGCAGGACATCATAGCTCTTCTCACTGAAAGGGATTTCTCCAAGTGTGTTTAAGCGCTAGTAAACCACAGTATTAAAAGCATATCAAATTCTTCATGGCAATTGCACATAATGTTATGTCTGGGTGCGCGAGACTGGCCATATCAGGAAGAACCAGAATACATTGTTATGCGACCTTGTACATGTTTGTGCAGACTGAGCCCAAAAAGGTGAACAACAGAAAATGCAGACAGTGCAAAAGAACTTGGCACGAGCAAAGGGCGAGGAAGGCCCGGCTCAGTGTAACGTGCGCAAAGAGAAGCAGCATGGCAGCCAGGCCTAGGCCAACATAACAAGGCAGGTAACAATCCACAAGACACTATTACACGCGGAGACCGTAGGGGTGTTCGTGATTTGAACCCTACGGCCACGTGTCCCATGGTGCATGCCATGACGTCACAAAAAGTATTAATAGTGCCCGAGGCACGTACCTCGTGACTGAATCCCCAATGTTAGTGTCTGGGATTATCATTAAAGCGAGCTGTTTTTTTATGCTTCATCACAGGCCCCTAAACCAAGGCCTGTAACAGCCCTCACAGGCCCCTAAACCAAGGTAACAGCCATACCATAGGTCTATTTCTCTATTATTAATCCAAAAAACAGGTGGATTTTCACAACAATAGTAAACAAGCTTTGAAAAAGTTGCAGCATATATTGGATATTAATGAAGCGTGTACAGTCTTACAAGTTAGTAGTTCTGTTGCCCTGGAGAATAAGTCTCACTGATTTGATTCATACAATATAGTGGTTTACAAACAGCTTTAATAAGTTAGTACAGATGCGTGGCCGATGCATTTAGGACATGCTTTTGTTAGCTCTCTAACAAAAATCCTTTGTGCGTCCTCTTACTCTGCATCCTTCCGGGATACAGACAGAGCCACTTAGAAATTATTTATTTGAAGGCATTTGCAGCTACCTCGTCTCCTGCGATTGAGGAAAAAATGAGTTTGAAGAGCCTGTCCTTTTCCCATCAGCTCACTCAAAAATACCTGCAGCCCACCTTCGACCATGCGGAAAGAGCCGAGGGAGGTCCTCAGAAGGAAAGGGCCGCTGCGACACCATTAGTAAGGAGTCCAAAGCAGTGGAATGGAATGCAAAGCAGACAATTGAAGCAAAAGTAGGGGGTGAAGAGAAGGGGTGTCTACTCGAAGGTAAAGGAAGAGGGGTGTAGGCCAACGATTCCGCATCCACCTTTCTCTCAACAACCGAACTACAAAGACGCGTTACGGTTCTGCACTATTTATGCACCTTTTATATTTTTAAACTGCTATAAGTGATAAATTCACATTCGTGGAGTTAAAACTATAAACAAATCAGCGACGTATGCGAGTCACATGATCATTTACATGTTGTAGCAGGCATGATCCATTGGGCTCAGATGGCAGAAACCCTGGGAGCCTTAGTAAAGATTCTTGGTTATAAAATGTTGAGGCAACAAGAGAAGAAATGCTATGGCTATAACATAGTTACATTAGAATAGCCTAATTCTAAGATTTTACACCAGAAAAATGACACAAGCCAGTGCAAAATCTTTTTTTTCCCATTTACTTTCCAGGTGCAAAACTTGTTTTGCGATGGAAATTCACTTGAAAGTAGTGCAAAGCTGCGCCTATCACTGATTTGCATCAATCTACGTCAAGGGGGCGTACCATGGTTGGTACATGGGCGTTTCCATGCAACCACCCATGGTTTTTGATGCAATTAGACAGGGTTTTGCATAAAAAAATAACACCCTTTTGAATAGATGCTATTAAGGAGAAATGCTTTTACTTCTCCTTTGTTTTCTGACTACATTTGTGTTGCACTGTACAGCACACATACAAAATAGGAAAAGTTTTAAAGTTTGTATAAACATAATATTTTGTACTGGAAGGGCACCCTTCCAGTACAAAACCTATACTAGACTCACGCAGACTTGTTTGCACTATGGTGCAAAGGTGTGTGCGTGGCACTCAGCAGCTTGATTGAGCATCGGCATTAGGGAGAGTGCCAGATCTCTGTAGCTATGGCACTGTCCTGCTATCTCATTCTCAAGCAACGTGCACATCATTTTAGACTACTGACGAGCATTACATGAGAATATAGTAAATAGACCCCCCCAAGTGTCACATGACTGACTGGGTCACCATAATGACGTTGAATTACCAAGACTTGAACGATTATGTGACGCACAAAAAGGTGGGTCATAAAATACAAATTGTACGTTTACAGGAAACTCATCTGACTGCTTAGGAAGAATAAGATAAAGAAAAGACAGAGGGGCCGATTCCGATTCGGGCAGGAAATCTCTCCGACCGAGCTGGACCCGGAGAGATTTCCGACCGAATCGGACTCTAGCAGCCCGACCGAACGAGTAAGATGTGTACGTATGCTATCGGACTCGATTCGGTCGGACTCCCATTGAAGTCAATGGGAGCCGGTCGTACAACGCGTACACGGGCTCCCATTGACTCAATGGGTACGACGCGAACAAGGCGCCCCCTACAGCGGGTTCGCGTCGATGCGGGTCGCGCCGTACATGCACGTGTAGGGGGACCCATGGGTCCCCCTGTGTGCGACTCGCGCGGCTACGCGTGCAGGGGGTCCGACACGGACCCCGAAGTCCGGCTCCGACTGCTCTTTGGAGCCGGACGGCGCGAGTCGGTCGGACTGCTTGAGGCGCGCATCGTACTGGCTCGGTCGGGGAACGTCTCCATTGCGCGGTGCGAGTCGTGTCCGTGCTAGTCGGTCGGAGCGGTTCGGACCAGCGAACGAGTCGGTCGGCGATTTCACGTACGCTCGCATCGTACTCGCTCGCCCGGACGCATGCACGAATCGGTCGGAAAAGAGGGCTCCGAATCGGATCCGGTAAAGCCGAATCCGATTCGGTGCCCTACCTGCCGAGATCGGAATCGGCCCCAGAGTGTCCACCGGTTTTATCATGCAGGTTTCCCATCACAAGCTAGGGGGCTGGGAATTAGTTGGCACCTAATGTGCAAATCACTGTCACGAAGTACATATTAGATCCTGAAGGTGAAGGAAGATATATTTTATTGAGTGATGATGTAAACTTTTACTCCTATATTAGAGAAATGTCAACCCAAGTTATAGGAATTGCAATGTTATGGTTGGATTGGTGGATTTAACTGTGTTCTTAGTAGTGAGAGAGATAGAACATATACAATTCAATACATAAGCACAGTATTTGTGTAGAGTGCTGTCTGATCAGTCTTCACTGAGTTTTGAATGTGGTAAATTTCAACCCTGTATTCCCTTATGGAGGTTTTACACTATGACTCTACTGGACTCGGAATGCAGCAGGGAAATGAGAGAAGAAATTAGATTTATTGGCAGGTAACAACAACCCAACCTCAACAAGGGGCATGTAATGGGATGTTTTTAAAGTGGTCATTAGGGGTAATGCTATGACTAAGGTGATGTCAAAAAAATTAGAAATGCAAATAATAGAAAAGGACCGTGAGCTGAACAGACTTGAAAGGGACAATGGATCAGTCAAGCCTCCAACATAGTGAATATTGGATATTAAAACTGAGATAACAAACAGTGCAATCCAAAAGCTGGAAATGATTTTGTCAAAGTTTAAAGCAAATATTGCACTGCAAAGACAATAGATTGGGCCAACTGCTGTCATGTCCAATAAAACAAGCATTGGCAAAGCCAATAGGTCTCGCAGATGCCAGATCTATTGACTTTGTCAGTTTTTTTAGCCATGTTGTACAGCAGTGGGGTTGCTTTGCCGCATGGTTGAAAGTAAATTTTAAAAAGCGCTGTGATGCTTTTAATCATGGCACTCAGCAGCCGTGCTGCTGTACAACATGAATAAATAAAACATTGACAAAGCCAATAGATCTTGCTTAGGAGAGACCTCTTTGCTTTGCCAAAGTTTGTCTTTTAAGAAACAAAAGATCTCTCAAGCTGTCTCAGGCAAGATCTAATGATAATAATTAGGAGGAATGCAAGTCCATAGGGAGATACTCTTTCTGCCCTGTCATGTTGGTAGCGGCCGCAGTGGTGTTACTCCGGCCCCTGCAGCGGAATGAGGCCACCGAGGAGCACCAAAGTCCGTTTTGGGACTACACCTCTCCCAGTCAAAAGAAAGCCAGCATACACATGGTTAAACAAAGTGAAGTGTGGGTTTGTGAGCTGACAACTCCATTCAGCCCAAGGTCTACTAATGTCTTATGTTAATGTGATAAGGGAGAATGGAGGGGCCTCTTTCTGTAGGGGCCGCCTTCATTTTGTGCACTGACAACTGCTGCATGTGTTACTTTCTGTACCTGTCGGGCTGCATCATGGTCTGACAGAACAGAATGGAACATCGCCTGCTCCAGCGGTAGATGTTTACGCTATGATGTTGCCGTCCCAATTCCTGGATGTCTGGCTTGGCTGCGTCTAATCTCACTCTGTGATAGGTAAATTCTACTAAGACGCCAGTTAATGGATTGTGCTGATTGGTGACTGTTTCGTAGTCCCGTAACGAGCAAGAACACATGTTCTGAGACATAATTTGAGCACTGTTTGGAAAATATGTAGCAATGTGTAACTGTTATTAGATTCTATCCATGTTTTTTTTTTATGGGTAGGGGGTGGCGGGATATAGCAAAAAGAGAATCCAGAATGTGCTATGGCACATTTTGCCAATATGTTACTAAACCTGGGGGTGCCGATGAGTGCCCATATATTTGCATTGTCCATATAGAACGAACTCGACCCATAGGTATTGGAGCGCTTCACATGAGCACGAATTACATGACCCAAAGGTCACATTAATTTTTTAGGCACAGGGAGATGATGTGATTTTCCTAAAATCACAGGAGGTTGAGCCAAAGCAGAGACTCAAACCTGGGTCCCCTGTTCTAAAGGCGGCAGCTCTGGCCGTAATGCCACATCCCCTCAAGGACTCTGAACAGTCAAAACAAATGATCGACCTTCACACCGGCTGCACTTATTCAGCATTTTCTTGAGAGATTTTTTTAAAAGTGTGTAGATTCCTTGCCGGGAATGATAAATTGAAATCACATGTTGCATCCAGACAGCGGAGGCTCTGTACTCAAGTGGAAGCATCTGCAACTGATATCTGAGTTAGTAGTCAATCCCTGCTATGTAAACAAAGTCTAAAAGAGTCTGAAGAGCAGGCCCGGCTCCAGGAATTTTCATCTGGATGGGCCAGGGGTGCCTCTGGGTGGGCGAAGGTGGGCCCAATTTTTGGTCCTTCTAGAGATAGCCTTTTTTACGTTGTAGTCTTTGTTTGCTTCTTTCAAATTAATTAGACAAACACCAAATACCAATGATTTGTGAGTTTGAAGTGTATGACTGGAAACAATGTCTGTGTTAACATGGAGGCAAATGCTTCTTGTACCTCCAGAAAGCCTCCTAAATGGAATGACCCCTACACTGAACTGCTGGAATTGGGATTGAAATTGCCAACTCTACAGGCTGCAATCCTCATGTCCTTTGCACAGGAGTTTGGGGACGCCATATCACATAGAACTGTTAAAACTGCAGTTCCACCGTCTCAGACAACTGAGTAAGAGGAGTAAGGAAGATAAGCAAATGTAGGTTAACATAACAGAAATCTACAGGAACTGGTGGCAAAGCAGAGACTCAAAAAGTGAAGATGTGCCGAAGAAAATCCTCAAAATCAAACATTGGGGGTCCAAAAGAAGTGAGTGAACCCAGAGTAACAGCGGGCTACCTCCAAAGAGCTCCTATCTCATGAGATTCAGGATGCCATTTAATCATAATTTCAAGATGAGGCCCTTCAACAAGATGCCACCTTTCATCCCAGACAGAAAGGAAGCTGGTTGTGGTCACCGTAGCTTACAGCCATCTGATTCATGGTAGCTCTCTCTGGGTTAATCTTTCACTATTACTGCAACTACACAAAACACTTTGTAGTGATGCTGGCTGTAGAGTAGGTTCAACAGCAACTCATCAAAACAAGCACCAGGTCTGCAACTGGCTTGCAGGTCAGCCTGCATCAACTTTAAGGTGTGTGCCTCTTTCACAAGAGTTTGTTGATACTTAATAAACCCAATGCCTCTAAGCAAGAGCTAGGCTCCTTCTTCCAGATTCGAGCAACCACACGCAATATACAATTACGTACAAATGGTGACCATTGATAATGCATTAAAGGATCTGTGCATTTTCACCAACCAAAGTCCAAAAAAGCTGATTAAAACGTGTGTGTTCTACTAATGACGGTATGTTAAACATTCCATTGATAAACTCCAATTTTCCTTTAGTAATGAACATTTGAAAGCTGTTGTCCAGGGCACCTTGATTCTGCATATTTCAACACTGGTTATAGTTTACAATAGAATGCTCAGAGGTGTAACCAGTCCTCTGCAACCTTTCAGTGCAGGGGGTGCCCCGATCCTCTAGGGGGCGCCTCAACCCTTCAGAGGGCCCTAGTCAGAGCCGGACTGGCCGTAGCGGGCATCGGGCAATTGCCCGGGAGGCTGGAAAGGTGGGGGCTGGTTTTGCAGCAGTGGGGGCCTGTTTAGTAATGGGGGCCGCTTTTGTTAAGTAGCAGTGCTTGACACTTGCGCTCTCCCCACTCCACGGGGGCCAGTCAGACAAAATTGCCAGGGCTGCTTTGGGTTCCCTGTCCGGCCCTGGCCCCAGTCCTCCTATGGCCAATAAATATCTGTTAAATATGAGACGCTCAGGGGCCCCTCATCACTTTCCTACAAAGGGGCCCATCTTTTTAGTTTATGCTATTGGGAATGAACTGGCTCCATCAGGGTCCAGGAGATCCCATTACACCAATCTGCCAATCCCACTGCAGTCTTATGAAAGGTGCACTGTGTTCGCACGTCATGTGACCTCCAATAGTTGAGGAAGAAGTTACAGTGTTTGGCTATAATAGCTAACTCGAAACACAAGCGTAAAAAGCGTTACCTCCAAGAGCCTTCATCTCTGGCTGCTGTCAGTGGTGTAGCCAGTGTGTTATGGGCCCTAGTGCAAAAACAAAATGGGTCCCCTGTTTAAACTGTGAAATACAGCAATAATCAGGTTTCAGTAGACCCCTCCCGCCTCTGGACCGTGGTGCCACTGCACCTGCTGCACCCTGATATCTCTTGTCTTCTGCTGGATGATGGTGAATAGTGTGAGAGAGTGCAGCGTGAGTGGTGCGAGTGTAGGATGAAAACTGTGCCCATGTGAGTGTCGAGTGAGGTGCATGAATGCTATGTGAGAGGAGGTTCAGTGTGAGTTTGTGCAGGGTGATGTGAACAGTGTAAATGCAGGGTGAGTGGTCTGCCTGTGTGTGAGTGCAGGGTGAGCGGCAAGAGTGAAGGCTGAGCTGTTAGAGTGACTAGTGAGTGCATGGTGAGAGGAGTTAGTGCAGGGTGAGTGGGTTGTCCCTATGAGTTCTGGCAGACTATTGTTCCTGTGTGCAGACAGGGTGAACAGAGTACCTGTATGAGTGCACGCTGAGAGGTGTGTCCGTGTGCGTTCAGGGTGAGAGGAGGGGATGTAGGGCGAGTGGTGTGACTCCAGGGTGAGTGATGTGCTTGTTTGTGTGGTGTGGGTGCAGGGTGAGTGCAGGGTGAACAGTGTGAGTGCATGGTGAGTGGTGAGTGCAAAGTGATCGCTATGAGTGCAGGGTGAGTGATGTGCCTATGTGACTGCAGGATAAGCGCAGTGATAATGGTGTGAGTTCATGGCGAGTGGCGTGAGTGCAGTGTGGTCACTGTGAGTGTAGGGTGACCAGCGTGATTGTGTGAGCTCAGGGTAAGAGGAGGATGAAGGGTGTGAGTGCAGGGTAACAGCATGAGTGCATGGTGAGCAGTCTGAGTGCAGTGTGATCGCGAGTGGTGAGAATGAGGAGTGATTTGTCTGAATGTGGGATGTATGCCTAGACACTTGGAGTTACTCATAATGTTATTGATGGGTTGGCGAGTAGGGTTTCAGATATAAGTTAAACTATTGTGATTATGGCATCAATCAGGGATGGATGCTGGAGGAAATAAATAATTTTTTGATCCTGCAACAAACTTAATCTCGTGATTAGGGTTGCCAGCTGACTGTATTTCTAATAACACCACTGGTATTTTGATGTCCTGGCCAGTACAACCAGCATTTGCAATGGAATAGGTCTCGCATTACTGAAAGTTTGAGCTATTGGCATTGCAAATGCTAATGTTTGTGTTTTTTTTTTAATTTCACAGCAGTAGCATAAGTAATAAAAAAAAAATCCACTAAGCAAGGAAAAAGCGCAGTACCACAAGCTGTTACTAGGTGTCCCTGTGGGAGTTGTAAAGGGACCTCTAAAAGCCATATAAGGACCTACACCCTTTCCTTGCTTCATGGAATATCTTTTATTCCTTATGCTACTGCTGGGATATTTTTTAATAAAGAAAAAAATAACAAACATTAGCATTTGCAATGACAATAGCCCAAAGTTTCACTAATGCAAGATCTATTACACTTCAAATGCTTGTTTGAGTTACTGATCTATTTCGGATTGGTAACTGAAAGGGAAAAGCCTGTGTTCTTCTGTAGGCATGCACATAAATGTTGAACGTATATTTGCATCTACAAAATGATGCAGCAGCCACATCGTCAGGTCTTTTTTTTTTAGCCATGCTGTAGAGCTGCCATGATGCTGTACAGCGTGGCTAAAACATTGGCAAAGCCAATAGGTCTTTATGGGTAACAGGTTGGAGGCTTGCTCCTTGTAATCTTGCACAGATCCTCCAGCTAGGGGTGCCAATCACAAACACAGGAAACAATTACTGCTCTCTGTTTTTTCCTGGGAGTTAACTCTATCTGGACGTCCACAGTCTTGTGCTTGTGGACACGAGTCATAAATTTGTAGCTGCCCATTGATACCCACCACGGTATATTGCCAGCTTCTTACACTCGCGTAAGGCAGATCTGCCATGGGTCATGTACATCACTCAGAACTTAACCAGTCTGTAGAAATAAGCCACCCATCACCAACTGAACACGTATGAGATAACTGATGAGACTTGCCAAACTCTGCTTGCCAATGGAGGACTCTATTTTAGCCCACCACTGCAGATCTCAAATACTGTAGCCATCCCTAAACATCTCACAATGGCAATCAGATATGGGATGATAGTAGCACAGTCCATCCCAGCAGATCTCCTCACCACTCTTCCTTTAACCTATGCCTGTTCAGGACCATAAACTTTAAACAAAATATCTCACAATGGACAACCCATTGTAGTAGCCAGCTAAGTGGACTTACCACATAGGGGTAATACGCACTATATAATAGTTGTAGTGCAGTACAATATGGTTTCAATAATAACGTAAACAGCAACAATGCATAAACAACAAAGGTTTCAGAATTAAAAATCGGTAACCTTGACCAAGCAGGTGTGGGACCCGGAACCATAGTCCTTCTTCTGTTTCTCAGTTTTCATGGCAGGTCCGCAGCCAGGGATTCCAGTAGCCTTTGGAAATTGTGGACCTGCTGCTGCTCTGCTTCACTGAAGATGACAAACTGCTGCTGATGATGCATTGAGAGGTAATACAATGAGGGGGACAGTTTGAGCCTGCAAGAGCCACCATGGTCCCTCTGCAGAAGCCAGCACTCAAGGGAGACACAGTGACGGTGCCCCGGGGGCACTAGATTCAAAGGCATGGGAGCTTGCCTTGGGTACATCCTGTCCATCATGGAAGTAGGCTGGCGGTAAAGGGAGAAAATGTGGGGCGGGGGAGGAGATAAACACATGGTCAACGGTTTATGTGAGAAGAACACACTGACTGTCTTCCCGCATAAACTGAGATACTTAAGCTAGCAATGGCTGACTGCCCTGCTGCGTTCACTGGCTGACACCATCAGCCCTACTGACCATCACCTGGAGATAGGAACGTGCACACGAGTAACTAGCAGCCCTGCCTATTGTCACCTACAGACACTGAAATCAGCAGTGACTGACATCCTTGTCACTCTATCACCCGCAGAGATGCTGATATTAGAAGTGGCAGACCTCCTACACGAGCTGTTGCTGACATCCTTATTATATTGTCACCCACAGAGATGCTGACATCAGCAGTGACTGACAACCATGCTCCACTGTCACCCACAGAGATGCTGACATCTGCAGAGACTGCCTGCCCTTCCGTACTGTGCTGTGGAGAGGCCCGCATTAGGACAGTGTGGCTGGGCCCTGCTCCACTGTTACCTACAGAGACAAGGATACCATCTCCGACACCCCTGTGACAATATCACCTACACATATATAGATTTATAAATGAGTAACAGTGAAGTATCACTGAGGTGTTCTGAGGGACGCCAAATAGACAACAAGAGCAAAGCTCAAGTTGTCCATGATGTCACTCAGAACCCTGAGATGAAAAACATCACCAAAATTCACTTTTTACCCATTTGTAATTGTATGTTCAATCAATCAATCAGGGATTTATGAAGCGTGCTACTCACCCGTGAGGGTCTCAAGGCGCTGGGGGCGTGCAGCTCTGGATCAGCCAAAAAGCCAGGTCTTGAGGCTCTTCCTGAAGGTGTGCAGAGTGGGGGAACGTCTGATGTTGAGCGGGAGCTCGTTCCAGGTCTTTGCCTGTTTATGTTATGTATGACCCCCAAAATCATCTGCCCCTGTTTCAACTACTGCACAAGGGCAGAGGATAATGGGAGAGCGATACATAACACGCCTCTCCTCCGTGACGCAAATGTGAGAAAGAAATATCTAACCTGCTATCCTTAACCAAAACCCACTATCTTCACTGCCTTTCTTCCACCTCCTACAGCTGTGCTTTCTGCTTTCAGTCAGAGCAGACAAGCAGAGCTGCGCTGACCGGCTCTCAGAGAGCCCCGTCACCTGGCCTGGAAGGCCTTTTTACATCACAAAAGTTTGTAACCAGTTTTGTTATCAACTGTTGTGATGTCATAGCAAGGAGTTATGACTTCAGAAATAGAAATAAACCATAGAGGCTCTCTATAAGAGCCATGCATAACATATAGAATTATAGATGGATAACAGCGCGCTCAGAACCCCGAGGTGAAAAACATCCCCGTAATTCACTTTATACCCATCTATAGCTTTATGTTATGATGTCCCCCAAAATCATCTGCCCCTGCCTTCAACTACTGTGCAGGGGATGAGGATAATAGGAAAGCCATACATAACACGCCCTCTCACTCTGATGCTAATATGAAAAATAAATATCTTACTTACTATCCTAAACAAAACCCCACTACCTTGCCTGCCTTTCTTCCCCCTCTTACAGCTGCGCTTTCTGCTTTCAGTCAGAGCAGACAAGCAGAGCTGCGGTGACCGGCTCTCAGAGAGCCCCGTCACCTGGCCTGGAAGCCTTTATGACATCACAACAGTTGATTACCAGTTTTGTTATCAACTGTGGTGATGTCATAGCAAAGAGTTATGACTTTCAGAAACTGAAATAAACGACAGAGGCTCTCTACGAGAGCCATACGTAACAAGCCAATAACCCTTCAGTATTCACCTACAGACACTGACATCAGCAAAACTGAAGTGTCCAGAGAGATAATATCTGCAGTATGACTGACAGGCTTGCTTTATTGACACCTAGGAACACTGACATCAGTGCAGTGTGTCCGACAGGCCTTGACCTACTGTCACCCAACAAGACACTAACAGCAGTAGTAACAGACAGACAAGCTACACTGTCTTTCAAGAGCCGCCATCCAGACTGTGAATGACAGACAGTCGCCAGTAGCCTACAGTTTGACACCATTCTTTCACCAAGCAGTGCACAGCACCACAGACTGGTACCGGTGCTGTGACTGGGATGGGTCAGCACATATAATCACAGGCTGGCACCGATCTGTTCATCAGATCAACACATAGTATCACAGGCGGGTATTGCTTTATGGGTGGGTTCAGCAGACATTGCATCCCACACTCAGCGCCATGCTTGTGAATTCACTGGGTTTGGCCATGAGACTCATGGATTTTAATTCAGTCTCAGAGTCTAACATTTCAAGGTCACTCTTTCAGGGCCGCCTCCTTTCTTGTCACTATATATTTTCACTGCCTTTTTTAGCTTTAGAGGGTATTTTGCAACAAAGACCAACAATATTATCTCAGACATATGGGGAACGGCTAACGATGAGTCAGAAGAAAAGGTAGACCCCTTAAATAGTTCTGGGCACAGCCACTCACTTTTATAGTGCTGGGCACTCAGTGGGAATCCGCAGGGTCTATCAAAACCAAAAGGTCCCAAGTATGCAGCCAAGTAATGGTTTGTAGATGAAATAAGTACATGGCTTTATTGGTCTGTGAATCTGAGCACTACATGGAAATCGCATCCTTGTACTGGTCTGCGGAT
Source organism: Calotriton arnoldi (assembly GCA_963921515.1). Lineage (NCBI taxonomy): Eukaryota > Metazoa > Chordata > Amphibia > Caudata > Salamandridae > Calotriton > Calotriton arnoldi. The sequence continues at coordinate 238,238 of CAWUFW010014208.1, read as the reverse complement.
CTGGATAGCATATAGTATAACAGACTGCTACTAATCTGTGGAACAAATCAGCACATAGTGACAGACAGAGTGATACTGGTCTGCGGATCTGGATAGCATATAGTATAACAGACTGCTACTAATCTGTGGAACAAATCAGCACATAGTGACAGACAGAGTGATACTGGTCTGTGGATTTTGGCAGCACATCATATTACAGACTAGTACCGGATTCAAGCAGTACAAAGTAACATAGTCCGATGATTGTCGGTGGATTGAGTCAGCACAGTGTATCAAAGATTGCTGGAGTGTGGGTTTAAACACCACATAATATCCGAGACTGGTGCTGATGTTTTGATTGAGTCAGCAAATGGTATCAAAGAGTGGTGCTGGCCTGAACTGGATAAGCAGACAGACTCACAGCCCGGTGGCAAATTGTGTTTCAGAGCAGTACACAGTGCGCACGTTGTAAGGCCCTGGGAGGTTGTCTGCTCTCTGCCCTTCCAACTGGGAGAAGGGTAGCTGTGCCAACCTAGTGCATCTATGGTGAGTTTGGTATTTGAGCCTGCACGCCTGCAAAAAACAAGTTAAAGGACAACTGTTTTCACATTTTGAAGCATCACTGGAACAAAAAAATCTAATTGTTAACAAATAAGACATTGAAAGGGAGTTCAATTTAGGGAAGTTTATGTGTGTACCTACAATTAAAACATCAATCAACATGTGTAACAACTGGATATTGTCAGTGTCATGGATGACTTTATTGCACCTTCGCCATTCCTGACCACACTAGGGGAACCTCCTCTTATTTTGAAGGAATGGCATGAAGGTTTTGAAGCATTTGTTGATGCAATTGGGGTGATGTGTATAACTCTTCCAGGAAATTAGTGCTATTAAAGCACTGTTTAGGTGATGAAGAGAGACGGATGCTAAAGCATCTTCCCCCACTACTTGAGGGGGATGACAGTGGCAGCAATGATACTGTTGACTATGACACTGCATTGAAACAACTTGATTTGAATTATGGCAAGAAGAGGGATGAGGTTGTGGAGTGGTTCAAGTTCTTGAAGAGAGGACAATTTCCTCGGGAATCTGTGAAGAATTGGGTTGCAGTGTTGCATCTTCCTGGGACAACGTACAATTTCAGTGGTTTATAAGATGAAATGATACGTGATCAGTTGATACAAAAGGTTAACAGTAAAAAGGTGCAGGAGAAACTGCTGGACACAGAGGGTCTGTCATTAAAAAAAGCTATTGACATTGTACAGGGAGCGGAAAACATGGATGAGGGTCTTATTGAAATGTTACCAAGCGCACAAGAAAAAAAGTGTCAACTCTGCATAGTTGCAGTGCGAAGGGCAGATTGGGTGACACAAGAGCATCAACTAGTTCAAGAAATTTTAGTAAAAGCAAAAATACAGGCTTGATGTGTTACAAGTGTGGGTTGAAAAGGCACATAGCAAATAATGAATATTTTCCTGCAATAGAGCAATCATGCAGAAAATGTCAAATGAAAGGTCATTTTGCCAGGGTTTGAAAGAGTAGGTCAAACAACACGAGAACAAACTTGAAATCTTCAGTTAATATTATCGAGAGTGAGTTAATATCTGAAAATGTAAGTGAGTATATGAAATCAGGAACGTACTGATAATAATAACCCTTACTGTACTAATAAGGTTGATAGGGTGGATGTTCATGTGATGGCTGATTACGGAGTCCGTTATATCCCAATTGGCAAGAAATACTTATTTAAATTTCCCAAACATAAATTGAATTCCCCTGATGTGAAGTTAGTGGTATATGGTAATAAATCTAACGAGTTATTTGGGAGTATTGAGGAAACCTTCGAATTTCGGAGGATCAAAGAGTTTTCCAAAGTGTATATTGCCAAAGGTGGATAATGTTTGCTTGGGTGGTCCCAACAAAAAGATTTAATGATACAGCTTGATCCTAAACAACCAAACCTGGTGTTGGGAGCTATGTCTGAAATAATGACTGTGTTTGATAAGTCCTGGGAGGAGGAATTTCTAGATGTATTCAATACTAACCTAGGATTGTTGAAGAGTTTCATGCACAAAATATTTTTGAAAAGCAGTGAGGTGCTTAAAGTCAACAAAGTCAGGAGTGTTCCATTTGTTATAAGTGACTCATTGAGAGTAGAACTGCAGAGGTTGCTAGAAATGATATCATGGAGGAAACGGGGGCATCGGAATGGCTGGCTTCTGTGGTGTTGGTGAAGAGGGCCAATGGGTAAATTTGCTTGTGTGTTGAATTGTGGGATCTCAATTCTGCAATCTGGGTGACCAGACATCCCTTGCCCAATATTGATAAGATGTGGATGACTATAAAGTGAGATAAGTTTTTCTCGACCTTAGATTTGTCCTCAGCAAAAGTCTCTCCATCTAGATTCTAGACCCCTGATATCCTTGATTATTCTAGAGGGGGCATACAGATTTAAACACATGCCTTTTGGTTTGTCTCTCAGCTGTTTTCTAGAGAGTTATGCACCTGCTTTTCAGGGGGGTACCAAATGTAACTTATATTCAAGATAACCTTTCAGTGTATGGGGAGAGTGTGCAAGCCCATGACACTACTCTCAGGTTGGTTTTGGAGATTCTCTGGAAAAGTGGATTAACCATGCAACATCTGTGTGAGGGGTGTAGATTATCTGGGACATTGGTTGGATGAAAAGGGAATTTTGCCAAAAGTGAAATTAATTTCTGCCATTAGAGATGCTCCTTCTCCAGTCAATAAGGATCAATTACAATTATTCGTTGGGTTGGCTCAGTACTACTCATGGTTCATTCCAATGTTTTTCCAGTAGAACCAAATGCACGCGTAAACTAATGTTGAAGACTGAGAGGTCTGTCTGATGCGAGGAATTTGAGAGGGAGTTGTGTGAGTTAAAGAAAAAAATGCTTCTGCCCCTGCATTTAAAGCATTTGACACTAGAGATCAATGCATAAGAAGTACAGATGCAAGTAATGTGGGTATGTGGCTGTGTTATTGCAATATAGGGATTGTATGGATGTTACTATTGCTTATGCGTCTGAACCATTGAGAGATACAGAGATAAAATACTCCACCATTGAGAAGGAATCATTGGCCTGTTGGTGGGGTGTGGATTATTTTAACAACTTTGGGGCAGATTTATGACGACTGGCGCATCCCTGCAAATCAGCAGGGATGCGCCAGGAAAGATGCGTCACGCAAGTTTACCCTTGCGCCACCACAGATGCGCTGCATTTACAATGCGGCGCATCGTGGCGCAAGGATAAACAGATGCGTGACGCATCTCCCGTCTGAAGGGTGGCACATTGCTGGAGTCGTGTCGCAAGCGCGACGGAACTCCAGCAATGCTTGTGGCCTGCCCATACATAACGTGGTGCATCACGCCTTACGCCTGCTTCAAGCAGGCGCAAGGTTTTGACGCAGCGGTGTCGGAAAAGTGACTGAGTGGAATCTTGTAGATTTCACTCAGGCACTTTCCGAGGCTTACTGCGCCGGAACGCCCCCCGCGCCGGAACGCCCACATGAAACCTGACGCAGGTTTCATGTGGCGCAGGGCTTTACAACGTGACGCATCTCCCTAGATGCGTCACGTTGTAAATAGGGCGCAACGTGGCGCATGGTTTACGCCGCCGCTGCGTCACAGAAGTGACGCAACGGCGGCGCAAAAGTGGCGCAAGGGGCTCGTAAATCTGCCCTTTTGTTTGGGGCACTAGGTTTACTGTTCACAGTAACCACAGACCATTGGTGGATATATTTACCATGAAATGATCTAATGGAGAAAGGATTGCCAGATAGTTGTTGAGGTTAATGGAGTATAATGTGATGGTTCTGTATGTACTTGATAAGAAGAATGTGTTGGCATACTGTATCTCATGTTTGCCAGTGGATGATGTGCAAGTGGAGGTTACTGAAGAAGATATGATGGTTGCAAATCTTTACGAAAAAACTAGTGGTCGGATTTCACACAAAAAGTGGGTGGATGCCATGCAGAAAGATACAGTTCTACAGGAGGTTAAGAAATGTTTGGTGGATGGTTGTCCCAAAAGAAGAAGCATATCTGAGGAAGTTCAAGCATTCTGGAATGTGAGAGTGGAGTTTCTCTTGAGTGGGATAGATGTTGTTGAGAAATTATTTGCTGGTGGTGCCTGAGGAATTAAGGGAAATGCAGTAAATTTAGCCCTTGAGGGCACATTTGGATACGTTCTACCAAAAGATGCATCAAGGCAAAGTATTGGTGGTCAGGCTTTGATCGTAAAGTTGAACAATGCATAAAATAATGAATTCCATGTGACTGAAGCGACAAGTCACAGAAAGCTGTAAACTATCCGTTTAAAATAGAAACAGGCTGTTAGATGGTGTGAGCGTATTGCACCACACCTAATGACACTAATGGGAAGACCCCTTTTGAAGTGATATGGGGAAGTAAACCAAGAACTGTGTTGCTGAAGGGAGTAGAAAGAGTGAGTTTAAAAAAAGACGCGAGGGATGGGATGATGGAAGTAGCTACTGGAAAGTTTAATGTTGGTACTGGGTTCGGGTGAGGGACTGATTTAATGGGAAGGGCATGTCAAAGTTCTCTCATCCTCTTCAAGTAAAAAGGGTTGATCTTTACTCCGCACTTAGTGATGGTACAAAATGTTTGGAATCGGAAGACGCTGGTGAAGTTGCATGATTGTTTGTGTGAACCTGATGGAAATTTCAAGAGGGACTGTTCTGTTGAAAGGAAGCGGTTTCTAGTTAGGTTGCACAAAGCACCAAAATGGATGGAGGACAATGAAGTTTTCGACTAATGTTCTGCTGTATATAGTGTTAATACTATTCTATGCAATAGTCCTTGTACATGGTGTATTTGCCTAGCTATGTTTGTATTGGTCTTAACTCTGTATCATTCATATGTATATTCTTGTTGGGATTGTGTTTAGGTAGGTAGATGTGTTGCACCCTGTCATCTGCCAGTGGAATGTTGACAACATTCTACTGAGCATTGGGAATATTTCACTTTGGACGAGTGGCTGATGAGCTCCCTCCTGATGCCAGCTGACTAATAAACTTATCGTTTACCAACTTACTTTCAGAGGTGGCTTTGTTACAAACATCTAGCTGGCCAAACTAGATATGCCACATAAACAATTGTTCATCTCAATGGTAGAAGCACTAAACCTGCCCAATTTGTAAAAGGACCACACATTTAAAAATATACCCAGGATGTTATCTTCATCTTGCACAAGACTATATCAATCATCAAAAATGAAAGGGCCATCTGAGGTGAAAACCATATAATCACCTTTGATTGCAAACTTTTCAGGAAAGCCTAGTCCCTTCCCACAAGAAACCCTCTTCCAGTGTGTATGTAAGAGCTTGGAAAAATCCATACTTAAAGGATCTAGACATCCAACTCAAGAGGAGAAGACAAGATATCTCTATTGAAGACTTTGATATATGACTGACAGCTGCCTTCAGCAAACTCATTCCTGCCGTAGAAGGGCTAAGCTATAGAAAACAGACACCAAAATTGGTTCACTAAGGAACTTAGGGCCCTCAGAAGTTGGACCAGAGCTCTTGGCAGGTAATGGAAAAAGGGCACAATGAAAAGGATGAGTAACATTTCCAGCTGCACTCTATGATCTGTAGGACATTCACCGGGTACATGATGAGGATACACTATTTATGTTTATGTTTATGGGTTTTATAGAGCGCATAGCTGCCCGTGGGATTCCCAGCGCTGCGGAACAGGAGTAAATGCGGACGGTTTTCAGCCTGGGAATAGCCAGGTCTTTAGTTTCTTTCTGAAGGTTTGTTCCTCGGAGATCACTCTTAGTTCTGATGGCATTGAGTTCCATAGTTTCGGTGCCAGATATGTGAAGGATCTTCCCCCCATCTGATCTCCTTATTCTGGTGGTTTTGGCAAGATGTTCCGAGGAGGATCTCAGAGTTCTATCTGGTGAGTATGGAGTGATCAAGGTTTTCAGTAAGGTTGGACCTTTCCCCTTTAGGGCCCTGTGTGCTATACATAGTGTTTTAAACTTGATCCTTGCCTGCACGGGCAGCCAATGTAGTGATTTCAGGGCCGGCTTGGTGGATTCATGTCGTGGTATCTTTCTGAGACGTCTTGCTGCCGCGTTTTGTACCACCTGCAGTCTGTTGAGCACATATTTAGGTGACCCCAGGAAGAGAACGTTTCCGTAATCCAGGCGTGACACCACCAGAGCTTGTACCACGGTTCTCTGAGCCTTCTCTGGGATGAGGTCCATGATTTTTCGGAGCATCCTCAGGATTCCGAAACAGGTGGCAGCCAATTTGCTGGCTTGGGTTTCCATTGTGAGGTTATGATCTAACCATACTCCTAAGTTTTTTATGGAGTTCTTATGTCCTGGTGGTTGCCCTAGTTCTTTTGGCCAATTCAGGTCCATATATGGTTTTATTTTGTTGCCCAGCAACATGAGTTCTGTCTTGTCCCCATTAAGTTTTAGCCTGCTGTGGGTCATCCAGCTGGCTATTTTTTCCATGCATGGGGCTACAGAAATGTCATTATGGAATTAACCTATTCAGCAAGGGAACTTCAGAAGATTGTCTATGAATTCACAGATCTGAAGCGACCTCCATCAGCCTTATCCTCTCACACCTGCTCTGTGACATCTTTGCAACACACATTGTCGCCATAGCTTCTGAACACCACCAAAACTTCGACATGGATCTTATTCATCATCCAGCAATAACAGCCGAAAACCTATTTTCTGTACTTTGCCTTTTCCCACCTATTTGAAGAAAATGTATTAGAGCTGGTAAAGTTATGTGCCTAAGTCCCTCCCTGAAATGTGCTCTCCTGTCATCACGAAGAATGTTGCTATGTTGACCACCACAGCAAAACCAGCTAGAAACACCATATATTCCTCTCTATTCTCTGTAAATTTCCCAGGCACTCTCAAGGCAACCTATATCAACCACTACCGAAGAAACCAGGATTGGGCTCTTCTGACATGGCAGACTACAGCTTCATAGTTAAGTGTTTCTGCGTGAGCAAACTGACTGAGAAACAAAACACAATTATCTATATTCCTTTAATATAATGGCTCATTGTCTGATGCCTAGGTTGGTTTTCATCCAGGATGTGGCACTAAATGCTCACTGATCACAATCTAGGATGACCTCAAGTCAACGTTAGCCAGAACAGGATTACAGCTGTTTTGCTAATCAGTCTTTCTGCAGCTTTACATGAAATTGATCATCCCAACTTTCTGCTCAGGTTTAAGTCAAATTAGAATTATAGTCCTCAGGATTGACTGTATCTCTTCTTTCCTTGCTGGGAGACCACAGATCATCTCCCTTCAGCCGTACGATTCATAACCTTTCTGGAGCCCGAGAGTAACCAGGATTTACCAGGTTCAACTTGTAAGAAATGTAGACTCTTACCTCTGGTGTTCTAGGACTTTACCTTACTAGTGAACATAAAACTGAGCACCAAGTGCATTCCTTTAGCACTAGACTCTCTGAGTAATAAAGATGAGCAGTCCACGGCTTACTCAGCGAGGTTGTGTGGGGGGTAGAAACACAGAACTCAACAAAACTCAGAACAACAATTGCAACATAATAACAATGCTTTACCTATAAATGAAAAAGCACTTTAATCACAACAACCTTCTTTAAAATGTAGAGGGCGACTGTAATGTACACTGCTTTACCTGGGGAGAAATCAGAGGATGGGGAAACCAGGCAATGCTGATCTAAACTGTTTTCTTAGGTAGGGGTATCCTAATGATATAGTAAATTCAGCTGAGGAAAAGTTACCTCTGGAGGAACAAGTGGGTTGTGTTCACTGAATGCCATTCGGGGCTCACAGGGAACCCTCCAAAATGTAGTTATGGACTAGCTGTTTGGAAAGCGAAATATGTTCCTAAGTCAGGTATTCTTCCTGCAGTGCCACACTCTCGCATCATACCTTTATTTAGTTCCACGCAGATGGAACATGCTTCTGACAATTAGGAGGTGAGGACTGCACCCCTTCCATTGGTGTCTGTCTGCACATAAACCATGGGGAGAAGTCGTGTTAACTCGATCATAGCCCAGCTGGCTCTGCTACTCTCTCTGTTCTCTGCAGCATTGTGCAGATGTGGTCCTCCAGTCAAGTAAGGTGGTACTGCTGTGTGGCTGTCTGGCTGCTGGGTCCTGTACCTGATGAAGCTGTTGGAGCAGAGCAACAGGTACTGTTGGAGTGATCTAGGTGAGAGAGTACGAAGGCGATAGCTGCTGGAAGGGCATGCACGTGAGTCTGAGGAAAATCAATGTAACAAGTTTACTTCATCCCTGACAGAAGTGAGAAGAGCTTGGCTTCCCTTCCACGGTCCAACCATGTGACCAAAGACCAACAGAAATTGGAACCCCACCATCTGTGGCAACCTATGTCTGGAAGCCAGAAACCATCACAGACATATAACTCTCATTAATCTCTTGAGTTAATCAGGTAATAAATTCTATTTCCACACCCCAAAACCCTGAGATTTATCACCTTCGTCCTCTCCCACCCAGATGGCACCAACAGTATCTATCATGGGCACCTGTTACTCTGTTACTCAGCCAGATTTCTACTCCACCTTCAATCATGAAACCTATCACACCAGCCTTGCAAGTCTCGCGCTGGCTACCAGTACCCAGACAAATTCACTTTAGGGTCCTCCGCATTGCACATCTGGCAATAAAAGCCATAAGCTATTGTTCATCAAACAAGAGCTATTTCCTTGCTCAGCTTTCATTCCAAGGTTCAATAAACTCCAATGGGTGGTGCCCCAGTCTCACTTCAGACCAGCAAGCTTCAAATTTGCTACCAATAGGAGTAGAGATACTGACAGAACCTCTTGCTGCCCACTGAACTTCCCATGCAATCGGCAACTCAAGCTCTGTCTTCTTTCAGTTCTTCTTCACCAGTTCTGGGTTCTGGGTAACCACATCCCATCTAGTGGGAGGAACGTGTCTATTTTCATTATAAGTCAAATGACGGCTTGCCATTTCCAAAATGACCTGGTCTGCTGTTCTATTATAAATGTGCAACCTTTCACTCTTTCTTTCAATCACCGCGCTGGACTACCAAAGCCGTGTGTTTGCAGTGATTTCATCAGCGGTGACATTTTCTACATCTATGTACATCGACTAGTTATTCACAACACACCCTATGATCCATGCCAGTAGTAAACAAGAATCCTACTGTACTGAGGACACAATTAGCAAAGCCCAGCATGCACCAAATAGGACAAAGTAACCTTGCATGCACGCTCAGGGCCACATCTAATTGCACAAGGTAGAATGCATGCCACATGGCAAACCGGGCAAGCAATCGTGAGCCTGCACTCGACCTCTGAAGCATCTGACCTCACTGATGGCAGACCTAGGCAGGCAAGCCTCAGTCTCTACCATGTTGGACAAAGGAGACCACACACTCAAACCGAGCTTGCCCGAACCCTAACAAAGTAAGAAGAAAAATTGGTTCCCAAAGATGTTGTTTGGGAGAGAAACATGTGTCTAGTAAATTGGCAGAAGTAACTGTCTCAATCAAAAGGACATCATTCAGGGTCTGTATTCAATATTATTTTCAGGAGAAAAAAAACGTGGCCACCAACATACAAGACCTGTACTTTTTTTAAATAGTATGTTTTTATAGGTAAAAAATAGAATATTTCTAGCAATTTATAGAAATTGTGGGTCTTATTTACAAGTCCCTTACGCCGCCAGTACTTCGCTTTTTCCCATATAAAAAGTGACGCACTGGTGGCGCAAGGGGCTTGTAAATAAGTCCCTTTGAGTGCTACAAATTTGCAAAAAATGTGTAGGTGCAGTGCTCTTGTGGTGCACAAATTGTTAAAAGAAATGGAGTGAAGTAGCATGCTACCCACCTAGGGGATCTATGTACTAAGATTTAACGTGGTGTTTGCGTCATAAAAGTGACGCCAAACGATGCAAAATCTTTTTTCACCTATTTACTTTCCAGCGTAAAACCTGTTTTACGCTGGAAAATAACTTGAAAGTAATGCATAGCACTGCTTTGCATTACTTGCTGCGCCATGTGGGCGTACCATTGGTGGTGCAAGGGCATTCCCATGCAACCACCTAAGGTTTCTGACACTAAGCCCTATTTACTTGAAAACGTAGGCAGGGTTTAGCGTGAGAAAATAGCGCCAATTTCAAGTAGGCGCTATGAAGGAGAAATGCTTTCATTTCTCCTTTCTTATCCAACTTTGAGTGTGTGCTGCACTGTACAGCACACACACAAAGTGGGAAAACGTTTCAAGTTAGTCTAAGCATGGTATTTTGTACTGGAAGTGAATCCTTCCAGTATAAAACCTATGCTAGACTAAAGGGGACACCCTTGCACTATGGTGTGTTCATGGCGCACGGCAGCACAGTTCTGCGCCGGCGCTAGGGAGCGGGGAGGAGAGTGCCATATTTCTGTAAATATGGCGCTCTCCTGCTTTCTCATTCTCACGAAGCGCATTTTTGCAGTTGCTGCACTGCGCTCCGTGAGAATCTAGTAAATCTGCCCCCCTAGTGTTAAGCAGTGGCTGTACAAAGTCAAATGCTGAACTGTAGCACAAAGAACTACATGCTCAGGGGCTTCTAGTGGCTAATACATTGGATGCCCACAAACAATCTGAATATTGGAGCACTGCACCAAATCAGACACTATAAGTAAACACCAGAACCTTGCTCACACCAAATCGGATCAGGTCAGCACAACTTTGCATCATATCAAAGGACGGAAACAATGAAGTTATGTTCTCAGTCACTTAATAATGCAACGCTTTCCTCTTACTCATTTCAAGACACAAGTTCTCATCTGGACAGCATCAGGTCACAATAACGTGTTTGGAGCATTTCACAGGATCTGACGCACAACACTAATGCTTCTCACAGTCAACACTACAACCATCCACCGAACCAGCTATGTATGTTAGCTCAATCTTACACTAAATCAGACCAAGTAACCAGGCACCTAACCTCCAGCATGAGCCCAGTTGGTCAAGATCACCAGGCATGAAAGCTCAGGCTTGGAACAAATCAGGCAAGGCCGCCATGGTGCTACACAGCCTCCCCAGTAGCGGTAACACGTACTACAAATACCAATATAATCCTATCCATGAGATCAGTGCATGAGGAGACAGAATGATATTAGTCCATACATGGAACCACATGTGCTTTTGTACTTATGAGCCGGTCGCATGTGCTCACAGCCGCAAGTCCTCTCTGATACCATGGGGCAGATTTACAAGAAACTGACGCATCTGTACAGATGTGTCAGTTTCCCTGTGCCTGCATGAAAAACCCTTGTGCCACCATAGATGTGCCATATTTACAATACGGCGCAAGGATTAACAGATGCGTCAGAAATTCTGACGCATCTGTTGGCGGAAAAGTCACGCGTTGTTGGAGTCGTGTCGCAAGCACGACGCAACTCCAGCAATGTGTGTTGCGGCCTATTCCCAATACACTGCGTCACTCGGTTTTGACGCAGTGGCGTCCTATTAGTCACGCAGTGAAATCTTGTAGATTTCACTGCATCACTTTTACGAGGCTTTCCTCACCTACCCTGCATACATTATACCTGACGCAGGTATAATGTTACGCAGGGCTTTACAACGTGACGCATCTCCCTAGATGCGTCACTGTTGGACTTGGCCCTTTTTGCAGGGTCATCCCTGAACTTTTTACCTTCCTCCTGTACTTTGTCTGACCTGTTTTTGTTGGTTTTATGACTTTGGGCACTTTACCAGTGCTGATCAGTGCTAAAGTGCATATGCTCTCTGTTATAAATTGATGTATAGATTAGTGACTCCATGTTTGGCCTATTTGATTCACTGTCAGACCCTAGTACAGTGCACTGTTTGTGCCCAGGGCCTGTGAATCAAATGCTGCTGGTGGGCTTGCAGCACTGGTTGTGCCACCCACAGGAGCAGCTTGTAAAGTGTGTCTCAGGCCTGCCATTGCAGAGCCTGTGTGCAGTCTGGTACTGCCATGTCGACTTGGTAAGTGCACCCAATTACCAGTCCCCAAACCTTCCCTTTTCTGCATGTTAGTCACCCCTAAAGTAGGCCTGCGGGCAGGGTGCATTGTATGTAAGAGGTAGGACATGCCCTGGTATGTGTAGCATGTCCTGATAGTGAATTACAGCCAATTTCGTTTTTCACTATTGCAAGGCTACCTGTCCCCATAGCCAGAATGGGCAGTTTGATTATAACATCTTATAATCCTAACTGACCCAGGGAACATGGTAGAAAAACGAATTTTGTATGCCTGAACTCAGAATGATAAAATACATCTTTTAGTGAAGTTGGTTTTAACATTCTGTGTTTGAAAATACCACTTTTATAAAGTGGGTATTTTCTTGCCTAACCATCCAGCCTGCCTCTGCTAGCTTGTGTATTGTGTGTCTGGGTTCATGAGTGACAGGGGCTGGGGGACTCCAGGAGGCAGGGTGAGTCAGCACTAGGCTGAATAGACCTATCTGCATGAGGAGTGGTGGGAGGAATAGCACCTGGGCCTGAATAGGGCTGTGCCTGCCTTCCACAATGCTGGCTCCACCTCCTGTGGTGCGTCTGATGTCCCTGGCCCACATTGATAAAGGAAGAAGGTGTGCACTGGCAGAATGCACCCAGAACTGGTTTGGACTAGGTACAGGACCCACTGCCTTCAAAGGACAAAGGATTTATGGGTATAAATACTGGGGCCCAGACCCCAAGACTTTAGATCACTTCTGGGAAACAAGAAGAACCTTTGCTGAGGAGAGGAACCAGAGAAACTGAAGGAGGAGACTATCCCTATGCTGTGTGCTGTTTGAGGGATTGGCCTGCAGTGGTTGCCTGATTGCCAAAGAAAGGAGAAAGGAACTTTGTGCTTACTTTCATCATCTTGCAGAAAATCTCCAAGGGCTTGAAGATTGAGCTTGCCTCCTGCTGAAGTCTCAGGGATACAAGACTTCACCAACCAGCTCCCCTGAATTCCCTTGCTGGGAATTTGAAGTGCCTACTGTTGTGTTGGGCCTTCTGAGAGACTGCGTGTCGCTTGGAGCTGGAAGCGCGACTCACGAAGAAGAAGCGTGTCGCCGCCGCAGCAGTTGTCGTCGCATCGCTGAGAAAGCGTGCCGCCGCTGTCGCCATCGCATCACCGAAGCGCCTCGCATCACCGGAGAAGAGTGTCGCCGTCGCAGCAGACGCCGTCGCATCATCGGAGAAGCGTGTCGCAGGGCCTGTCGCGGCTCAGAAGATTCACCGAGTCGCCGCACGGCCGTCGGGCGTGCACGCATCGCCCCCTTCGTTGTCGCATCGAGAAGAAGACGCCATTTGGTTCATTGCACCAGGTCGTCATCGCATCAAGGCGCTGCTGGTCGCATCGCCACAGAAGCGCAGTAAGAAACCGACGCATCACCTCCCCACGCAGTGAAGAACCGACACATCACCTCCTCTCCGGTAAGGAACCGATGCATCACCGTCCCCTACGCAGCAGTAGGGAACCGGCGCATCACCTCCCCCGGAGCAAGGAACCGACGCATCACCGTTCTTGCGTGTAAGGAACCGGCGCATCACCTTCCCTGCAACTCTTTTGTTTGTATCGCGTTACGCATCCAAAGGTACATTGAACGTAGAGTGTCGCATTTATCACCTGCATTTGAACTGAGCTATTTTAATAGTGTAGTGTGGATTTTTGTCGTTTTGGGTCTTGTGTTAAGTCTATATAAAAATACTTATTTTTATAATACAACCTGTGTGGTGTCCATCTGTAGTGTTGTCACTGTGTTACTGTATGTGTTCACAAATGCTTTACACACTTCCTCTGAGATAAGCCTGCCTGCTCGTGCCAAGCTACCAAGGGGGTGAGCAGGGGTTATTTTAGTAGTGTATCCCCCTTACCCTGACTAGAAGCAAGGGTCCCTATTTGGACAAAGGTACCTACCTCTGCCAACTAGAGACCCCCAGTTCTAACAGTCACGTTGTAAATTTGCCGCATTTTTTACACCGCTGTTGCGTCACAAAAGTGGCGCAACAGCAGCGCAAAAGTGTCGCAAGGGGCTTGTAAATCTGCCCCCTTGTTTGTATTTTGATACTTCCGGGGCACCGGAGTCTATGCTATTGGGGAAAGTTTTTGTGGAACGACGCCACCAAGTAAATATTATGATGACGCTTACATTGCACTGAAATGTATTGAAGAACAAAATTAAGCGCTATTTACAAATGTGTGCATGATTTGCAGGCGAGGATGCGAGAGGTAGTCTGTACAGTCTATACATGAACCAAGGTATTCAAGGAAGTTCCCAGCATATCCACGGAGGCCCCTTTTTCCTCAACAAAAAACATTATTACATCTCCGGATCCGATTTGGCCATTTGAATGTATTGGTGGTATGAAGCGTTACAAGCAGCTGCTTCACTATTGTTGTCAAGCCTAATTCAAACAATGTTGCGCATATTACTTGAATTTCTCTGCTTGCTAATTCTCTAGCTAGAATGCTTTATGCAATTTGACAAACACCTTACTGTATTGGATAATCTTGCTAGAGATTAGTGAATTCTCATGTGAAGGAAGTAATAATATTCAAAATAGCTAAATTCTAGAATATTTTAATTGACAACAGATGACATTTTGTATCATTTTATGATGGTGTATTTTACTATTGGTTATAAGGTTTAGAAACACGTAAACTATTAATAAATAATAAGGGGCAGATCTACAAGAAACTAACGCAGCACGGTGCCGCAAGTCATTTTGCTGCGCCGCGCTGCGTTAGTTTCGAAGCACAGGGATGCGACATATTTACAACAATATGTCGCATCTCTGTGCTTCCCGCTGCGCTGGCACACAAACTGCTGCCATGCGCCGGCGCAGGCAACCTTGCACCATGGAGCAAGGATGCCTGCGTCGTGGGGAGATTGTTTTTGTGCAGGAAGGTGTACCTTCCTGCACAAAAACAATCAATTGAGGTGATTTCCTCTTCCAATGTGTGCTGTAGAATGCAGCACACATTGAAAGAGGAAACAAACGAGGAGAAATGAAAATATTTCTCCTTGTTGCACCTCACTACGCCACCCCTAGGGTGGCGTAGCATTCTGACGCATTTCCAGATTTACGATTTCTCGTAAATCTGGAAATGCATCAGTGGACATGGGTTTTGCGTGGGAACACCCACAGCAACACCCATGTCACGCCCCTAACACGCAAAGTGTTGCGTGAACAGGGGCGATATTTACAAGCACAGGTTAAGTCACGCAGGGTGACTTTACCTGTTCTTGTAAATATCACTTAGCAGGCTGCGCCACCGGTGCGTCACGCAACGTGATGCAACGGCGGCGCAAGGGGCTTGTGAATCTGCCCCTAAGTATATAGAAGTAAGATCTCTACCGATGCCAGAGTTTTGTCACAGTACCTCCTCGCCCACACAGCAGGCTTGGACCGCATGAAAAGCCAACGTGAGGACCATCCACTTCTGTGCAGAATGTCAGCCTCCAACTCCTTTCCTCTGGTACCTCGCACCAGCAACAGGTTCGCTACACTCGCAGTGTGCCTAGAAGCACCTCAGGTTCCTGTGATCGCTTAATAAACAAACTGGCGCTCTGATTCTGCAAATAAACATAGAGCGCGTGCGCCCATGAACTGTGCTGCAGCAGTCCCTGCTATGACTCTTTCCCCCTTCCTCCCTGCCTCTCTCCCTCTCGGTGATTTGACCTCCTTGAGGCTGATGCTACATAAAAATACAGACCAAGAAGTAATGAAGAAACGAATCATTGTGGACGAATGAGGCATGCTGAGCGTGAGACGGAGGGAAGTATCTGAGAGCTCAGCCATGAGCCATTACAGGAAAGAAGCAAAAGTATTCCCAGAGGTCGACTGGGACATCTCAGGCCAGTATTCCGGATGCTCGTGGTTCACGAACTTCCTGTGTACAGTGGATGGGTCAGGAACTTTGTGGGAAGTGAGTGCCAAAAAAAACAAGCATTTGCAATGCAATAGGACTCGCATTTACGCGAGACCTATTGCATTGCAAACAGTGGTCATCACGGACAACGGGAGGGAGGTGGGGCAGGCACGGACAACGGGAGGGTGGGTGGGGGGAGAAGGGGGCGAGAAGGCACGGACAATGGGAGTGAGGGTGGGGGGAGGGGGGAGAAGGGAGCGAGAAGGCACGGACAACGGAAGTGCGGGTGGGGGGTGGAGGGTGAGAAGGCACGGACAACGGAGGGAGGGGGGAGTAGAGAAGGCAGAGGAGAACCTTATTAAAGAAAATAGCGCTCACAGTCTATATAACACCTACCATGTAACACTCGAAGTAAAGGGGCCAGTAGCCATGGGAGGATACAAATGTGTTTTAGTGGGACTGACTCTTGAGAAAATTCAGTAATTGTTTTCGCTTCTTGTCTTGTTTGGATTGATGTATCAATCAATGAAAGCCTTGGTCCAGACTCTACTATCAGGAAGGACTAATATATTCCATGGTCTGACATGGGAAAAAGTGTTTCTACATTCTAACACGTAAAACAATTAACAGACTGGAGTCATGCATATGAGTCTGATTGTGGAAGAACTTTACATTTTTTAAAATGGCCACGTAAATACGTGGAATAGAGATGGCAGAGTTAAGTTATCCCTGGAGTCGTTGATTTAAAAAAACGGCCCGTTTTACAATGTAGGGGCGATGTCAACGGCACGGGATAACTTTGAATTTCCAATATGGCCATACAAATGTGCCGTACAGAGAGGGTAGAGTAAGGTTAGCTCCGCAGTGGTTGATTTGAGTAACAACGACCCATTGTATAACGGCAGGGAACTGGCGTGACTAACGCGGCTCCGCTGTTACTGAATGGTCTGATATGGAAAAAGTGTTTGTACATCTGACACGTATAACAATTAACAGACTGGAGTCATGTACGCGAGTCTGACTGTGGAAGAACTTTGAATTTCTAAAATGGCCACGTAAATGCGCAGAATAGAGATGGCAGAGTTAAGTCATCCCTGTAGTATTTGATTTGAAATATGGCCCGTTTTACAATGTGGGGGCGATGTCAACGGCACGGGATAACTTTGAATTTCCAATATGGCCATGCTAATGCGCCGAATAGAGATGGTGGAGTAAGGTGAGCTCTGCAGTCGTTGATTGGAGTAACAACGGCCCGTTCTACAACGTAGGGGCGTGTTCAACGGCACGGAACTGACGTGACTAACGCGGCTCCGCTGTTACTGAATATTTAAGGTAAACGGTAACGGTCTACTACTATCGTCGGAGAACGGTGATAGGCAGATTGGACAACGGTGGCTCTTAGATGTAGTAAGTTTGGCTTTGGAGGTGATTGGATAATGCGTGAGAACGGACGATTAGAGTGGTCCGTGGTGTGATCTAACCAGTGAGATCGGACATATATTGCTGATCATTGTCAACACAGTTTGATATACAAACACGGGTGTATGTTAGACTCATGGTGTAGTTACATGGGGTGTAAAATATACTGGATTGGGATGCTACAGCAGGGATCTTAAGAATAAGATAGCATATTGCTTTATTGTTTTATGTTATTAGTTTACCAGTTCCGGGTTTGGAGAAATACTCTAATAACTCGTGTGAGTAACCCTATGATATCACTTTTGTTTTTGGAATTGTCTTTGTTTAGTAGCCATTTGGGCTTCTGGTGAAAGATATATGGTGGGGTAATTGAGAGACCCGTTTTGTGATCTAGTCGATGGTTTGTGATTTGGTCCTGGAAAAGTGACCACAACGAGTGAGATGTGTCCCACTTGAAAGTGGAATAAAGTGTTGACGGGTGAGCAGATGCTGTGCTAGAGAATAAACTCTTGAGTTACAGAGGATGAGTTATTCAAGAAGTATAAACTGTATAGTTTTAAACAATGAGAGGTTGATTGCAAGAGGATATGCAAAAGAAGATGGAAGATAGTTTTGTATAAATCAGAAACATATCTTCTCTTGTTGGTTTATTTCACAGAAAGGACTTCTCTCCGACTGGCGAAGAGTCACCTAGTGGTATACATCCATTGGGAAATTGAGGTAAAACACACCCGATTGTGGGTGAGGACCAGATATATTAGGGATCTTTTACCCTGATGAATGCCAAAGTGACCCATAGAGGCATATCATAGTGGCAGAAACATGTTGGTTTATGCAGTAGGGGCATAGGGGTCGTTACCTCCCCTGGAGTTCCCCTCCATGTTAATTTTTAATCCTACCAAAGGAACACAGGAATAATTAAAACAAATTGTGGTGTTCTCTAAGGTAGTTTTAACTTTATCTTTCCTGCACTTTAGATCCCTTTTTGAGGGGAATATTCTGTCCTCTAATTTACTTTCCTTGAATCTATCTTTTGGCTTTTCTGACCCTCTTTTCACACTCTTCATCATTTTTTATAAAAAAAATAAATGCGCTCCGTCCAGTGCGTTGGTCTGCGCCTGGACGTATGATGCGGCCCAATGATGAAGCATGACACTGCAAGGTGTGTGAGGGCAGTATTAAGAAATTTAAGACTTTCCCTTGCATTACTCTCATGAACTATGTTTTTTAGATGTTAGTGCTTCTCTGTCTAGTGAGTATTAGGATACAAATGACGACATGGCCGTAATAAGGAGGGACTAACAAGCCTATAAACCAATCCCAAGGCAGCATTTACGAAGGACAAAGACACAAGCCAATGAAAAATATGGGCGGGGCAGTGGGCGGGGCTTCCCTCACATACTTAACTACCACAGATCATCCGCAGAGCAGCGCACAAATATGGGCGGAGAAGTGGGCGGGGCTTCCCTCACATATTGAACTACCACAGATCATCTTGTGCGCTGACTCTAGGCTCGACCTAAAAAGCACCTCAAGCTGGTATTTTTAGCCCTTATCTGTGCATACTTCAAGCAGCACATACAAATAGAAAGTACTTTTAAATGTGTTCTAGAGCTGCATTAATAATCCATGACTAATAATTAAAGGAAACAAAGACAGAAAAGTAATGTTACAAATAAATACATAAAACATTTTTTACAGCCGTATTTAGTATCAAAGCCAGGCCTTTGCAGACTCTTTAAACAACAAATGGCCGATATTTTTCTCTTGGAAAGGTGGTAACCCTACTTGTGATATGCCTTTTCACTAAATGCATTCTCCATCTGTGGCTGCAAAAGTAAAAGGCAACAGGCAGAGTGGGGACCCAGGGGGTACTGGAACCAGTGAAAAAACAAAGCCTCATTAACCAGTTCCCAAAAGCATGTAAATGGTCTTTTAAAGACCTATGAAAAAACTCGGGTGTAGCTGAGCTAGGATGCCAGACACTGCCCAGCTGAGCCCACAGCAGCTCAAGAACACCACAACCTTCGGCCCGATGACACAGAGAAATAAGAATTTAACATGTGCATTTTGCAATTGGTTTTATGCGTGACTGGGAGGGCCATGGGTGATGTTTGATGTCTAGAACCTGGCTTGCTGAAGAGAGTGGAGTAGGAATGGAGAGGCATGTAGAGTGAGTGAGTGAGTGAGTGAGAGTGTCTGTGTGTGTGTGTGTGTGTGTGTGTTGGGCGTGTGTATGCATGCATGCATGTGTGTGTGTGTGTGTGTGTGTGTGTGTGAGAGAGATATAGAGAAATGGAAGCCAAGCAATGGTAAAAATTTAGATATTTGCTTTTTGTTTTTAAGGAACAAAAGGTCATGCAAGCAATGCACTGTCTCGGGTGAGACCTAAAGAGAAACCCCATTCACACACATATGCTCCATTAGGGAAGGAAAGAATCAGACTCAATAAAAACAATAGGGTACACGCGTAGGGCCAGATTTACTAACATTTTACGTCGTTGTTGCGCAACTTTTCTGGCTAATATTTACAAAGCCACGCAAAGGGTGATTTGCGCCACCTTGCATGGTTTTGGAAAGAAATGTAAGCAACGGCTTATGCTACATTGAGATACATTTAATTTCAGGAGGCGTTTCATGGGTGGAGCATGGGCGTTCTGGTGCATCCACCCATGCATTTCATGCAATCTCAGATTTACAAAAGTTTGCAAACCTGGGATTGCATGAAATCACTTAATCTTCCAGAGAATGGTGTAACAAGGAGAAAATCTTTTTTTCTCCTTGTTATTTCCTCTTTCTATGTGTGCGGCAGCCTTGAGGGATTATTTATTGTAGGGTTATCTTCCTGCTCAAAAACAAGTCTCCTTGTAATGCAGGCACCTTTGCACTGTGGTGCAAGAGTGCATGTGTTGGCACTATGCTGCCTGAAGTGTGCCAGTGCTATGGGAGAGCAGAAGGGCTCCAGAGCTCAGTAGATATGGCACATTTCTGCACTCTCCCTTTCACACAACGCAGGGCAGCTAGTTGCCTTGCTACACTTTGTTACGTGAAAGGTTAGTAAATCTGGCCCCCACTGGTTTGTATTTATTTACAAACCTTCTACCAACAACCACAGGAATTAGAGATACTGGATGATTTTCCTATATTTCATAACTCAAGAATATCAAAAATAAAAATGGAACAGTGAGAGGAAATGAAAAGTTGAAGGTGCCCTTGAGTGTTGAGGAATTAAACAAAGCAATAGGTAGTCTGATCGCATATAAAACTGCAGTATGTGATGAGATACCCATACTAATAGAACTGTACAGTACAAAAAGTCTAAAACACTGCTGATAGAACATCTTTAACAGGTATGTAAGGAAGCAATAGAGAAGGAACATTGCACATACCCATACAAGAAGCCTTAGTGATGATGTTATTCAAGCCAAAGATTGCCTAACTTTAAAGTGTAAAGACCATTATTTGTGCTTAATGCAGACAGCAAAATACTAGGCAAAGTGATGGCATTGCATGTAGGTAATGTGATGTCACAATTGTGTATGCAACGACCAATAAGAATTTGTGACAGGATGTGTAGAACTGCCCTCAATATACGGCACATGTATAGGGGAGAAAATGCAGTGTTTGGAAATTGGCATAGGCATTATTGGACACTGAGAAAGCATTTGGTGTTGTGTCATGGTGATATGTACATTAAGTGTAATAACACTTTCAGTAGATATTATGTCATACTTTGGCCCACAATTCCTGGCAGACAATCTATCTCACTATTATATACAAGACCCTTAGCCAGAATGAAGACCAATGGTATGGTTTTGAGGGAACAGAACTTGAAAAGAGGCACAAGGTAGGACTCTCCCATGGTTATCTCCCTCACTGTTTGTGCTAGCAATAGAGCCAATAGCTTGTAAAACTAACCAGTAGGCCCTCAGCACACCACTGAGAAATCCCTCGGAATTTTCTTTTAATTTGTTTGCCTCAGGGGGTGCTTTTCCTACCTCCTGAGGCATTTTTTTTCCCAATGTAATGATGATCGTGTGCATGGCGCGCTGACATAATTACATTGAAACTAAAACTGAAATTAGCCGATCAGCTCATTTCAGTTTCACTGCTTCGGTGCTCGTGGGGCTATCTCAGCCCCCGAGCACCTAAGCACATGGGAGAGGAATCTTTGGAAATGGGAGAATCTCCCCTTTCAGTGGTACCCTTCCCTTTGGATTCCTGCTTGGGGTCCGCCGCAGGAGGGCTATCCACAAGCAGGGATCCACCACTAGACACCAGGGAGGGGAGAGCAACCCCGTGGGCAAGGGCATTTGCTCCCCCCCAACAATTGTGGGCACTTTTAGTCTTTCTGCCCCCCCTCATGGGCAGATCGGGGCAATATCCCCCGAACTGCCCCTCCCGGGGGGCCGAAAGTACACTAGGCACCAGGGATTATTTTTATTTGTATATGTAGGGATGGGCATGCCAATGCCCCCACCCTCCAAAATAAACAATGCAGACAGCCTTTCTGCCACCCTGTAGTAACTGACTCCAGGCTGGTTGAAGTATTTCAGGAGTATTTATTGTAGTAGTTACAATTCCAGTAGTTCAGCCCAGGACTAGCCCAAGACTAGCCCCACCAGGAGCAGCTAGCATGCTGCTCAACCCTTCTCCAACTGTAGTCTCTGACCCCCAACATTCCATATTACATCATTCTAGGAGGAACTCACTGGCAGAGCATGAACACATAGAAACCAGGATATAACATATCCCCCTTTCTTCCAAAAAGGAAACCAGAAAAGAACACCATAGCGGATAAAAGGAGAAAACAGAAGCTAGATAAGCGGAAGAGAGTAGAGAGATCCAGGGAGAGACAAGAAGAGCAGTGGGAGACAATAGAATTAAGAACAAAACAGATAAAGATAATCCATTACACAAAACAGATAAAGATAATCCATTACCCATCCTCCCTTCTCTATATAACCAAAGAAAAGAAAGAGACAGAAAAAAAACAATGAAATAGGAAAAAAAACATCAATGACTACCACCTACACACCCATTGACCAGAAAGGTATGCGAGAAGCAAGTCAGAGCAGGAGGAAACAAGAAGACAGAGAGGCAGAGAAATACAAAAGATTACTCATACTACTCCATCGCATAATGAAAAAAAAAATACTAAATTGAAAAGAGCACTGGGTTAAAGAGTTAAAGGCGAGACAAGAAGCATAAAACACTCAGTGAGACGTAACCCATGCACTGTAGCAATGGGACTAGAACCCAAACTACACACCCAAGAGGGTAACAATTCGAATGTGCAAAGGCAAATCTCGAGTAGAGATAACTATGTTGTGCACTAAGTAGTGGGACAATAACCCACACTAGACACCTTACGTAAGGTAAAAACATGCACTAAATAGTGAAGATAAAGATAAGCGTATGAAAATCCAAGTAAGGACGCACCTCGAATGGAGGTCATGTGTTATGCACATAACAATGGGAGAAAACCCAACAAACACACCTCACGGAGAGGTCAAAAGTTGTGCATTGTAGGAGCGGGACTACAGCCCACGCAAAACACCTTGTGTACTTTGAGGTAAAACATTGTGCACTGTAACAATGGGCATAGAACCATAAAACACATCCTGTGTAGGGTAACAAAACAAGATACGACGACCTTGTGTGAAGGTCTGTTGACGTGCACTGTAGCAATGGAGTAGACCCATGCTTTACACCTATGTGTAGGTAAAAAACAACCCAAAGAACGCACCTCGAGTAGAGGTAAAATTGTTGTGCACTGTGGCAATAGGACTATAACCTATGCAAAACACCTCATGTGAGATAAGAGTAAACCTAGCGTAAAGAAATGATGTGCACTGCACTGACGGGACTGTAACCCAGACTGTGCACCCTGTGTGGTGCAGTGTGTGCAAGGGAATGTGCAATAAATGCTAATTGAAGCATAAAACGTCAAGCATCGTGACTGGTAAGAATTGTAGAAGCGGGACTACACAGTAGAGCTTAAACAGAAAAATACACTGTGTAGTTTTAACAACACAAAATGTCACTGGTGTGCCTGTCACCGCAATAGTGAGTAACAGGCGTGCAAAGAACACGAACAAGAGTCTGAAGAAATGAAACAGCGCCAGGAAACTTGCCACGTGAAAATACTTTGCAGCGGATAAAATGCCCAGTGAAGACCGGAGGACACCAGGGCTTGACGGAAACAGAGTACTTGGCAGCAGAATCCAAACCAAAGAAACAAAAGCACATGGCGGAAGAATGACCATAAGAGTAGACTAGTGCCTGGGCAGCTAGACAGGTAGCAACTCAGCAAATCAAAATGTACATGAAGCAGAGTCAAGGCAGCGGAAATCTTCACACTTTCGACTTGTAACAGGGATCCGCAGATGACATCCGAAATAACTACAAAGTCAGTGTAGCCTTACCGGACCATTAAGATGAAAAACGAAGCATCGGAGAAAAGCAGCAAACGTCGTGGCTGTACTCGAAAAGCAGAGCCTGCCGTTGTCAGGTGCCAGTAGTTTCCACCCCAGACAGGCGGAAGTGGTTGTAAGTTCCTCAACAGTCTCAAGAAAACTTTATTGAGACACCGCATTAAATAGACGTGGTTGGCAGATTGTAGCGTGAAACAGCATCCTGTGCCAACTCCAAGATGGCGGAACTCTAGATCACGCCGTGCCGAGAGGCTCACAGCACGTCCGTGCAAGCAGGGAACATCAAGCAGCATGTCGCAGGGAAGACGGAGGACGTCACAGGCACCATGGAGAAGGTGAAGGTAAGCTCGCTCTACGCTCCAGGCGCGCGAGACATAATTTGAAACACAACACAGCGGTTGGTAAAACCGAGGTTCTATATGTCTCAGAGTGGCACCAACAATCAGGGACAAAATAAAAGGCCTCACCTCTCATTAGAATGTGCTTTATATAAAGTTTCCAACGCCGCCGCATGTGGAATAGACGCAAGTTACGAGCACACGTTTACTCGAACAGTACTTGTACACACTGATTAAACAAATCCCTGTACAGCTCGGATCTCGTGTGGCACAATAAGCACTCTGACAATCATCACTTCTCCCTTTGATGTCTTGGTGAGCGTGAAATTAAGCTGGTTTGCGCCGGACAGAAGTACAAGAGTGCGCACGGGCAGGCAGTCCATTCAGGCAGTCCAATTACCTTGCTGTTGAGACGCCGTAGAGACAGCATGTATTCACTTGAGCTGCAGTTGAAACTGTGATTGCAGGAACTGGCACGATTGCGTGGTGGGCGACCGATGGCAAGGTCACTGGTGGGGCTGAGGTATGCCAGTTGGTTGAATATACGCAGCTGTAGATTTGAGAAGTTGTTTCAACTTGATAGTAGGTTTTCAGATACTCCAAACTTGAACAAGGAGGCTTGACTGGAAACTCACGTAGGTTCTTAGGATAACTCGTCGCCATAAAATTGTAGTGATTAACTCCACGCAGGTTGTAGTATTTCAGGAGTATTTATTGAAGTAATTACAATTCCAGTAGTTCAGCCCAGGACTAGCCCAAGACTAGCCCCAGCAGGAGCAGCTAGCATGCTGCTCAACCCTTCTCCAACTGTAGTCTCTGACCCCCAACATTCCATATTACATCATTCTAGGAGGAACTCACTGGCAGAGCATGAACACATAAAAACCAGGATATAACACACCCCTAGGGGGCAGATGGGGCAGTAGGTACCAGGGATTACATATTTATGTACATTTAGGGGTGCGGGCTGCCCAGAATGGGCATGTCAATGCCCCCACCCCGCAAACAAATAGCCACAGTCTAGGAACCAGGGATTGTTTTGATGTAACCACAAATAGGCAAAGTCTTTCTGTCCTCGCTGGGAGCAGATGGGGCAATAGCCCCCTATCTGCCCCCCAGGGGAGGCAGAAAGCCCACTAGGAACCAGGGATTTTTTTTAAATGTACATTTAGGGGTGGGAGCTGTCCTAAATGGATATTGCAATGCCCCCACCCCATCCACAAATAGGCACAGTCTTATAGCCCACTAGGAACCAGAGATTACATGTTTATGAAAATTTAGGGGTGGGGGCTGCCCTGAGTGGGCAAATGCCCGATGCCCACCACCCCACCAAAAAAATAGCCACAGTCTTCCTGCCCCCCCGCCCCCTGAGGGGCAGAAAGCCCACTAAGCAGCAGGGAGTATTTTCTTTAGCCAGAGTAGGGGATGCCAATGCACCCACCCCACTAAAAAACAAATGGACAGTCTTTCTTCCCCCAGGGGGCATATAGGGGCAATAGCCCCCAATCTTCCCCCCGGGGGGGGCAGAAAGTCCACTAGGAAGCCAGAGACTATTATCTTTTAGGAGTTCTGAGGTGGGCGTAGCCCAGAATGGAGATGTAAATGCCCCCACCCCCCAAAAAACATAGCCACAGTCTTTCTGCCCCCTGGGTGGCAGATGGGTGCAATAGCCCCCGACCTCTCTCCCAGGGGGGCAGAAAGCCCACCAGGCACCAGGGATATGTTTAGCGACATGTCAGGGAGCAGCCCCTTAGGCAAGGGTCACTCCACTTTTTTTTGTGCACACATTCTGCCCATTTCTACCTCCCTTGGTGGCAGATCACTGATATTTTTAGGCTCATCTGCCCCCAAGGGGGTGGGGCAGAACACCCCTAGACACTAGCGAATGTATCTGTGTGTGTGAGAACTGAAGTTCGGCTGATGGTCTGTGTGTACTGGCATTTGGCTGAGTGTGTGAAACTGCATTTTGCTTGTGGTGTGTGTGGACTTGCACTTAGCTGGCAGTGTGTGTGGACTAGCGCTTGGCTGGCAGTGTGTGTGGACTGTTGCTTGGCTAGCAGTCTGCGTGGATGGCACATGTCTAGTGGTATGCGTGGACTGTCACTTGGCTGGCGGTGTGCGTGGACTGTCGTTTGGCTGGCAGTGTGCATGGACTGTTGCTTGGCTAGTGGTCTGCGTGGATGGCACATGTCTGGTAGTGTGCATGGACTGTCGCTTGGCTTGTGGTATGCGTGGAATGTCGCTTGGCTGGTGATGTGCTTGGATAGCGCTTGGCTGGTGGTGTACATGGATGGTGCTTGGCTGATGGTGTGCATGGATGGCGCTTGGGTGGTGGTTTGGCTTGCGTGGATCCTCCAGCATTTTATTACCCAGAATCCCCTGTAAACCTCAAATTTATCTAAAAAGTCACACTTTCCTCAAATTTATGTGTGAAAAAGTTGTGGGATCACTGCGCTGCCAAAAAATTCCCACCACCCAGAGTTCCCCTTGGTTTCCTGATAAAAATGATACCTCCCTTGTGTGTGTGCCCAAAGCAGAGAACCTAAAAAAGAATCAAATGAAAAACTGAGGGGGAACCAAAGTGGGTCCAAAAGGGCAGGTTTTTTTTCATAAGTTTTTAGGCTGACTCTGCTTTGGGCACCCACAAAAGTGAGGTATCATTTTTATTGGGAGACTGCAGGGAATGCTGAGTGGTGGGAAATTTGTGCCAGAGCGGTAATCTCACAAACCTCCCACACAGAAATTTCAGGACAATGTGACTTTCTAGCTAAATTTGAGGTTTGCAGGGGATTCTGGTAAGAAAATGTTGGGTGATCCACGCAAGCCACACATCCCTGGACTCACCTGGGTGTCTAGTTTTCAGAAATGTCTGGGTTTGGTAGGTTTCCCAAGATGTCCGCCGAGTCCAGGACCAAAAACGCAGGTTGGTTTGTGATAGATAGGGGGCACCTGCGTTTTTGGTCCCGGGCTCGGCGGCCATCTAGGGAAACCTACCAAACCCAGACATTTTTGAAAAGTCTTCAGTTTACTCCTGGATCTGCGGAAGGACTCTCAGAGGACTGCCTGCTGTGGTGACCTGCTGTGACTGCTTTGGGGTGCCTGGAAGGACTGCTTTACTGCCTTGAGCCTACCTTGAACCCTGAAGGCCAGTCCTGCTGTTGAGCCCTGCTTCTTCACTTGAAGCCAGGACTACCAGAGTGATTCTGAGAGCTAGTTTGCTGGCCTCCTGTTCAGAGCCACAGGGACATAAAGGGCCCCCACCATCTTCAACCCCCACCTGGACCCAGCCTGAGTGAGTTCTGAACCCCCAAGTGGAGTCTCACCAGTCCTAGGCCCTTGGTCGTGGTACTAAAGGTGTCCAGATGGCCAAAATCCAAAACCAAGGTATTAATTTTGCAGCTTCTCCTGCCACGTTCTTCTCCAGAGCAACAAATCCTGTTCATCGGTCCTTCGCCATCGGGGTATCTGAGCCCTTGGAACTGTCTTCGACTACAGCCTTCTGCCTTGTCCAGCTGGAGATTTTTGACTTCCAAAAAAGAGACTAAGTCCAAACGTAAAAATCTTCATTGCAGCTCCAACCCAACAACGATCCCTCCTCGGACACCGCCTGCAGCCTTGCCCCTCTGAGCTTTACTTTCTCAGAATATTTTTCTTAAAATTTCTTCTAAGTCCGAAGGTAATCGCTGACTGGGTCCAGTCCACTTCTTGTATCCGAACCGCGCTCCATCAGTCGGCCATATTTTTCAACTTTGACCTGGTCTTGCGCGACTAGGTGTCTGCGGTTGGCGCTTTGATATTTTAGGTGCTAGTTTTTACTAAAAAATGTAAAATTCATAATTCTGGTTTTACTTTTTGTATTGTTGCCATTTAGGCGTCGAATAATTGATAAAAAGTTACTCTTTCTAAATTGATGTGGGATTTTTCTTGTGTTGCATTTTCACTTTATTTCTGTTTGTGTGCTGCATAAATACTTTACACATTGCCTCTAAGTTAAGCTTCACTGCTTTTTGTGCCAGGCTACCCGGGCTAAGGACAGGTTAATTTAGTGACTTTTGTAGTTTGCCCTGCAAGAGATTGTGGCCGTTGCTTGACCAGGGTTCACACCCCAGTCAACCAACAACCGAACTTCTCACAGGGACAAATTTAGATGTTGGCGGGGGGACCATTTCTCGTTCATGGAGACAAAGAAAATTATTCAGTCTCCCCAAAGGAGCTGCTGCCCACCAGATTGAGAAATAACCTCAAAGCTGTTGGTCATTTCTTAAAGCATTGGCAGGAACTGCCATCACAGCAGTTCCTGTCAATGCTTTTGAGGTTTGGTGCACGGCTCCGTAACCATGACAGAAAGTAAGAAAGAAAATGCTCACCACGGGAGTCCTCTAACATAGCGAGGGGAGCATTTAGACGTTTTCATTGCCCCTTACCACCAGGGTTTTTCTGAAAACTGACCTCTACTTCTGCCCATCTAAATTAGGTGGGTAGAATCCTCAGGGCTGTTGGAGGGGTTTAATCATGGCAGAGACTGATTAGTCTCCGCCATGATTAACCCTAAGGTCAACCTGTTTTTAAATTTGGCTGGCGGACCATTATCATGATGGTATGCATACTCCAGTGCCATTGCAACAGAGTTTACATACCACCAAGATATAAATCAGGCCCGTAGTCAGGATTGAAAATAAGAAAGAAAAGCCACTGTTATTCCCAATGGGATGTCTAAGACTAGAAACTGGAATCATTCAGCCAGATCTAACACTGCCATGGGAGACACATTCATTTAAGTAAATTGTTTAAGAAATTGCATAGTTTGTTAATGATATTAGTATGGCAGGATGAGATGTAGAGTCAAAACTGATACATTCCTGTGCTGATGTAAGAGGGGTTAAAAGTCCATGACTTAGAACAATCCTACCTGCAGCTTAGTTACACTAGATTGCAAGATGGTTTTATGAAGATTCACATTTGGAATTAGAGTTGCTATTTAGAAAATAAATGCTACTGATTTCCCAAAAATACTTATTTCAGAAGGGAGAGACTAATACTGATTATCAACTTTTATTGAAAATGGCACTGAGTTTATGGAAATCGTAATCGATTAAATTTAACCTTTATGAAATTTATGCATGACAAACCCCTTTGTGGGTGCTCCCAGAATTTATGCAAGCAGTAAGGTACATGGATATGTCCAGATGGAGAAATGGCACCTATATTTTCATGGGAGATTTAAATGTAGATGATGTATCCTTCAGTATAGAGGACTATATAAATAAACACCAACTAGGAGAGAGACATTTTTTTCCACTAACACAGACTACACAATATTGTGAATAAAACATGGGGAGCCGTTATGAATGCTCCAACAATATCACAAATGTTTTGTAGTTACCAGACAAGGGAAGAAGATTGATTACCAGATTATACACTTCAGTCAGGAAAGGTACAACTAAGACAGAGCTATTGATAAAATAAAAGTGGGAAGCAGATTGTGCGAAATCTACATAATAACAACTTTCTGGCAGTTGTTGAGGTTGCTGTCTCTGCTTTGATTTGCAGGTGGTTCCTGCTGTTGTTACAGCTGTTGCTATTTTGCTACTTTTGTTATAGATGGGAGTCAATACTATTGTCCCTACCTTGCTGGCAGCTGTTGTTGTCCCTACCAACGTCGCAGCTTTGGTCCCTGAAGCTGTGGTAGGTGTGGATCCAGCTGTTGTGGCATTTGGTGTATCTGCTGTTATCCTTGCAGTGATATCATGTATAGTTGCTGCTATGTTCCCTACCATGATTATAGCTGCAGTTGCTACTGTGGTCGTTTATGCTATGGTGCAGTTGTTGCTGCTATAATGCCTCCAATGTAAAGGCTTTTTTGATAACAGGTGTTTACTTTGCTGTGATTACATTGTTGTTAATGTCACTGTAGCAGTCGTTGCTATTGCCCCTCCCTTGGTAACAACTGTGATAACTGATGTTTTCCCAGACTTTGCTGGCAGCTATTGTTGCTTTTGTTGTCCTTTCCATTGGGGCAGCAGTGATCACTGCTGTTGTCTCTGGTGTTGGTACAGCAGTGACTGCACTGTTGTCCCTGTGGTGCACGCAGCTATACGTGCCCCTGTCATATTCGCTACTGTTGCAGCAGCTGTGGTCATTACTGTTGTGACAGCAGTTGAGGCTGCAGTGATCAATGCCATAATGGCAAATGTTTATTCTGCTTTAGAACCTGCTGTGTATGTGTATCACAGTCAGGGGAGCTCCAGGGGCAGTATTTGTGTCAGGGAAGCTATGTAACACAGACAAGGAAGCTCTGTAACACAGAGAGGGAATACTTCTTCAGCCCCCTTAACAATGCAAGCCCTAATACCAAGTCCCCAAGTTGAGCCGAAACTGTGTGTGAAGCAAGTATGACCTGTGTAAGGATATTCCTAAATTATAACTCTTTTTTCTAAAACAATGTGCACTTCTTGGCCTTTCATTTGTACTTATTACCGCTGGGTGTAACATTCCCCAAGGAGACGACCTAACAGTGCCATAAGTACCTTTCCACAATGTACAAATTAGCCCTCCTCACACCCTAAAATGCCCTGTCTAAAATTGTCCCAATCTGTTACACCTCCCAGCATTATGGTGGTCTTCCCACTTAAGGGCCGATTCCGATCTCGGTCGGTAGGGCACCGAATCGGATTCGGCTTTACCGGATCCGATTCGGAGCCCTCTTTCCCGACCGATTCGAACGTGCGTCCGGGCGAGCGAGTACGATGCGAGCGCTCGCGAAATCGCCGACCGACTCAATCGCGGGACCCAACCGCTCCGACCGACTCAAACGGACACGACTCGCACCGCGCAATGCAGACGTTCCCCGGCCGGGTAAGTACAATGCGCGCCTCGAGCAGTCCGACCGACTCGCGCAGTCCGGCTCCAAAGAGCAGTCGGAGCCGCACTTTGGGGGTCCGTGTCGGACCCCCCTGTACGCGTAGCCGCGCGAGTCGCACACAGGGGGGACCCATGGGTCCCCCCTAACTGTGCATGTACGGCGCGAGTCGCTTCGACGCGTACCCGCTGTAGGGGGCGCCCTTGTTCGCCTCGCAGCCATTGAGTCAATGGGAGCCCGCGTACGCGTTGTACGACCGGCTCCCATTGACTTCAATGGGAGTCCGACCGAATCGAGTCCGATTGCATGCGAACGCATCGTACTCGTTCGGTCGGACTGCTAGAGTCCGATTCGGTCGGAAATCTCTCCGGGTCCGGCTCGGTCGGGGAGATTTCCGGCCTGAATCGGAATCGCACCCAAAGTGTTTGCTTTCTCCCCTCCTGTTTTGCTGAATTTATTTTTGTTGGCCTTAGGATTCTGTGCACTTTCCACTGCTAACCATTGCTAAAGTGCTTGTGGGCACTCCCTAAAACCTGGTAAAATTGGCTTACACCTGCTAGGAATATTTAATTTACTTATAAGTCCCTAGTAAAATGGTATACCATATACCCCTGGCCTGGTAAATCAAATGCTGCTCGCTACATGCAGCACTTATTGTGCCATCCACTTAAGTGGCCCCTTAAAAAATGTCTCAGGTCAGCCATTATAGCCTGTGTGCAGTTTGAAACTGCCAATTCGATCTGGCAAAATAAATCCCTTGCCCGGCCTAAAACTCCCTTTATAATACATATGAGCCAGCCATAAGGTAGGCTCTAAACAGCCCATAGGGCAGGGTACATTCTATTTAAAATGTTGGACATGTACTTTTCAGTTGTCCTGGTAGTGAAAAACTCTCAAAATCATTTTTCGCTCCTGTGAGGCCTATCTCTCCCATAGGATAACCTTGGGTTACCTTATTTCATTTAATAAGTAATAACTTTTGTTTGGGAGTAGATAGAAATGTCATGTTTGGCATCAAAGGAATTGTAATTTAAAATCCTCTTTAATGTTGTAGTCGGATTTTAAGTTGCAATTCTGAAAATGCTAGTTACGGGGGTAGAAGCTCCATGTTTATGTTTCAAAGAAAAACATTTGTTTTTTAGGAAGACCCTCACCCACCAATTTAGTTGGTGGCATGCTTCATCATCGGGTCCCACCCAAGGCACCGAGTGCACCTTGGGTGTGCTTCAACGCCTGATTGCAGTGGAGCGGGTTATGTGCAGTAAGTGTGCAGTGAAAGTGAAAAGTGTGTGAATTAAAAACTGTCCACAGGGTCCCAGGAATTCAGAAAAATTATTTTAATAATGGGCCCTTGGCAGTATTAAAACTGAGGGGTGGATATTGGTGGAGGTAATTTATGGCTCCAATATCCTGTGCGGTCTACATGTTAAAGCCAGGTCTCAGTGTTATACTGGCTTTCATCAGGACCTATGTGAAAAGGAATTAGTGATGGTCAAAAATATGTATTTGAGACCAAAATGTGTTGCACGCGCTAAGGTGCATTAACTGGAAGAGGAGGTATTCCTCTAGTAGCTCTGTGCCTGTTTGGGATAAAAGATAGATACACAAAACATATGAACATAAACATTTAGATAAAGCAGGCTTCATTTTGCACATAGAATCATGTGACTGGGTAGACGTCGTGTCCGTACTCTATGCGGTAAATGAGCGAGAGTGAGAACGGAACGTGACGTTTTGTGCAAAAGTGGCTTTATAATCATGCCGGATTATGCGCTACTGTGCGGTAGTTCAATAGCGTCAAGGCGGAAACACTGCTTAATTAAGTGGTAAGTGTTATAGATAGAAAGGTTTGCTTACTCTGAACTTTTCAGAATGAGCCCCATGAGCCCCTTTGGGGGGCCAGACCTATAGTCACACACTGCGTGTGTTGAGGAAGAAGTAAAAATAAACAATGAAGAAATTTGTAAAGCTTGGCCGCATTTGGGCTGGTCTCCGCAGACCGGCTGATTGAGGAAAATCTCCCCACTTTTTTAGGACCCCACTTTCTTCGTCAAGGTCTGCAGCCCTCTGTCCATACCTACTGCGGCCTGCATCGGGACTTCGTCGATGCAGGTCTGTGGTCGAGGGGGCGTTTAAATACCCTGTATCTGTTCCAGGTGTCTCGATTCAGTGCCGTTGTTTGTGAATAGCGTCTGGAGCCGACACTTCCGAAACTGAGGGTGGACTGCAGTCCGTGCGTGTGTCTCGCACTGAGGGTTGTCAGTCACATGAAGTTTTTGATAAAGTTGTTGGTATTGACAATGTTCACAATAGTTATAGTGTTGTACAAGAATATAAATGTAAAAACATGTTTGACAATACAAGTATGTGCATCCCGCCGCGGAGGTAGGAGAGACATGGAAGAAAGACTGAGCATGTGTATGTACAAAAACCAGCTGGGTGGATTTCTCGAAGCATGTGGAAGTGTATCGAACTCAGGATCGAGGGTACTAGTGAGGAATGTATGTCAATGTTATCCTCGTTTGGTAGAGTGTTTGGAAAAGTTTTTGGTCACGCAAAATGCCCTGGAGACCAGAAGTGAACCTAAATGTGCGGCTTGAGCCAGCTTAGAGTCAGGGTGGCCACATGAGTGGTGTCTGTCTGAGTTGACTGCCCTTTCTGTGTGGGGTGATGTCAAGGGCCCGAGGGGGAAGAAAAGGGGGACTCTATCTGTGTGACCAGGATTTGCGTGGTCAGTCATTGAAAAAGAACCTTTGGACTTTTTGTGTTAGCCCGTTTGAGAGGGGACATGTGGCCCGGTCAGACTGGGGTGTCATGGGTCCAAATGCGTTTGGACATTTCCCTATTATTTGGGCATGACATCAGGGTAGATCTCAGCGGTTACTTAAGCTGTTCCAAGGAATGTTGTCGTTGAGTCCCACTATATGGGTGGAAAGATGATAGATCCAACGTTGTTCCTTCTGGAGTAGGATCTTGTCGTCTGTGAGATTGTTGCATGCAATTTGTTCGATTATTGTCCACCTCATGTCGTTGGGGGTGTGACCACTTTGGATAAAGTGATCGGTCATCTTGGTTATATTTCTTTTACACCGTACATTGCTGCGATGTTCTCCTATTCTAGTTTTAACCTTGCGGCCTGTCATTCCGATGTAGCGGAGTTTGCACGGGCATTCTATGAGATATATTACGTTTGATGAGTTGCAATTGGTATGCTTTCGTTGATGCCAGGTTTTGCCTTCTTCCAGATCTAGTGTTTTGGTGGCTCTGGTGAGGTGGCAAACGCAGCAGTCTCCACATGGATAGTGGCCACTACGTTGGGTAAGCCCCATGCGTTTAGGACTGTGCTGGTAGTGGGGGCCTGAGGTCTTTTGGGTCGAGTGGACACTAGGCAATCTTTTAGACTGCCTACCCTTCTATATGAGAGATGGGGTGGGTCCCATTTCAGAGCTCCGGTATTCAGGATGCACCAGTTCTTGCAAATGATCTTGGCCACTTGGTTAGAGGCTGGGTTGTATGTCGTAATGCACGTGAGGGGGGTGGTGGTGGTCTCCCGTCTGTTGTCCTCCAAAAGGGCTTCTCTGTGTTGGTTGCATGCTTGTTTTTTAGTGGTCCGGATGATTCTGTCTGGATACCCTCGTTCACTGAGTCTGGTGGCCAGATCGGTGGACTGTCTCTGGTAGTCCTGTGTGAGACTACAGTTCCTCCTTATCCGGAGGAACTGTCCATAAGGGAGGTTTTCTCTGAGAGACCGGGGGTGGAAACTCTCAAATTGGAGTAGGGAGTTCCTGGCAGTCGGTTTGTAGTATGTCGTTGTTTGAAGTGACCCCTCTTTGGCCTCTATGTTGAGATCCAGAAAGGCTATGTTGGAAGGGCTCGCTGTGCTGGTGAAGCGTAGAAATGGGTCCCGGTCGTTAAGCCACAACAGGAAAGTGGCTAGGGAGTCTTGTGTCCCTGTCCAGATCATGAGGATGTTGTCTATATAGCAACAAAGCAAACACAAGGAGATGATGGACGGAGCGCCGATACTTTTCAGACACTCAACCCCAGTCACAGATCTGGGTTGAATCCATCATCGTTCTTTAGCTCACTTTACCACCCCAGTTCAGACACAGCTATATGCAAATCAGTCTTGACCCTGTGCCTCATGGGAACAGTCCAGACCGAACTGCCAAGCCATGTCTTCCCTGGACCGGAAACAAGCATCCTGGGACCGGTTTCGGGCTAACAGCCCTCATCAGACAGGCTTGCTTGAATCCAGTGGCAAAGTGAGCAAGGGACCCACGTCTGGGCATGGGCGGATAGTTCTGGCCCTGTTGAGGGTATGTATCCCAAGAGTGTTGCCATCTTGGTGCTCTTCCTCTGCCTCTTGTTCTGTGTGCATTACCGGTGCTGGAGCCACTGGAGAGAGATGAGTCATCTCCTGAAGTGTCCGATGATGCATCCTGTTTGTGGGGTGCGATGTAGTTGTGATCCAGCACCGGTAATGCACACAGAGGCAGAGGAAGAGCACCAAGATGGCAACACTCTTGGGATACATACCCTCAACAGGGCCAGAACTATCCGCCCCCTATGTTCAACCACCCGCCCCAGAACCCTTTCCTGGGATGGCATCCCATGTACCACCCGGGACCACAGAATTACTTCCCACAAAACCAAAGGCCACCGCCTTTTTTAGGGAGGGGGCGAAGGTCAAGAGGAAGGAGACGAAACCAACAACAAGTACACTGGGCAGAGGAAGCAGGACCAGTAGGTGCGAACACACGTAGCAAATCCAGAGAACCCCAACCAGGCCAGAGCAGACTACGCTAACAGAAAGTAACCACCAGACATCCTCCCTGGTATTCAATCTAACTACAACCCCCCCTTACACCTACGGAGAAATGTGTCCTCAACAAGGGTCTCTCCTTTGTCCCCACGACACGCTTGGACAAATTCCAATTACACACCGAACTGGCTGAATCTTTCGAAAATTAAAACTCAAAGCCTTCTTCGAAAAACAAACACCCATGGAACCAACACCATCCACCAACGAGACGGGCTTGAAAGTGAAGTCCACTTTCCTTCCACCACCTTCTTGCCTCCCTGTAGAAATAGCTACTTTTGAACAGGCGGTTTACAAGCAGATAGAGGAAATACACCAACCCAGGATCCACAACAACTTCACTGCCAAGGACAGGGAAGCTGTACGAAATTTACAGAGCAATCCCAACATTGTCATTAAACCCGCAGACAAAGGGGGAGGCATAGTAATACTAAACAAGACGGACAACACCAACGAGTGCCGACGACTCCTCAGAGATGAGAGAAATTACAGACGTCTCAGAGAAGACCCCATAGAGGCACTCAGAAACACCATTGTGTCCCTGGTGGAATCAGCGGAAGTCAATAACTACATCTCCAAACAGGAAGCGGATTTTTTATGCACCAAGAAAGCAAGAACACCGTATTTCTACACGGTGCCAAAAATCCATAAAGAAACCAGACCACCCCCAGGACGACCCATCATGTCAGGGATTAATTCCCTCCTGGAGCCATTGTCACGCTTCTGTGATTTTTTCCTCAACCCTTTGGTACAAAAATCCTCCACTTACATCAAGGATACCAAGCACCTACTCAACCTGATCAAAGACAGGAGCTTTGACCCCACCACACAACTGCTGGTGGGCTTGGTTATTGAAAGTCTCTACACAAGCCTACCACAGGATGAGACACTACGAGTCCTCCAACAGACGCTAGCGGATACTCCATGGGAATATACCACCCCCAGGGAATTCATCTTACAATGTGCCACATTGGCCCTCAAGGAGAACTACTTCGAATTCGAAGGCGAGTTCTTCCTACAAACCAACGGAACATCTATGGGCAGCACTTTTGCCCCGAGCGTGGCGGGCCTGTACGTCTACCATTGTGAGAAGCAACACATCCTACCCGCAACCAACCCTTACAGCCTCAACATCAAATTCTGGCGTCGCTATATAGACGACATCCTCATGATCTGGACAGGGACACAAGACTCCCTAGCCACTTTCCTGTTGTGGCTCAACGACCGGGACCCATTTCTATGCTTCACCAGCACAGCGAGCCCTTCCAACATAGCCTTTCTGGATCTCAACATAGAGGCCAAAGAGGGGTCACTTCAAACAACGACATACTACAAACCGACTGCCAGGAACTCCCTACTCCAATTTGAGAGTTTCCACCCCCGGCCTCTCAGATAAAACCTCCCTTATGGACAGTTCCTCCGGATAAGGAGGAACTGTAGTCTCACACAGGACTACCAGAGACAGTCCACCGATCTGGCCGCCAGACTCAATGAACGAGGGTATCCAGACAGAATCATCCACACCACTAAAAAAAGAGCACGCAACCAACACAGAAAAGCCCTTTTGGAGGACAACAGACAGGAGACCACTACCACCCCCCTCACGTGCGTTACGACATACAACCCAGCCTCTAACCAAGTGGCCAAGATCATTCGCAAGAACTGGCACATCCTGAATACCGGAGCTCTGAAATGGGACCCACCCCTCTTCTCATATAGAAGGGCAGGCAGTCTAAAAGATCGCCTAGTGTCCACTCGCCCCAAAAAACCTCAGGCCCCCACTACTAGCACAGTCCTAAACGCATGGGGCTTACCCAACGTAGTCGGCCACTATCCATGTGGAGACTGCTGCGTTTGCCACCTCACCAGAGCCACCAAAACACTAGATCTGGAAGAAGGCAAAACCTGGCATCAACGAAAGCATACCAATTGCAACTCATCAAACGTAATATATCTCATAGAATGCCCGTGCAGACTCCGCTATATCAGAATGACAGGCCGCAAGGTTAAAACTAGAATAGGAGAACATCGCAGCAATGTACGGTGTAAAAGAAATATAACCAAGATGACCGATCACTTTATCCAAAGTGGTCACACCCCCAACGACATGAGGTGGACAATAATCGAACAAATTGCATGCAACAATCTCACAGACGACAAGATCCTACTCCAGAAGGAACAACGTTGGATCTATCGTCTTTCCACCCATATAGTGGGACTCAACGACAACATTCCTTGGAACAGCTTAAGTGACCGCTGCGATCTACCCTGATGACATGCCCAAATAATAGGGAAATGTCCAAACGCATTTGGACCCATGACACCCCAGTCTGACCGGGCCACATGTCCCCTCTCAAACGGGCCAACACAAAAAGTCCAAAGGTGCTTTTTCAATGACTGACCACGCAAATCCTGGTCACACAGATAGAGTCCCCCTTTTCTTCCCCCTTGGGCCCTTGACATCACCCCACACAGAAAGGGCAGTCAACTCAGACAGACACCACTCATGTGGCCACCCTGCCTCTAAGCTGGCTCAAGCCGCACATTTAGGTTCACTTCTGGTCTCCGGGTCATTTTGCGTGACCAAAATATTTTCCAAACACTCTACCAAACGAGGATAACATTGCCATACATTCATCAATAGTACCCTCGATCCTGAGTTCGATACTCTTCCACATGCTCCGAGAAATCCACCCAGCTGGTTTTTGTACATAAACATGCTCAGTCTTTCTTCCATGTCTCTCCTACCCCCGCGGCGGGATACACATACTTGTATTGTCAAACATGTTTTTACATTTATATTCTTGTACAACACTATAACTATTGTGAACATTGTCAGTACCAACAACTTTATCAAAAACTTCATGTGACTGACAACCCTCAGCGCGAGACACACGCACAGACTGCAGTCCGCACTCAGTTTCAGCCTAGGTCCGGCCCCGCAACGGGACTCATGGGGCTCATTCTGAAAAGTTCAGAGTAAGCAAACCTTTCTATCTATAACACTTACCACTTAATTAAGCAGTGTTTCCGCCTTGACGCTATTGAACTACCGCACAGTAGCGCATAATCCGGCATGATTATAAAGCCACTTTTGCACAAAATGTCACGTTCCGTTCTCACTCTCGCTCATTTACCGCATAGAGTACGGACACGACGTCTACCCAGTCACATGATTCTATGATTCTATGTGCAAAATGAAGCCTGCTTTATCTAAATGTTTATGTTTGTATGTTTGTATGTTTTGTGTGTCTATCTTTTATCCCAAACAGACACTGAGCT
This sequence comes from Calotriton arnoldi, assembly GCA_963921515.1. Taxonomy (NCBI): domain Eukaryota; kingdom Metazoa; phylum Chordata; class Amphibia; order Caudata; family Salamandridae; genus Calotriton; species Calotriton arnoldi. The sequence goes on along the minus strand of CAWUFW010014208.1, from coordinate 199,202 downwards.
ACTAGAGGAATACTTCCTCTTCCAGTTAACGCACCTTAGCGCGTGCAACACATTTTGGTCTCAAATACATATTTTTGACCATCACTAATTCTTTTTCACATAGGTCCTGATGAAAGCCAGTAAAACACTGAAACCTGGCTGAAACATGTAGTCCGCACAGGATATTGGAGCCATAAATTACATCCACCAATATCCACCCCTCAGTTTTAATACTGCCAAGGGCCCATTATTAAAATAATTTTTCTGAATTCCTGGGATCCTGTGGACAGTTTTTAATTCACACACTTTTCACTTTCACTGCACACTCACTGCACATAACCCGCTCCGCTGCAATCAGGCGTTGAAGCACACCCAAGGTGCACTCGGTGCCTTGGGTGGGACCCGATGATGAAGCATGCCACCAACTAAGTTGGTGGGTGAGGGTCTTCCTAAAAAACAAATGTTTTTCCTTGAAACATAAACATGGAGCTTCTACCCCGTAACTAGTTCCTATTGATTTCTGCATACATTAACAGGGGAAGTGAACTAGCACACGTTATTCCTCTCTCTTCCGCTTGATACATATCATCGTAGTTGGCAGTTGACCATAAAATATATTATCAATATGTATTGTGGAATGTATAGCCAGGTATGTGAATCCTGTGCAAACAGCAAATGAAGATCATATGTTTTTTGCATTGTAGTCTGCATTTAGGGCTACCTTCTTTAGTGTTTGGTGCAATATCGGGGAGCAAACACTTAATGGTGTTATCAATTGTAGAAGGATTCAGTTCCCTATTGTGCTGGAAACTGAGGGGTGGTTGGTAACAGAGTTACCACCTAGTCTTGCTGATTTCTTCAGTGCAACTCCTACCAGCTGTAATGGTAGATGGATATGCTGCTCAGGCATGGTGGAAAACCTCTTCACGTAGGTGGAGTATATATGGTAATTCGCTACAACAGGTGAACTGTGCTCAGATTAGGTTAACATTTGCACTACACTCTAAATGAGTGCCTTTCTGTCCTGCATACTTATCGTTCCAGTGTTAAAAATCAAGTCCTGTACCACCTAATTAACCTTATTTTTCTTTTTTATTAATGAGTAAATTATTGAGCTAACTATTTGGTGAAGATAAGGTATATGGGGATAATTAACACATAACACAGCAATCTAGAAAGCCAAAATTATAAACCTATGACCTGTTAAGACTTTGGCATTTGTCCCATTTGCTAAACCCTATCCTATGACTTTCATTTTTTTCCATTTATGTTTATTCTCAGTTTTATATGGTGCGGACCACAGCTCGGAGGTATATGAGTGCTTTAACGAGTGACTTTGGTTACAGATTTACAATAATGCCCACCCTGCACCCTTATGTATTTTTTTAATTCATTTTCAGGACACCAAGGGCCACTTCACAGCTGTAAATGAAAAGGAGCAAACTTCTAATTGTTGACTTAGAGAGGTGATGGAAAAAGACACTAGGTCAAAGTTTGCATTAAAGTTTATAAGCAGATGGGAGTGTAATTACATTTTGGAATCGCATGAATTGATCTGGTCCCTAAAGGAAGAGTGGGTATTCTCATTCTCTGCCTCATCAGAGAGAGCAGCAGGTTGTCCGGCCTTATGGCAGTAGAGACTACCAGGAGGAGAGAGCAAGCCATGTTTACGGAATGTGGAGCACTCGGAAGAGCTAACTTGTTGCGAGAGCACTGCACAACCATTAGCTGGCCTTCCTGCATGCTACATGTGGTGAACCGGTTTGCCTATTCACTATCACTTGTAAGTCTGGGCGGTGAACTCCGCTCCGCTCATGGAGTTTGTTGAGTTTTCCGCACTCCGCGTTACATGGAGGTCCCGAACTTCCGAAAAACTCTGCTTCGTGTAGCGGAGCGGAGTTTTTTTCCTCACTCGCGTTCGTCAACATCAAGTTGGCTAGCGAGGAAAATACACCTCTCGGCGAGATTTTTCCTCGTTCGCGATCGTCAACATCAAGTTGGCGATCGCGGGCGTGGAAAATCAACCTCCCGGTGAGATTTTTCAACGGGGGCGGTCAGATTTCTCATTGCGAGTGGTCGCGTATGCTCGCGACCGCTCGCGTTGAGAAACTGTCCATTTGCGTTGAGAAAGCTGCCGCTCGAGTAAAAATCTGCTCGAGCAGCAGAAAGGAAGCAGCGCCCGCTTGCGCTGTGCATGGTGCCGTTTTCGATGATTGCACAGTGAGGACAAGCATCTGGCACTGAAAATCATTGCGAACAGCATTTATCTAACGCACTCCACCGCTTGCGGAGCTTTGTGTAGGACGGCAGAGTTTTTTTGCACTTTACGCGGAACTCCGCGAACTCCGCCCAGGCTTAATCACTTGCTTAATTAGTTTTGTGGTATTCTTTCCTCCTGCGTTTATTATGATTCATACAGATTGCTGAGCTTAATCCTCATTTTACATGCCCTGATAACGACCCCAAAAGCATGACTAGGTCGAAACACAATACTGGCAATCATAGCAACAATTTTATAGCTTCATACACCAGATTGAGGATTGCATACTGCAGTTTTTGGTGATGTATTATAAACTGACACCAGCGATTAGGATATACATGCTTGAACTTTGTAAGCACACACTATGTGATAACCCTATGTACTAAGCACTTTTCCATTTATTTTGCATATGTAACTGATGTGCAATTGTATTTGATTAACAAAACAACCTTCTTTTACAGCAAAGCTTTAATCTGAACATTTTCTGTTTTTGTTTTTTCACATATTGACTTTCTAATTGATTGTTTATAAATTATACTTTGCATTTTGCTATTCATTCTCAACAAAACACTGCTGTATATAACAGGCATTTACGACAGGGCAGCAAACATATTATTATGTAAATACAGATCATTAGAAAACTACTGTCAGGTTTTCGCCTGAAACTCCAGTATTTGTTGGCAAATACCCAAGGGCAGAAAAAAACACATTTATTGCGCACCCATTCTCTTCGGATTCTAATCAACCGTAGTTTGCAAACATGGAAATTAATTTGTTGACTGAAAGCTATGGTTCTAATGAAAGCCGCTCGCTCTTCGCCCCTCGTGACCCTCTTACCTTCATTATTCCGCTTCCACGTGGTGAAAGGCTTTAAACATAAGAGGGAGACCCATGCCCCCGAGGATTTTTCGCATCTCTCCGGGAGCAATTATAGCCGCAGGGCGCGGTCCTCCGATTGTGACCTGTGTTTATAGTGGCTTGTGTATTATCTGCAGCAGGAAGGCGGATGTGGCTAAAACTCAGTGTGACGCACTTCCATTCAGCGAGAAGTCACGAGCTGACTAAAAGGTCTGCGCATTTTTATTCCAAACAGTCCTTGATGTTCGTTGACATCTTTAGAAATACCACTTAATGGCTGCCGAGAGTTTTTTGTTTTGTTTACATTATGTGTATAAAAGCTCATCTGACTGAAATCTCGGTGCAAGGGCATTTTCTTCCCACTGTTCGACATTGGGGTATTCATTTACCAGGTTTGTGTTGCGTGCACGAGCCAGCGTTCCTATACAGGCATGCAAGCTCTCGAGTAAAGTGGTTCCAGGAATAGTTGGCTGGCTACAAAGGACTCGTTTGATGAGAGTTGTGTCCCATTGAGATGTGATTGTGTGGGGCACAAAAGGCGAAGATTGTTTATTTGATGGTCCTCAGCAGTAAGCTGACCAACTTTGGGTAAAAAGTTCAAATAATTTGATGAACTTGTGGCACCAGGGATCTGACCTTTTGATGTGATGTTACTCATTGGTGTGCCTGTGGCTCATGGTTCTCAGCCATAGAGTGTCTGAAAGGCTGGGTTTTAGGCAAATTCCTGAAGATAATGTTTATTGGCTGTGCCCACTACCCAAAAGGAAAGCCTACCAGAGCTAGCGCATCTTTCTTCTACGAATCTCCCCATTTTTCATCCCTTGAATGTTAATTTGGGAGGTGCATGTTGGACCTGGTCTCTCATAGTCCTTTGTCTGTGTCCTGCGCGGTGATGTCATAGGGTTATGGTGAGAATGGTGTCTGTGGAATATTTGTGCTAGTGATTCGATCAAGCTAAAGAGCTTAAATCAGGGTGGGCTAAGCCAGAGTAAACAAAGCCCCTGGTGAGACACGTAGTGGTAGAGGAGGCCGGTCACTAACCTTAGATGTTCTTCATTAGTCCTGCCTGAACCTATGGGTGTGGTCTGATGTCCAGCTCAACAAACATCTGGCTCTGTACTTCCCAATGTTTTCCCAAAAGTAATGCTATAGCATGCAACCACTAAACTGTTTCACCCACTCCACTGACTCCAAATTCTGCATCAAGCGATTCTGAGCCCCCATAGGAAAATCGTATGAAGCGACTGTGAGGAAGTGGTTTCTGAGCTGCTTCAACCCCCACTAGATGTTTTAATTTTGGACCAATTGGTTTTGGATCTCTTCTGTAAGTCCCATTACTTGAGTCTCACCCACTATACTCTTCTGTAAAAAGGTTTGCAGAGCTAACTCCAGTGCTGTCTTTTAAAATAAGGCCCTCTGTTATGCAGTGAGGGTAGGAGGTTTTGCGCTGCCTACATGTGAGCATATGTTCACACATCCCTACATGCGTGCAGGTTGAGAATGTCGGACTCAGTCCGGTATCTGCTTACAGGTCATATATAGGACCTTCAGTCAAATGGTTATAGCCTGTGCAGGTCTAATAATTTAATCGGGGATCCATAAAAGAAATATCCTAATTCCTTTTTGATTACATTGTAAGTCTGTGGTGCTTTTCCATAACTCTCTGCTGCTTTAGCTTTATTGTATTCATATTCTAGTTGAAGGTGTGCCAAAATATTAACTTAACGTTGGCTCAACATCGAAAATTGACTAAGGTCACTTCCTATATGTTTAGGAATATCCATGCCGCGGATGGTATTGCAGCTGCACTGCTAAATGCATTTTTAATGACCTGTGTTTGTCTTTAGAAATGCTAATAGAGGGTAATCCTGAAGCAGCAGGAAAGAATAGCCAAAGTTTTTCCTGCAGCCTGAGGCCAGTCTGCCACATCCCTCTGCTCAGCCCAAGAGAACAACAAAATGAAATGGGGGGATTTCATCACCCACTCAGATTTTTTGATAGTGCCTGCCCGTGCTTCTTTGGGGCCCGGCTAGATGTTTTCTCTTGGGAGTGAAGGACTGGAGGCTGTGTATGGTGTGAGTTCAGTGTGCACCAAGTTTGGGACGATAGAGTTTAGCATTCAAGCTACCTGTAAACAGGGTCGGATTGGCAGTGCGGGCAATCGTTCATTGCCCGAGGGGCCTGTGACAAAGGCCAGCAGATGGGCCGTTTATTTCGGCTGTAAATAGCCTCACAGTTGCCTAGACCGGCTTGGCCACTGGCGCTCAACCCGCATGGCTGCTGCAGCCTTAGAGCAGAGGTCAGTAAGGCCAAGTGCAAAGCCTAGCTGGCTCATTGTCATGTGCAGTAGGACAATGGGCTCAACTGAGGAGCCACAGCATGCGGTGGGTCTCCTCCCAGCCTGAGCATCTGAGCGTGACAGTGAGGCCTCAAGGAGCGGCAGTGCTGTTTTTGAGCATCACACCAGCATTAATGTTACACAGCCAGCACTACCGTTACACAGCCAGCACTAACGTTACAGTGGGCAGGGGGGAAAGGGGGAAGGGGCTATACAGTGAGACGGGTTACGAGTAGTGGCCTTTTAAGAGGCTCTGCCTTTATCTTCAGCAACAGCCAGAGGAGCCCGGGTGCCTCCTAGCACCTCATCAACTTAAAAATTGCGAGGTGGCTCCCGTTCTCCATTGAACGAAAATAAAAAATGATGCATAACAAATGATAGGAGCAAATAGAAAACTTTTTTTGACATCTCAATTAGTTTTCGAAAATGTTACTGTGAAAAATATTCATCCAGGAACACAATGGCAAAGGGAAGGGAGACTACAAATGGAAGGGAAAGTAACAACATGGATTGAGTGAAGGGGGCAATGTTGAGAGACAAAAGGAGAAGTGAGACTGACTAGAGAATGACAAAAGAGGGGAAGAGGAAAAGGAAATGAAGGGAGAAAACAAAGTACAGGTGGACAGGGAGGATAATAATGTCATAAAGGCAGACAGAGAGAGGGAGGGTAAAAGATTAGAGAGAAGAAGTGATGAAAGAAAGTGGAGAGGGGCAGAACCTGGTAAAGGTAGAGAGAGAGCAAAAGCTGGAAAGCGAAGTTGGAGAGGATAGAGACAGGAAGGTGAATGACAAAAGAAATGATGGAGAGGAGATCAAGGCGGAAGAGGGTGTCAAAGGTTTCCTGTTCAATGAATTCCAAGGATGGATACCACCTCACATGCACTATTCTTGCTCTCTCCCTCAGTTTATGGCATAGTTTAGAGGTTGTTGGGATTCCACAAGGTAGCGCGAAACGTAGAGTGGAGTACAATCCACCGGTGGAATTTCCTTCGTGAAAGGTGCAGAATGATAAAGAAAAGTCCACCAGAGGATTCTCCTTTGGTTTTAGCGCTGCCTCCAAAGCACAGGAGCAATTTCTGTTACTCTCTGCAGCAAGGCAATAAATGAGACACAACAGAATATAACATTAGGTGTAGTACAGGATGCAAAGGAGTTGAAGGGGCAAAGGGAAGTGAAGTGAGTGGGACTAACAGGAGAGAGCATGACTGGAGACAAAGGGAAGGTTTGCAAGAGAGAGAAATTAAATAAAACTACAAGGAGAGCTGCCAAATGAGAGGAGGAATAAGGGTATGAGAGATATAACAAGAACCGAAGTAAAGATTACAGATGAGACACATGAGTGAGGGAGAGGGGTAGGGGATTTGTAGACTGAGAGACAAAAATAGGAAACAAGAAGGGAAAATGAGAGAGACAAAGTGAAGAACATAGGTAGAATGAGAGCCACCACAAAGAGGAAAAGAAGTAGAGAATGAGAGATCGAAAGAGGAAGAACCAGAGAGGAGCAAAACAAGTGATACGGAGAATAACAGATGTGTACACAGCAAGTAAGAAAGAGGTATGGAGGCGGAGGAAAGAAAGGAAGGATGGGAGAGTGAAAAAGAAAAGTAGGTGTTATAGATGGATAGACAGAAATACAGAGAGGAAGAAAATCAGACAGATTGTTGCACTTGGTGATAGTGAAGGTGAAATAATGGACTAGAGAAAGGGGTGAGAAAAGAGAAGGGGAGAATATATGTTTCTGTGAGAGAGAGCGATGGGGCAGATAATTCCTAGGAAATCAATGGAAAGATTGCATTTGGAGTGAATTCCTTTAGCTTTTCCAGATCTAAATCAAGTCTCTCCCTCCAATATAAAAAGTACCAAGCTGTATGCAATGTCCAGACACATCACTTGCAGAGAGGCTTCTGGGTGACAACTAAAAGAGGAAACCTTGCACAACTCTGATGCGTACGACCGTGGATGCGTTGCTGCAACTTCCCAGGGAATTTGGCAGTCACCTAAGGGTAGGTGGCAGCTACAAAGGATGTGAAGGTGACCAAGAAAGCCACTGGTTCAAGAGTGAGCAGGTGCTTCAGGGGCATGAAAGTGAAGTAAGGAGGAACTTCAAGGACCCTAGGGTTATCATGAGTCTACCGCGCCTAATGTGGATGGAAACTTCGAAGATGTATGTCATGAGCAGGAAGCTTTTGTACCTCTGAGTGACCATTAGCCCGAGGGAACTGAGGGTGAGAAGAGGCCTGGGGACAAGCAAGAACGTAAGGGACATGAGATTGTAGGCAATTGTTTCAGGGAAATGTAAGTAAACTGGTGCCTCAGATATGTAAACTGAGCAATACCCCTGAAGCTCCTGCTCTTCTCATTGTCCTCTGTGGGAACTGGGAGAGAACAGTGGCCTCGGGTCCCCAGGGAGAGCAGAGCACCTGATGATATGGCCTTAGAATAAACATTGGAATCAGAGACTTTCAGGTGAACATGGTTCTCAGTAACCTTATCACAGATTTCTCTCAAAATTACTCCCCTGATTCTAAGAAAGGTTTCATGAAAGGTCATTATCCATAAATGAGGGCCACTTTTTCTTTGGGTGCCCAGGCCTAATTTGAATCCCAATCTGACCCTGCCTGTATATGACTTTTCACATTTTCACTTGTGTCACGATAAACTGAGACACAGGAATGTTCAGAGTTTATAATTTGATGAGGAAATGCAGTGTCAGTGCTGCTCGTGCATCATGTTATTTTGAGGTTGATGATTTCACTCTCCTGCAGCAGGTGCTTCTTGTGATAGTGATAGAGTGCTCTTTAAGTGGCGATGGAAAATACATGCCCAGTGAGGAATTATTTGAAATATCATCAGGCACTTAGGGAGTTATTGCACAATATAACTTATCTGATTATAAAAAACAAGACTGCAATTACCTTGTAACATGAGAAAGAAAGCTGATCCCCCCACCTCTTTACAATATTATCAGGCTAGGCGATGATGGAAATTGAGTGCTATAGATACATACATACTGTATTCATCCTTTCCATTAGAAACTTTTCAAATCAAAATTACTCAAATAATCATAATTATTATGCGGTAACTTGATTTGAATGAAATTGTGATGCAGGTTAAGCAATGAGTGAGGGAAAGAAAGAGAAATTAAATGAATGAATGAGTGAATGAGCAAGTGACGAATTTGTGAGTTTTTGAATGAGCATGTGACTGTCCAAGCGAGTAAGGTTATGAACAAGTGAGTATTAAGTGAGACAGTAGTTGGGGGGCGTGGCTAGCCGCCTAAGATGGCGGACGTGACTTGGTGAGGCTACGGTTCCTCGGGGGTGGGAAAAATCCGATTAAAATGCCCAAACTAGCCCAGTACTCACTATAGACATCGCTATGTACCGGTAGGAAGACCCGGTGCAGACTACAGCTGAGTCCGGTCCCAAGATCTACAGCAGTTCGGAGGCCTGGGGGACTGCCGTCGGCGGCGGCCTATCTGCGGTGTGCTCAGGGGACCGGGAGGTCGATTTCCACACAGGCCGATAGGGAAGCGGCGCTCTGAGTACCACAGGGCGGTCCGGAGGCTCCTCAGATCGGCGGACACGCTCCACCTCCGGGGCGCAGTGGAGCCGGGACTAACCCTTGCTATACGGGTGAAGACCCCAAGGCGGAGCTGCGCAACTCCGTACTACAAGCAGACGGTGAGTGCGGTGGACTAGGCCAGGGCCTAAATCAGTCGTGGGCCGGTCTACTCGCCCCAGCGCTGCAGAGCTACACGTGCACACCCGACACCGGATCTGTACCCTGCGGGGAGTGGGGGCCAACGAGCTGAGACTTCCCCAAGAACACTGCGCTTGAGACCCGGTTTGGTTGCTCCCCTGGACAACTTTCCCCCCTCCTCCACCCCCACTTGCGGAGACTTCGTCGCAGCAATTACGGGCCAAGTAGGGACGCAGATTGCCGGGACCAGCCCGGTTCCGGTCCTCACGCCCGTTATTTATGGTACTAGTGCCGCTACTATGGCAACAGGGCACTTACCAGAACACAGCCTGATCGGGACTGGAGAGCTATCCGGCAACACACTGCAGCACGGACCATGGGCCAAGACAGCAGGGGCGCGGTGTCCACCCCCCTAACATAGCGCAGGCACAGTTGGGATCTGTGAGCATACGGGGAGTTATGCTGGTTCTAAGGTGGACTGGTACGGAACCGGTCTCTGGTGACAGCTATATTCCCCCCTGGGGTCACGAGCGTGCCGCTCAAGGACAACGGTGCATGTTCCCCTTGGTCGCCTGCTATTTTTCCTACTACATCAGCCCAGCCATAGTCCCTTACACCGTACTGTAAGTGGGGATCAGGAGCTCACTCACTCCTCGGGGCACAACCTGGACCGACGGCTCCAAGAGGGCGACGTACATTGGCGAGTGGGCAACATTCCCCACCGTACTAAGTGTGTAGCATGGGCAGAGTTAAGGGGAAAACACTGGATGGCCACCCAAGTGTAAGTAGCCACACTACCGTGCCAGAGACTTCCAGTAGGCCCCCGTCACCTGGGGCCCTGTCCTCTGAGACTGCAGAGAGTACTCCCGACAAACTGGCCCTGATCCTGAAAGAAATCCGCAAATCTAGGTCAGTACTTGAGCAACAAATTGGAACTCTCACTTCTGGCTTTACATTGCTCAGAGCAGATCATGGAAAGTTGGCGGAGACTTTCAAGGAGCATGATAGAGCCCTAAAAGATTTCGAACCCCAAATCACTGCAAACGCCACACAAATACAACACCTCCAACAACAAGTCTCTAGCCTTCAAGATCGGGTGGAGGATGCCGAGGGCCAAAATAGACGCAATAATATACGCGTAATTGGCCTTCCGGAACGCAGTGAAGGCACCAAAGCAGCGGACTTTATGGAAGAATGGTTCAAAGAACACGTGGCTCACGACGGTCTCTCGCCATACTTTTGTGTAGAAAGGGCCCATCGGATGCCAACGGGAGCGACGAAGCCGGGGGCACCCCCACGACCACTAATTGTAAAAATTTAAAATTATAGGGACCATGATGTCCTCTTACAAAAAGCAAGGGAAAAAACACTGATCCAGTACGAAAATCATCGAATTTCGTTGTACCCGGACTACACAATTTTAGTCCAACGACAACGATCCTCTTATCAAGCCATCAAGAAAAAACTGCGGGCGGCTCAACTCAAATACGTATTGCTGTTCCCAGCCAGACTAAAGATCATTCATGACAAAAAAAACTACTTCTTCGACAGCCCAAATGACGCCGAGGAATGGCTGGAAGTAATGAACCTTGACTTGAGCCAGAGCGGCCAGTCGGCTCTTATGACTAAGGATCCCAGCAGACCGCAGAGACACGTGCACCGCCGGACACAGCAGAGCACCCAGGGTAAAGTCAGCACCGGCCCGACCCCGGAACAGCAGCGACTGGATAGAGAGGGAGTCCTGGCTATAGTCGGATCGTTTAGGGATAGCGACACTAAGATTACCACTGACCCTGAGGACAGCACCCTGCATTCGGACTCCGATCACAGTATCACCCTGTTCCCCTCTGTCACACCTCAGACCATAGATGAATTGGTAGACAACTGAAGCTACGCACCTATATACGATGGTCACACTCACGTGAAGGGTCCGGTGGGTAAAGAGCACCCACGATGTGAGAAGTACCACTGACTTACCAGTCATAACTGTATCCTTTTTGCCACACTAAATTAACAGATGTTAAGACACCAGGAATTGTGTAGATGTGTTACCTGCTTATTCTATTCACATATGGCATATATTCAATCTGCTCATCTGATTTCGTACACATATTTATGGTCATGCACGACTTATTTTGTTCTAGCCTAATATGATAACCAGTACTGATAATAAAGTGGCCGCTATGATATGTTCTTCTTTCCCCCCCCCCGGGCTCCGTCGAGCCGCCGGGACTTTGCATTTGCACCATTCGCAGTATGGATGGCGGCAGCGATACCCCACTTAGCGTATGCACCGTTATGTGTAGATTGTATGTTGGAAGTTGGTGTTGGGCCCAGCATAGTTTGCAAGCTGAGCCAAGTATTTTTAGTTTTAAGGGAAAAGGGGACTCCTGGTCTGCAATAGTTAACGAGCTCCGCAATTTAGGGAGCGTTACCTTTTATAATGCCTTATGCCTAGAGATCGCTCCGCTGTAGGCTCCTACAACCTGCTGACCTGGAACGTGCGGGGCCTAGGGGCGGTTCAGAAAAGGCACTGTGTCCATGCATATCTCCTTAGGCGCCAAGCCCACATAGTTTTCCTTCAAGAATCACATCTTACTGACTCAGAGTCTCAGAAAACCCGTAGGAAATGGCGAGGCCATATATATTCCACTAACTACTCTGCATTTGCTAGAGGAGTGGCCATCTGGATCCGACACGGGGTCCCATTCAAGGAACTAGAACGTCGCATAGACGACCAAGGGAGATATGTCCTGTTGAAGGGCACACTAGATGGCATAACCGTGGTCCTGGGTAGTATATATATGCCCCAAACTTCGACAAGGACAAGTTCTTCCATCGGTTGGGCACGGCATTAGTCGGGTGGGACACCATCCCATGGATTTTGGGGGGAGACTGTAATGCAGTGCTAAATATGGCTTTGGACAGGTCACACCAGCGGCGTAGCTGGGGGGGGTGATGGGGGCGGTCCGCCCCAGGCGGCACTATTCTGGGGGGGGGCGGCCGCGTGGCACTGGTGGCCCGTTGCGGCGGCCTTTATAATTTATTTGGGGACACTCACTGACTCTACTGTCAGTCACTACAGTAGTGTCAGTGTCCCCAAATAAATCAGAATGGCCGCCGCAACGGGCCACCAGTGCCGCACGCGCGGCCCCGTTTCCGTTTGAAGCAATAACGACAAACAGAGATTTCACTTTTTGAAGGATCCAATGGCTGCAATCTACGCCTCAGATGGGGCCCAAGGTTTGCCAAGTCCAATCACTCCAAAAAAACAGGGCGAAAGAAGTCTCCAGTCGCCGGGATGCCCAAGTTCCAAGGTTAAACCAATACAACCAAGTTTCCCAAGAGAAAGTTCCCCGCACATAAGGAAGGCTAGCCACTAAGTAAATAAATGTGAGGAGGACTTAAGAAAGGCAAGCCAAGAAGCCAACAAAAGTGAGGCAGTCAGAGATGAGGCTCCCTCAAATAGAGGGTTGATAACTACAATAGCGCAGGTGCATTTGCCCAAGGCCTTGCTTGACCAAAATAAAGAAGGGAAATGTGGAGAATATCAAAATAAAAAAGGAGCCCTAGGTGAAGCTAGAGTCCAAGATAAAGAAAAAGTACTAACCGACGAATGGATTAGTTCTTTCTCCTTGTCAAACGACGCAGACCTCATCCAAGCCCTGGATTTGAATACACAACCTAAAGAGGATGCCTATATCCAAGATCTAGGAAAGAGTCTAGCCTTTGGCATACCTCCGGATCGGCAAGTTAGGGAGGAAGGGGGGATAGCCTCCACTCCAATAAAAAATCTAGCAAGCACGGACCAGCAGGAGGGGAAAAACATCACGCTAAATACTAGCCCCGTGGGTAGACAAACATCCCGGTCACCCCCAATCACAATCTCTTCAGTTAGTGGGATCGATTTAATTTCAGGGTTTCTGACGCAATCCACCCATTCAGTAAAATGGAGTGAAACTCTATTAAGATCCTTACAGCGAGCCATAGACGCATTACATTTTCAATCAGATAAACTTGATGTCCAGATAGATCTAATGAACTTGATCGCGACACATCGCAGGTATTAATACCAAATTGGACACGTTAACAGTATTGATTACTAAGGAAAATCAAAGTAAGGTTCCAGGCAGCGGACGCCTACCAAATCTAAATTGTGGATGCGGCCAGATAATAGATAAATTAGCATCCCTACCAGAAATATTAACAGAAATCCTACATGTCGTTAAACCAACGGAAAACAAGGAAAATAAGGAACACTTTGTAATGACTGAAATAAAAGATGGGATAAACGACAGAGCAGGTGCCGAAGTAATGATATGCAACTCTCAATATGATGGCAGTACTAAAAACAATGAAATTAAGGAATCAAACGGAATAGGGGAAGCGCAAACCGCCCAGCAATCAACTTCCATACTTAGTCTATCAAACGGTGTATTAACAAAAAGACAACAAAAAAGAGCTCGTAAGGCCAGGCATAATGTGAGTAAGAAAACTGGCCAAGAAAAGAAACAAATTTATCCAATATTTTCACAACTACTTAGCCATAAAACTAACCAGCAAAGCAACAAAATCCCTACTGGGGACTCATGTGGTTCTAGGTTACATTTGCAAGATCCAATTCTTTTCAAAGTTATTCACCTTCATGCATACAAAAAAACAAAGTGAATAATAAGGACGCCCTGTAGGTACTTCCAATTCCTAGGACAGGGCAATAATACAACACCGCATGTTGTGCTGTGGAAATATTGTTTCTCAGTACGGGGCACGCCTATCCCTGGACTTTATCACGCAAAGATTGATGTTTGCATATTTTAAACGTTCATCTCCATTGAGCAGTTCCTCCTCTTTTCACGAAGTCTTATTCGCAGATTTGAGCTGAAACGTCGGTAACCTGACATCGGTTAAAGGTTACCCTACCACTTTTCAACCAAGAATTTGTTTGTGGCTCTCCTGATGAAGGCGCTGTTTGCGCCGAAACGCGCGTCGAAGAACCATCGCATAGCCACTGTCTTCGTTTGTTTTTTCATTTGTCGTTGGTCCTTTGTCATTATTAAATATTCATTTAATTATGATGTTTTGTGTACATTGTTGATTGGTCAATTAGATGTTGTTTATTTGTGACATATATGTCTAATATGTTTTGTATGTATATGTCATGTGTATTTCTATCTATGTTTTTAAATAAAAGACAAGAATAAAATGATGAGATTTTAATACATTCGCTAGTGACACTGAGTATTTTATATTATGTTTGGTTTTGCTTGAGTCAGTGATTAGAGTCTGACCTTTTTCATTGCCTAGGGATTTAACTTCAAAAGTACAAAAAAACAAAGTACACTTAAGTGAAGGTTCCAAACAATTAAAATGTGACAAAGAGTGCATAGCAACTGCAAAAAGCAGGACTCCATTACTAATGCCAAAACCTTTGTTCGAGACAATACATTGGATCGCAAACAAGAAAAAATCAAAGATCTTCCAAATGAAGGATACAAACAAATAAAAAATGATAAGGAGCATATTATAATCTCGAAAACACGGCTTGGTCAAAAAAATTTAACCAATAGGCAAGAGGGCGAAAATAGAACTTCACTAAATTTACAAATTACATCTCCAAATAGTGAAGGAAATTCCAACGAATGCAGTGTGGCAAGTTCTCAAACTAAAATACAAGAAGACCAGAATAAAACAAAACAGGACACGAGGCTATTAACAAAAAAATCGCCGGGTAATTTAAGTGAAAATACGGAAAAGGAAAATTGGAACCAATTAAAAAAAAAATCAGATAAACAGGGACGGGTCTGTAAATTCCCAACAGTAACATCTAATTTACAAGATCCCGTAAGAATGGAAGGAAGTTATAAAGTAGATAATACTCCAAGTATAATAATAAGTGATGAAAAAGTGAATTTATTAAAACAAGAAAGGGTCGTTCTTGACAAAGTAGCGCAAAATGGAAACAAGGTCTACGAACCACAGACGGAACAAAACAGTATACATCTAATGGGAATTCGACAAAGTGAACCGGCTGAGTCATCTAACAAACTGATCTTTGAGCCAGAATACCAAACAAAGGGCAGATTGGACTCTTTGAACAGGGGAAACCTAATGAGACTGTTTAAAGAGATACCAAAGCTGTGTAATATCACATCAGCAAATCTTTTGACAGTAGAATTTCTGCAAATGGAAAAAAGATCAGAAACAGAGGCGACTCATACAACCTGTTCCTCAAATGAATTAACAGCTTTGATATTCTCAGCAAGAGCAAACTTCGAAGCTTGGGGTATATCAGTATCCTATCCAAAAAACCCAAAATATCCGTACCCACTTTTATCTGACATAGTGACCCGAAATACATCAGGAAACGAGATAAGTCCAACAACTTGCCTAAGGGGGGCCAGAAGCACCACTCCTAAATACACAGACTCTTCAAGCAAGACACTGGAGATAATAAACCAGAACTGAACACATTTAAATCAACAGTTAGAAGGAGTTCACGATTGGTCGTGGGTGCCCCAATTCCTGAGCCGACAACGACCCTGATGTATTTAACGGTCCTCACAGGATACAGCTAACAGAGTCATACCCAGGTATGCCCAAGGATGATAAAATTAGAATTTGTTCATGGAACATTCATGGGTTCAGAGAAATGGGCCAAGACCCAGAGACTCAAGCCTTTTTACAAAGTTTCGACATCATCTTGTTACAAGAAACGTGGAACCTGGTATCAAAACCTATTATTGGATACGTAGAATGTCATGTCATGGCGGAAAAAATGTATAAATACGGGCACCCAAGGGGTGGGCTGTCAACTTATGTTACAGAAAAATTAGTTTGGCAAATGGAAGAACTTGACACGGGTGAAAATTGGCTACAGGTTGTGAAACTGGAGAGCAACAACCTTGCAAATATAAAGCCTTGGCAGCTACTGATTTTAAACATATATATCCACCCCAACAAAAAATGGAAAAAGGAAAAACTGGTATGCCTGATAAACTTGATAAAGGTTCTGCAAATTAGCCATCAAAATTGTGAGATGATAATCACAGGCGTCTTTAACTCCAATATAATAGGGAGCAAGATAAACAAGAGAATGTGTCAAAAGGAGTTGGAGGTTAACGAACTGGAAAATGACCTGGACACCTTGGGATTATATATTCTGAATGGAAAAACAAAGGGATATCAACCGGCTGGGATCACATTTTTAAGTGGGAAAATACAATCAATTATTGACTATACCATGGTCAGTAAAGAACTTTACCACATAGGGGGGGTTGTTTGTTAGTAGTACCTGTTCCACGCTCCATCTGCCGCTTGCTGGAGGGAGCACCAGGGAGCCTGGGGGCAATCCGCCTCCCGTGAGGAGCTGCCTAACATCGCGGAGGTCTCCCGCTGCTGCCTTTGACAGCGGCTACACTCTGGTGGGACTCGGAGTCCCAGAGTGCAATGCCGCTAATCACCCACACCTGTCGAGGGCGGAGGCGCCTCCATCACGCTACAAAGCGCTGCCTCGCACCCCGCTGCGCGGGACGCGGCGCGGGACTCGCCGGGCAAAGCCCGGGCCAAGGGCGGGCCCGTCTGAGCCCGTCCGAGACCGATTGAGGCTGGGCTGGGCCACCCCCCTTAAATTTGCTCCCTACTAGCCCTAACGTTTGCTTATTGGCCCCCTTAGAGCAATCTGGCTTGGGGACACCACTTGGGGGTCTCATAGAGAGAAATTCCAGACTTTAAAACTTGTGGAGGCCATTGGGGTCAGCGTTTGCCCTAATCTAACTTACTGATTAATACCATTAAATATTGTTGTGGGCTGGGGAGGCCTTGACATTGAATAACCATGGGAAAACGTACCCCCCCGCTCACAAGGCCAACCACCAGGCAGAAAGCTCCCATGCTAACCCCCATTGCCCAACCGACTGCTATTGACAAAATGCTGAAGCAGGCAATAGGAGCCGTTTCCAGCGAAATAGAACGCACTGAGAGACGTCTCTCCTTAACACCGATGTTTCCAAACATGTCACCAACTATGGAGCCAGAGCTACCATACTCACCCCAAACGTCAACTGTCCCCACCAACTCAGAACTGTTGTGCATCTAAGAATCCATAGTTCCGGATAACACTATTATGACCAGCACGGGTGGGGGGGCAAAAAAGAAAGGAAGACCTCGGAAGCAAACTGTCCACAAGGGAGGGAAGCATGCGAAACATACTCCCGGGATGGCATCAAACCAACTACTAGGGGGACATGTTGCTGACGAGAGTAGTCATAAAACTTCGGAGCCCCCACCATGGGTATCTCATCAGGCATTGGAACTTAAAGCATATTTTGAACAGTTTATTAAATCTGAATTTGAAGTTGCAATGAGACGCATTGATAACCTAACAACATTGATGGACTCATGGGGGAGTAAAATTGATGTCATCTTGCACACCATTGAAACTACTAAATCCCCAAATATGGAAATGGCTCCCGAACGAAACCAGGTAACTCCACTTGTCTACATGCCATCATCTCTTCCTGAAGGGCATAAAGTACCTGTGCAAATGAACGCGTCCACTGGGACTAAACCCCCAGTCCCACAAAATCAGGACCCAGCTATGCTCCAACACAGGTCTTCTTATTGCCCTGATAATGCTCATGATTCTAGGCCTATAGCAACCACACCAGGTCTGCTATTAAAACAACAGGCACAAAGAACTTGCGATGCTGACATTAGGAACCCAACCCACCCTAAACCAAGGGAACCAAATCTTACACTTCCCTGTATTGATCTGCCCCCAGCCTCCACTCCCTATGTTGTTATATTAGCTGGAGTACCTGAGCTGGAACTAGGTCGAGGGAAGTCATATCTTGAACTGAAAAACAAAATCACTTTTTGGTTAAATAAATATAGACCACTCCCACATCTAGTACAAAGCGAAATCCTATTTACACGCAGGGTTAGTTGGCTGGGGCAGAGGTGTAAGGAAATTCCGGGGGATTGTGTTTTGATTAATTTTAGAGATAGTAGAGTGGTCCAACATATTCTTGAATGGGGATACTCTAGGGAGTCAGAAGGCATTCAGACACTGCCCTTGGGTTATTTCTATCCCGCAAGTCTCCTGCTAGACAAAGCGGGAACTGCGTACAAAAAGTGGGAACCGAGAGCCCAGAGTGGTAGCATGCTAAACATGGGCCGGGGATGCCAAAACACTATGGCATTTAATATCCCCGTCAGTAATAGATTTAGTCCCCCGGATTTGGTCGATTGACTAAATCCTAATTGTAAAAGTTCAACCTATATTAACAAACAGTTAGCTGAGCCCCAAAATGGTGGAAGATCCGAGAATGGTGATCAATTTGTTGAGAAAATCTATGAGGCTACCACTCCAATTAGTACTCCCAGCGCTTCTAGTAAGATGCATTGGGACCTTCACTGTAGCCCACAGATCGAGGCAGGGAATTATGGCCCGGCCAAGACCACGTACCAAGCAACACAACAGGATAGGTATTCCCCGCACACTCAGATAGCCATCCTAGACGAAATACAGAACACCAAGATTTTATCCTGGAACATTGCAGGTCTTAGCTCAAAATTGGACCACCCAGATTGGGGAGATTATATAGACACCCATAAGCTATGCCTCTTTCAGGAAACATGGTCAAGGCCAGACCTACATAGAGTGGGATATGTTACATACTGCATTCCAGCAGCCCAGGGGGCCAGGGGGAGACCATCAGGGGGCCTATGTACCTGGGTCGGTATACATCTGGGATGTAGTATTAAAATGATAGACACCCTCTCCCCTGATATTTTGTGCATCCTTCTCTCTTTTCATAACACCTTCCAGATTGCTATCATCAATATCTATTCTCGTCCAGTGAGGCAGGGGCAAACCTCACAGACTTTAGACTGTCTCGCCACCTTTCTCTACACTCTACCAGAGAACACCCATGCAATTATAGGTGGGGATTTTAATTGCCACTTTGAGCCCCTAAATGGCATTACTACTACCATCACAAGTGAGGAAGACTCGGCTTGGTCAATCCCTGAAAGTAACATCTACCCAATTAGGGGTTGGACCCCACTAGTTCTACAGATGAACTCAGTTACACTTAGCCACTCACTAAGGGCATGCAATGGTCGATTCCCCTCTGACAGCCCGGGGAACTTTACATTCAATAAGTTGGGACAGGCATCTATAATTGACTATATTTTGGTAGATGTTGAATTATGGCACAAAACTAAAGATTTCTCGGTTAAACCCCGACATGAAAGCGACCATAATCCGTTGGTGTTAGAAATAGCTCTCCCTGTGCCCAAGGACCACCACAGCACACCCACACAACCCGCTCCAAACTTAGTTGCAATAGAAGGAGGTAGAAGAGTACGTTGGGGAACATTTGCACAGTCGACGGAAAAAGTGGCCATCTTGTACAAACAAATCATTCCTTTTTTAGAAACTGCATTTCGATTGTTTGAAAACAGCTGTGGTCCTGAATCCCTGCTGTTAATAGGAAAGAATCATAAGGACATGTTCTCAAAATTGGCAGAGTTTTTTTATAATAGCGACAAGACTAGATCTGACCCTAATCCCAAACATCCCTGGTACAATAAAATGTTTAGGAAAGCTAAACACGCTCTATTAATGGGGATTAAAGAGAATGACAACCCACGTATTAAAGAAACCAGGGCACAATATAAAAAAACCCTAGCTGAAGCAAAAACTAGCTGGGAGATAGACAAATGGGAAGCAATCAAAACAGCTTTAGATAACCGAGATATGAGAGGCTTTTGGAACCTAGTTAAAACTGGGAAATCCAAAGGCAACTCAGCTATCGAACCAAACTTGGGGGAAGAAGTCTGGAGATCCCATTTTAAAATTTTATACTCAAGGGCCTTAGATGGAGCTGCAGTCGCCAGGGAAGTAGTAGCAGATACAAACGCCCCAAATATTAGTGCCCCCCCTGCACAATGAAAGAGGTTATAGTGGCATTGGGTAATTTGCTTCCAGCCAAGGCACCTGGGCTGGATAGAATTCCAGGTGACCTATTCAGAAATGAGCAAGCAGTGTGGGCACCCTATCTATGGACATTATTTAACGCAATCTTACAAGGCATGGCGTTGCCCCCGACTTGGGCAGGGGCAGAAATTATCCCTATTTATAAAAAAGGCACCCCGCTCAATCCAGCAAACTACCGTCCAATAAGTCTTATAGACGTTACCCATAAGATATTTGCCCGTGTTCTCCTTGGTCATTTGCAAACATGGATGGAAGAAAACAATGTATTAACACCTTTACAAGCTGGCTTTAGGACTAAAACCTCAACTATCGACCAGATCTTCAGATTGCAATTGATCCATTGGAAAACTTTGATTTTGGAGGGTGGCAGTCTTTACCTAACCTTTGTGGATCTTAAATCCGCATTCGATATGGTGCAGCGTGATCAGCTTTGGGGCCTACTCCGTGACATGGGAGTTCCAGCTTACCTATGCCACCAGCTGAAGCGCTTGCATCAGGATACGTATGCGAGAATAAGATACGGAAAAAAAGGTGAATTGACAGCTCCCTTCCCTGTAGAGAAAGGAGTGAGACAGGGATGCGTTTTAGCCCCGACCCTGTTCTCCCTCTTTTTAAACGGTTTAATCGAAACTCTACTGGTAGTAAAAGATATAGATTCCAGGTTAGCGAACCGCAAAATTCCAGCTTTAATGTTTGCGGACGATACGCTGCTACTCTCCAAGTCTCCCATGGGCATGCAGTGGGTATTGGGGGAGTTTTGTGCATTTTGCAGGAAGAGGGATTTGGAGATAAACCTCCAAAAAACTAAATACATGGTTTTCCATGCCAATACTATCAATTGCCCACACCCCCAAATGGAAGGTAGGGCCTTAGAGAGGACGTCCATCTTCGATTACTTGGGCCTTACACTTAATGATAAGATGGACTGGG
Source organism: Calotriton arnoldi (assembly GCA_963921515.1). NCBI lineage: Eukaryota > Metazoa > Chordata > Amphibia > Caudata > Salamandridae > Calotriton > Calotriton arnoldi. The sequence continues at coordinate 178,133 of CAWUFW010014208.1, read as the reverse complement.
GGACTCAAGTAAAGAAAGCCAATTTAAAACTGACACAGTCCATAGGGGGTATCTTAAAAGTATACAAAAACTGCACTCAGAAAGTGGTAGGCCCCCCAGCAGAAATATATAAAATACAGGCAATGGGAGCGTCACTATATGGAGCAGAACTCTGGGGTCACTGTCCATCTAATACACTATCTATAACAGAGAACACCTTCCTTAGGCAGTTGCTGGGCCTCCCCAAGAGCACCCCCTTAATACCATTAAAGATGGACCTGGGTATTGGCCCTATTGCTGACATAATTGCCTCTCGACCACTCCTATTCTGGCGCCGTCTCTGTGCCACCCCTGAGCTAGCTAATTATAGGGAGGAATTAAAGGATGTTATGACCATCTTGGGAGCAGGGAACATACCATGGTTGTCTTACATTAGGAATACATGTCAAGCACTGGGGAGGGCAAACATGTGGTCAACACCAGAAGAGATCTGTCCCTCCATTCCCAAAAAGTCCCTATTCCTTGCCTATAGAGAACACAAATTTGCCCAACTATGCCAGAGCTTTAACTCAAGCAGTCTGACCTCCAGGTTTCTGGATGTCAAACAGCAATATAAGATAGAGCTGGCTCTGGATAGCATTCAACCTTTCTTAGCGAAGAAATTTGTTCCTTCAATTTAGACATGGGGTGCTCCCGGTCCGAGCACACACAAATAAATGGAAGGGAGCTATAAAACTAGATTGCCCAGGGTGTGACTTGGTCGAAGAAACAGAACTTCATGTCCTTCTTTTTTGTCCCGCTTATAGAAGGCCAAGGTCCAAGTGGGTGCTCCAGCTTTGTAGAAATGTGGGGATTAGGCACCACAACGAGGCCTTTAGGCTACTAAAATATGAGACACACCCACTATTTGTATTTGCCGTTTCTAGGTTTCTATTTACGATGTGGTGCATACGTAGGGGCATTATAAAGAAAAAGAGCTTGGGAATAATCTAACTGTGCTCACCCACTAATTATGCTGCTAAGCTATGTTTGCACAATTCCCCAGCTAGAAAAACTGCGTTGAAACCTTTACTTCTTGAGCTGCTCTATCTTTTTATTCTTTTTTTAAATGTATATATTGTAATTGTTTTTTATGCTGCTAAGCTATGTTTGCACAATTCCCCAGCTAGAAAAACTGCGTTGAATCCTTTACTTCTTGAGCTGCTCTATCTTTTTATTCTTTTTTTAAATGTATATATTGTAATTGTTTTTTAAATGTTTTAAAATCTTGTTCATAGATTACCAGGCAAAGACAGATATCTAAGGTTGTTAATAATAAGGAGATCAGATGTGGCTGAGTAAGAAAATACTGTAAAATTTGTATTTATACTACCTCCCTTGGTTTTATGGATATTTTGTATTATTTTGTGCATTTGTTTTTTGTACTATATGCTTCTGTATTATATGTAATTGTACAATTATATGTGCTTTTAAGGCTGTATAGCCGAAATAAAGTTTTTTTGACTGACTGACTGACATAGTTGATTTGTTCTATATACAATCTCGCCCGGAAAGTGACCACCTGCCGCAAGTTTTGACTATCAACGCAAAGCTGTTTCAGAAAAAGAAAACAACAGCCCTAACAGAAATGCTGGTAACATATAATCTGAAGAAACTAAAATGGCGCGGAACGAACATTACACAAATAATGGACGCTGTGCATAAATACATAAATGATAGTGGGTCGCAGTGTACCCAATCGTTAGAAGACGTTTGGGAAAAATTCGGAAAGTTTCTTTTAAATAAATTTCCGGTACTTCCGGGACATCAAGGTACACAAAGAAGAACATACGAACCATGGTTCAATATACAGCTTCGCGACCTGAAAAGGGAAATTACAAGGAAGCGAGAAAACAGCTATTGCTGCAAGATCGGGAAAAACTGTAATGAACAACAAAATCACAGACATGAGGAAGTCATACAAGGAGAGGTGTAGAGTGGCAAAAAAGGAACACATGGAAAAGCTTTGGGAGAAATTACTTTGGGCCAGCAAACTGCCTAACAGTTGTGAATTTTGGGGCATAATAAACAAGTTAACAAAGGGAACAGGAATGTTTCAAAAAGCAGGTATAAGCGAGAAAATATGGGAACAACACATACAAAACGTATACAACAATACAAACAATGAAAAGACAACGAGTTCGGAAACTGGGCTGGATGCTCTGCAGGAGGAAAAGCATAGAAAAATTGTCATCAGCCCCCTTTCCCAGGAAAAAGCACAACTTGAAGAAATCTCACTCCTCCACGACAAAGTACAATTTGAAGACAAATCACAGGAACCAAATCATAATGGCTCAAATACTCTAACTAATAACACTCAATTAAAAGAAGTAATAAAAAAACTGAAAATGGAGGGAGCAGCAGGGCCAAATGGTCTTCCAAATGCAATCTTTAAACACGAACCAGACTTTTGGGCAAACTATCTTATGCTGCTCTTTAATCACCTGTACTCTCAAAACAAGATCATTAACTCTTGGAGAGGGAGCATATTTCACCCCATATACAAGAATGGTAATCGTAACGAGCCTAGTAATTACAGGCTTATAGCCCTGACGGACGTTGATGCAAAACTTTATGCTTCCTGTATATTATTACAATTACAAGAATGGATGGAGGAGAAAGGTATAATTCCCAAATATCAAACCGGTTTTAGGCAAGGAATGGGCACAAGTACGAACTTGGCAGCATTAGCAATCCTTACGGAAAAAGCAATTTTCAAGAGATCAGGTCTATTTGCATGTTATATTGATTTAAAATCGGCCTTCGACAGAGTCCCACGTGATCGACTTTGGACAAAATTGAAAGGATGGGGAGTACCACAACAATTAATTAACTCCATAGTAGCCCTCCACAGCGAAACCTGGGCCCGGTGAAGCTGGGAGATGGCAGTATAGTATCATCTAAGATTGATATAAATAATGGTCTGAAACAGGGGTGTGTTTTGGCCCCAAGCCTTTTTAATCTGTACCTCGCTGACCTGCACATCCATTTGTTAAAAATAAACGGCCATCCTCCGAAATTGGCAGAAGACCACATACAGTACCTGCAATATGCAGATGACATAGTGGTCTTGAGTCAAACCCCAATTGGCCTACAAAGAGTCATTGACCATCTGACTAATTACTTTGATCATCAAGGGCTGGAGATAAACAAGAAAAAAAACAAAGGTGGTGCGATTAGCGGGCCCAAGGCCCCAAAAATTCAGGTGGTTCGCAAAGGGCAAACAAATAGAGGAAGTTGGCACTTATAAGTATTTGGGCATCAATTTAGGGCAATGCATGTCTTTTACTGATCAAAAATGTGCAATAAGAGCAAAGGACCAAACTCTAACCGTTGCATACAAACAGCTGCAATCAAAACTGAGTTGCCCTTCATACAGCCATCTTTTAAAAACAATGGCAGCACAATTACTTCCAGCGCTGGCATATGGATTAGAAATATGGCATGGCCGGGAATTTGGAATTTTAAACGAGCTACAGACAAAAGTGTATAAAGCTGTTTTTAACCTTCCCAAAGCAGTGTCACCAGCACAGATCAGCCTGGAATTTGGGCTCCAAAACCAGAAATTCCAGAGACAATCTGTTTTTGTGAAACTATGCTGGAAACTTCGCTCCTCGGAACCCGGCACCATGAACAATCTATGCTGGACAGAAATAAAGCCTCAGTTTGATCAAAAAACATCATATTCATGGGGCGAACATCTAAGATCAGCTCTGGTGGAACTAGACATCCAAGAGGCATGGGACAGTAAAATGGAGTGGGTGGCGTTCAATAGAGTGTGTAATGGCGCTGCAAAGAAATTATCTTTTTTAGAAGACAAAAATACAGTGGCAAAACGGCGACACTCTTGGACTGTGATAAATTCTTATGTAAAACTCAAACCGCAAGATTATCTAGCAGCACATTTCAGATTGTCACTAAAAAAAGAAGTACATGCTGTATCGGTTTGGAGTCCATGAAACCAAGGATTTGCGACCAACATGGAAAGGGAAACACCAAAACGCAAATTGTCGACTATGTGGATATTACAACGAATCTCTATGCCACGTGATGTGTGTCTGTCCTACAGTCAACGAAGCTAGAAGGACACTTTTAAAACCAATTTTAAAAGAACTCAACATTCGTACTTGTAGGCAGACTATAACCCGCTGGGCGGGGGGAGCATCAAACATCTTAATTTGTCGAGGGGCAAAGTTTTTAACTCTGATTGACTCACTTTTAAGAAAAGCGGACATTGAACCTGCAAATATGGTTGCAAATGAGTTGGAAAATTCTGTATATACCCAGATATAATGATGTACTTTTTTTGTGAAACTGTTTTAACTTGTATTTTAATAATTTTTAGTATCATGCTTTACGGTTGTAAAAAACCAAATAAAGAATTTTCTACCATATCGTGTGGGTCTAAAGCCACACCCATCATCAAAAAGGTTGCACTTAATCACCATATTGAGGTTTCCCTGAGAGACAGGGTTCCACTTATTTCCATCTCATACTCCATTGAGACTGGAGATCAAGGCTCCAGAATGAAAGTCACAAACTTTTTTTTAGATAATAACTCGCCTATAATGCCACAAAGACGGGGCTGCCATCAACCTCTTTGGGTCACTTTTAGTAAACAGAACTAGTGCTGCGGGATGCACTGAACACCAGGTTCAGGTGCCTGATGTGGCAAGTGCTGGGAGCTGAGGGGGCTGAGTCAAAATGAGTAGGACGGCTGGGTGAGCAGTCAAAATATCAAAAATAAAATATCGATATACAATAATATCGAAGTTAAAATATCGAAGGGACAGAATATCGATGTGAAGAATATCGATGGACAGAATATCGACCTAAGGTAAGTAATATCGAATTTTTTAATATCGATGTAAATAATATCGAAGTTAGTAATATCGAAATCAAATATATCGATGTTACTAATATCGATGTTACTAATATCGATATTTGTATTATTGTTATGTATTTTGTTATGTTTTTAATATGTATGTGTTATATGTGTTTTTGTTAAGTGTTCTACTTGTTTAAAACTATATGTATACAATATTTATATGTTAATAAAAAAAAATTGGAAGTTAATTTTTTTTTTTTTGTACTGTAGCGGGTTGTGGGTTTATAGGGGAATAGGGTGGGAAGTAATTTAATTAAACTAAATTAATTATTAATTTTTAGGAATTATAAATTAATTTTAATTATTTTTTGCGTTTAAGTTCTGTAGCGGGTTGTGGGTTTATAGGGGAATAGGGTGGGAAGTAATTTAATTGTAATTAAGTTATAATTTATTTTAATTAATTGGTATTGATAATTATATTATTGTTAATTAATTAATAATTGGTAATTAATTTGTATTAATTGGTTATTAATTTTTATTAATTGATTAATTGATTATCATGTAATTTAAATGTAATTAAGTTATAATTTATTTTAATTAATTGTTATTGATAATTATATAATTGTTAATTAATTAATAATTGGTGATTAATTTGTATTAATTGATTAATTGATCATCATGTAATTTAAATGTAATTAACTTATAATTTATGTTAATTAATTGGTATTGATAATTATATTATTGTTAATTAATTGATCATTGGTAATCAATTATTATTAATTGGTAATTAATTATTATTCATTAGTTATTAATTTTTATTAATTGATTAATTGATCATTATGTTAAGTGTATTATTTTATCATTGCAGTGTGTTTTGCGTTTATAGGGGAATAATTTTGGAAGTAATTGAAATCTAATTAAGTAATTATTAAATTTATTTTTGGGTATTGATAATTAATTTATTGGATATTAATTATTAATAGGTAATTTTTTAAGTTACAATTTTTGGTTCTAAAAATTAATGTATTGTTGTTTTATCATTAATTGGTAATTAAATATTATTAAATATTATTTATTGATAAATTTAATTAATATATTAAGAATTATTTATTAATTGATAATTAATGTTTAATTATTATTATTATTGGTATAAAAAAGTATTTAATTGTTTAATATTAGTTAATTGGTAATTAAGTTTTAATAATTTATATGTTTTTTGTTATTAAAAATATTTTATTGTTCAATATTTATTATTTAGTCATTAATATTTATTAATTATTATTTATTGGTATTTATTATTAATTTATTGTTAATAAATTTACTATTGGTAATTATGTTTTTAATAATTATTTATCAGTATTGGTAAATAGTTTAGAGTTATTTAATAATTCATTAATTATTTAAAAAAATTAATTTATTTATAAGTATGTTATTTGTAACTTCTACGCTATCCAACACTTCCCCTACTGTTGCACTCTCTGGAGTTGGAATAGTAATTTTTACCCCTACGCTATCCAACACTTTCCCTACTGTTGCACTCTCTGGAGTGGGAATAGTAATTTTTACCCCTACGCTATCCAACACTTTCCTTACTGTTGCAGTCTCTGGAGTGGGAATAGTAATTTTTACCCCTACGCTATCCAACACTTTCCCTACTGTTGCACTCACTGGAGTGGGAATAGTAATTTTTACCCTCACGCTATCCAACGCTTTCCCTACTGTTGCACTCCATGGAGTGGGAATAGTAATTTCTACCCCTACGCTATCCAACACTTTCCCTACTGTTGCACTCTCTGGAGTTGGAATATTAATTTTTACCCCTACGCTATCCAACACTTTCCCTACTGTTGCACTCTCTGGAGTGGGAATAGTAATTTTTACCCCTACGCTATCCAACACTTTCCCTACTGTTGCACTCACTGGAGTGGGAATAGTAATTTTTACCCTCACACTATCCAACGCTTTCCCTACTGTTGCACTTCCTGGAGTGGGAATAGTCATTTCTACCCCTACGCTATCCAACACTTTCCCTACTGTTGCACTCTCTGGAGTTGGAATAGTAATTTTTACCCCTACGCTATCCAACACTTTCCCTACTGTTGCACTCTCTGGAGTGGGAATAGTAATTTTTACAAAACACACAAGATGATGTTACTGTTGTTTTTTTGGGGGTTGTAATAGTAGTTTTATTCCCTACGCTATTTAATATTTTTTGTATTATTTTAGTTAATATAGTATATAATTAATTTTAAAAATATTAAAAGTAAATTTAATTTTTTAATTTGTTATACATAATTATTTAATTTTTATTTATGTTATTGTTTTATGTGTATAGATGTATTTGTAATTTATAATATTTTTTAATAATTTATAATTTATTAAAATAATTATTCAAACTGATTATTAAGTAAGTATATATATTATATATTATATGTATATGTTTAATTAATGTTTTATTTAATTATATATGTTACTTATTAATTTTAAAAATTATAAAATATTTTTAACTATGTTTATTTTAATTATAAGTATTAGTTAGTTTATTTTACATATTATTTTTAACAAAAAAAAACGATATTTTTGATAACGATATTTTTGACATCGATATTTTTTTCTCGATATTTTTGTACTTACCATGTTGTAGATAGGATTTCGATATTATTGACATCGATATTTTTGATGCGATATTTTTGTAGGTCGATTTTTTGACCTTCGATATTTTGTCAGTGATCCGGACGGCTGCTGTAGTGTGTACAGAAGCCCGGAGGAGTGTCTGGGTGGAGCTGCCGCAGGTACAGATGTTGGTGGTAGCAAATAATATTCAAACAAGAATTTTGAAGGCCAAAGTAGAGAAGGATTCCATGTGAAAAGCATTCCAACATGGGTCAGCCGACCCTAAGAGATGAGCAAGAGCCAATCAGAAGAGATGGACAAAGGCCTCCTTTGCCCTGAAAAGGGAGTCTGGTTCAGACCCCCGAACACAGAATGCCAGAGATAGGCAACCTTGCGACGTTCAGTGGACTAATGCAAACTGGCAGGAGCACAGGGAGAATTCTCTTTTCTTTGTGAAGGGCAGGGCACCCTGAAATGGGTTTACCTCAAGAGAGGGGCCCAAGCCTTGGACAGCATTACAGTTTCTGTGGTGTCCAGTGAGCTTTCACTGGTCCTTAAAATTCAGGCAAGATGGTGTTAATCTTGCACCGGGTCATACCCATATCTGCAGCAGGTCTCTAAGGTGAACGTATTTGGCATGTTGGAACAATGTTTGTAAGGGAAGCCAGCAAGTCATATCTATAACTTTGGGATAAGGATTGGCTATAAGGGCTGTGTTAGTCAGGTTGGCCGCAAAGCTGGGTTGGACAAGGCTTTGGTGACTCTGGACGCCAGCTAGGCCATTCCTGTGGATCACCCAAGCTGTGGTCATCATCTCTTTTCATGTTCCTCAATGAGGCCTGGGTTGGCGTTCTGCCTTGGCCAGCACCTAAAAGCTGACATAAACTGATCCAGACCAGGGCAATCTAACTCTTTAAAACAAAGTATTGCGAAGGCCTGAGGTGGGTGTTGATGCAATGTGATTTCTGTCCAGTGTACTGAATGTCAAAGTGAAAAAATTCAATGAAGCACATGTAAATGGTGGAAGTGACTATGATTCTCTTATCCTCTGCTCAGTCACAGTTGTCTTTACCTCCGAGTGGTCCCGCTGATAACTATCTCCATACCACTAATCTATTTAAGAAGACAGTTTTAGAGATAGGCCAAACAAGGTATCTATCATGACCTTGATAGGGAGAAATTGGTGAAGATAACAATTCAAGTTCCAGGTGGGGTAGTTCCTGGATAACATAAACCCTGTTAAGATGGTGAAAGAACGTGCTGTCTCTTCTACAATCATTAACCTCCTTAACGATTTAGGGAACTTTACATCCAGTTCCAATAACAGAATGAATAACAACAAATTAAATCACACTTTGTTGCCATGTTCACCCTCTGTGCTAAATATCCACCTTAGTGAAAGCATTTGAATTTGTAACTTCATCTGTTACAACAGTAACAGACAGACTAAGGGGCCGATTCCGATTCGGGCCGGAAATCTCTCCGACCGAGCCGGACCCGGAGAGAATTCCGACCAAATCGGACTCAGGCAGTCCGACCGGACGAGTACGATGCGTTCGTAGGCTATCGGACTCGATTCGGTCGGACTCCCATTGAAGTCAATGGGAGCCGGTCGTACAACGCGTACGCGGGCTCCCATTGACTCAATGGGTGCGAGGCGAACAAGGGCGCCCCCTACAGCGGGTACGTGGCGAAGCGCATCGCGCCGTACATGCACAGGTAGGGGGGACCCATGGGTCCCCCCTGTGTGCGACTCGCGCGGCCACGTGTACAGGGGGGTCCGACGCGGACCCCCAAAGTCCGGCTCCGACAGCTCTTTCGAGCCGGACGGCGCGAGTCGGTCGGACTGCTCGCGGTGCGCATCGTACTTACCCGGCCGGGGAACGTCTCCATTGCGCGGTGCGAGTCGGGTCCGTGTGAGTCGGTCGGAGCGTGTTGAAGCCGCGTACGAGCCGGTCGGCGATTTCGCGGGCGCTTGCATCGTACTCGCTCGGCCGGACCCGCGTACGAATCGGTCGGGAAACAGGGCTCCGAATCGGATCCGGTAAAGCCGAATCCGATTCGGAGCCCTACCGGCCGAGATCGGAATCGGCCCCTAAGACTAGAAAAACTACCAGATGTTTATGAGGTTACTGACAGATGCAATGACAAAAAAGTGACTTCACTAAGAATGCCATGTATTGGAAATATCCCAACAAAAAGTACTATTGCTATCTTTGTGGGAACAGAATGGGAACCTTTGAAGAACTTAAAAAACATGTCCCCAACAAACACAAAGCTTTCTTCCTAAATCATTTAGCTCAAAATGTGACAAGCTGAGTTTTACAATACTGCATGTCACTATGCCAAGAGCAAAGATAGAAAAAAGAAAGGAGAGCTACAACTCCTATGTCGCTGCATGCAAGACATGTACACTGAAAACCAGAAAATTATGTTAGACTCTCAGCTCTAACAAGCAGCAAACCTTCAAAACTGTGGTGAAAAGACAACATATTGCTGGTAACTGAATTGGGATAAGTATATGAAAACAAGTGGAATATACATGTACTTTTGGTTCCACACTTCAGAAGTAAAAACAGCAAACAGATTGCACAGAAAAGAGAGAAAAGCAAGAAACGTGAAAACGATATACAACAAGCATCAACTAGTATTGAAAGACACTCTAATGATGAACCAGAAATATCAGAAGGAACAATCAAAGAAAGGTGTACAGACTTTATCAATATAAAAAAATCACAAACGTTCGAGATTTGGATGACAGATTAACAGAAGTGCCAAATAATTTCCAAAATCTGCAACATCACAAGGTTGGTATAGATTTGATGGAAGAAATTGTCATTTATATCAAAGAAAATACCAATAATATCCATCAGTTGGAGTTGGTTCTTTCTGCATGGTCCTCCCAAACATTTTGCCTTCACCCCTCCTGTTTTCGGAACCCATATTCTTGGCTTTTAGGTCTCTGTGCACTTTACCATTGTTAACCAGAGCTAACGTTCTTGCGCTCAGTCCCTAAAACAGTGTAAAACTGATTTACAGGCATATCTAATTAACTTGTAAGTTCCTAGGAAAGTGGTATGCCATATACCCAGGCCTGGTAAAATAAATGCTACTAGTGGGCCTGCAGCACCTATTGTGCCACCCACTTAAGTAGCCAGCCGCATAAAACCTGTCCCAGGCCTTCCATCACAGCCTGTGAGCAGTTTTTTTTAATGGTTTTTATTAAAGATTCAAAGAGCAATATCTAAATAGAAATAACATTTGTGAGGAAATGTATACATCAATAAGTATTGCAATCTCAAAAGACAAAATCATATCATAAAAAGATGATTTTATCATTTTATAAAAAAAGAAAGCAGAAATAGAGGGAGTAAATGAATAAGAGTAAAAATATAAGGGAGTGGGAAATAGAAAGGCGATGAGGATGTAAGAAGAAAGAGAAAGATTTGATTAAGGTATTGCAGTCATGTCACTTGGAGAGCATGGAACACAATGACATCAATAGAACGTATGATGTAGGAGTGTTCTGTGCCTCCCAAGTGACAGTTACTCTCTGTGCCCCTTATGTTTGAGTGTAGTATTTATCTCTTTAATAAATTCCTTCAATGATGCCAAGAAGAGTGCAGGATTCATCTTTAAAAACTTGGCGACGAGGAAAAATTAAAGGTTTCATGGAAGGACCCCTGTGAGTAATGCACTTCACACGTCAGTGGTGATCGCGGCGACATCGGAGGAGCGTAATTCGCGTAGTAGCGCTACGCGTAGCTACGCGAAGTGCACTCCGCACTACGCGAGCTACGCGTAGCACTACGCGAACTGCGTAGTGCGGTAGGAAATGCTGTTCGCAATGATTGCACAGTGCCGGATGCTTGTCCGCACTGTGCAATCATTGCAAACGGCATCTTGCACAGTGCAAGGGGTTGTTTTCTGCCGCTCGAGTAGATTTGTACTCGAGCTGCAGTTTTCTCAACGCGGACTGGTAGTTTCTCATCGTGAGCAGTCGCGAGTATACGCGACCACTCGCAATGAGAAACCTGACCTCCCCGCGTTGAGAATCTCGCCGGGAGGTTTATTTTCCACGCTCGCGATCGGCAACTTGATGTTGCTGATCGCGAACGAGGAAAAAGTCTCGCCGGGATGTCATTTTGCTCGCTCGCGGTCGCCAACTTGACGTTGAGGACCACGAGCAAGCAAAAAATGCCTGCTACGCGTTTTTGCACTGTGCTACGTGCAATTCGCATAGCGTGTAGTTGCACAAACTACGCGAGCGTAGCGTAGTTTTCCGCCCAGGCCTAGGTTTAAAAGGCACAGAAACAAATTCAGGTGTGATGTATTTACTGGAAGAATTCAGGTACATTAACAAAACTTCAGAATGTTAAAAAATACAGTTTTTTGACCACTTGGTGATTTTGAGGAACGGTTGCGGGATGCAAGCATCTTTAGTATGATGCGCTCGAGATGCTCTGTTTGAGTGTCCTTAAGGAAATTAACTCGCAGCAAAGTGAGTCATTGTAAGCAATACATGTGACGCTTGTGATGCGTGTAAGGAATATTTGTAGCACAGCGCGTTAGTTTTGAAAAAACACTCACATGTGTGACATGTGTAAGGAATATTTGTAACACAGCACATTAGTTTTAAAAACAAACAATCACATCGAGTCTCACCTGGCACAAGGAACTGACTCGGTAGGAGGAGGTTCCTAGACTACGAAGGACAGGAAAGATTCAAAAGCAACATAGAAAGAGGACTAGTAAATACATCGGCATATTGGAAAGGGTTAATTTTAAAGAAAATCATTGCATATCACATCACAGAGATTTGCATACTCATGTAAATCAAAATATTGAAAAGCAAACTGCAGCGATTTGCACGCTATTTGAATTTCCAGTGATCTGCACACTTTTGCAAGTAAAATTTATTGTAAACCACTGTATAGATAACAGCGATTCACACGCTATTTGTAAAACATTGTACAAGTTACAGCGATCTACATGCTATTTAAATTGTCAGTGACTTGCACCCTGTTGCAAGTCAGAGTACAGACAATAGCAAGTTTAAAGCGCATTGATATTACACAGAATGCAGAATGTATCACTTCCAGCACATTTCTTCAGGAGCCGGGGGAGCCACCTCTGGAGTAGAAATTGTGGCTGAGATCTTTCAAGGCAAACCTAGGAGCAATAGACGGGCAAGATTTAGACCGTAAAGAAAAAAAGTTTGATGTACTATTATTTAGGAGTATAGGGTCAAAATGTGTTTGATCACTTAACAAAATATCAACCTCCAGAAGGTGAAGACCCAGATGAATTTGACATTGCAGTAGCACAGTTGGACAAATATTTTACTACAACAAAACACCTTGTGGTGCATAAGTATACGTTTTTTCAAAGGTTGCAGCAACACAATGACAGCATGGATACTGTTATTACCGCATTAAAAGTATTGGCTGCTAAATGGGAATTTGAACATTTTACATCACAATTGATAAGAGATCAATTGAATGATAGATGTTATTCTAAGAAAATACAAGAAAGGTTATTAATGTGTAAAGATCCCTCATTAGACAAGGCAACATACATTGCAAAGAGCATAGAATGTTTGAGTGAGGACGCAAAGCAATTGGAAGTCTTGCAGTCCAGCACAACTAGATCAGGGGTGTTAACTAACAAAACTTTACCAAACCAAGACAGTAAGACACAAGGTGTGACTACAGCTCAGGAAAGTAAAAAACAAGGTTTTATTGTTAGGAGTAAATGTAATGTACCATTTAAATCTTCACAAAAGATTTCTTGTCACCGGTGTGGTTTTCCATGCATGCGTCTTCATTTACATACTGTCGAGCTATGAAGCAACAATTTAGAAAGTGTGGTAAAATGGGTTATTACGTTAAAGTATGTAGAAGACCAAAAAGTGATAGCATCAAATGTGTTTTAAATGAATAAGAAGAGAGTGCATATGAAAAAGAGAATGACAAAGGATTTATTTTAGTAGTTCAAGACATGAAATTACATGATAAGAACGTTATTGCAGAACCAGATGTTGATGTCTTGACAGACAATGTTAAAATTAAACATTTAGTAGACACTGGTGCACGCATTACCATTGTATCTCAGGATATATTTACTCAGTTTTGGAACAACAAAATACCATGTACTCCTGATGTATTGATGGTAGCTTTCAAAGAAAGTAGAATAGATCTGATTGGACATTTTTGGGTTCCATTGAATCACTAGGTGAGATCATTCAAGGAAAGAATTATATATCCAAAAAGGGAATTAATGTTCTTGGATGGCTACAACAAGCTGCACTCAATTTAACTATAAAACCTGGATCAGACACACCTGTTGTCATTGAAAAAAGAAGTAAATTCACTCAGGGACATAAGTAGTGTCAAAATTTATTGGGAAAGAACATTTGAAAAAGTCTTTCAACACAGACAGGATAAGATCACAGATTTCAGTCACACTATTAAGGTGAAGCAAAATGCAAAACCAGTAAATCACAAAATGCGCAATGTACCATTAAGTTTGAGGAAAGAGTCGTCTAGATTATTGAAAGATTTGTGTGAACAAGACATTATTGAAAAAGTTGAAGCAACTCAGTGGGTTTCACCTATTGTTTTAGCAAAAAAAATTAAGAATGTAAATAGATTTAAGAAGTTTGAATGATGCAAACTGGGGGGACAATTCTCCATTATCAAGGATAACAAACGCTGGGTGTGTAAGTTGGCTTACCAAATTGATTTAAAGGTGACATACCACCAAGTAGAATTAGATGTACAGTCTAGACACTTAACAGCATTTCTGACTCCAGATGGAGTACTCCAGTTTTGCAGATTACCATTTGGTCTGGCATCGGCAGCTGCCATTTTTTGAAGACTATTGTCAGATATGTTTCAAGATAATAATCAAGTGGTGGTTTCCAGGACAATATTCAAACTTTTGCTAACAGTGAAATGCAACATGATAGTATTCTTGGTTCAGTTTTAAGTATTTTAGAAAAAAGGGGCGTGGCATTAAGAAAGGACAAATGCAGCTTTAAAACTAAAGAAGTAGAATATTTAGAGCACGTAGTGTCAGAACAAGGGGTTAATCCCAGACCCATTTAGGGAATGAGTATAGTGGAGGCACCAGCTCCAAGAAACCGAGAACAATTGTCTGTTTTAGGCATTTGTGAATTTTATGCGAAGTTTTTAAAAGACTTTGCAAAGCATACTGAGTGTTTCAGTTTCATATTAAAACAAGCATTTGCAATGCAGTCGGTGTCGCCTTTGGGACCTTATATGTATTTAGCTATGCAGCACATTAGCCTGGGTGCTGAAACATCTACTGTTCTTTAACATGGAGGGAAAGTAAGCACCAAACTGCGGAACATGCCAGGTATGGGAACACATGGAGAGAAATATTGCCTTTCAGCGGAAAATGGTATAGTCCAAAGCTGTTTTTAATATAAAATCAGGTCCTTCTGTGGTCATATCACTGAAAATACAAGATTTGAAAAAAATATTATTGTCTACGGGTGCTCGTGGAAGACAAGTTTCTATGGACTGGAATCTAGGGAATGCTAAAGTGATTCTGGTATTTTACTGACCTCTGCTGGTCGTTTTCTATCAAAAAAGTTAAATAGAGGCAGTTGCCAGAAAAATAAAAAAAGAAAGTCCCTAAGCAGAAAGCAATTCTGGTATTTTACTGACCTCTACTGGTCGTTTTCTATCAAGACAGTTAAATAGCCCTCTGTCCCCGCTCCTGTTTGCTCTTGCGCTGGAACCACTGGCACACTGGATCAGGAGAGATCCTATGATCTGGGGAATAGAGGCGCCGGGGGGATGGGAGGAGCGTATCTCCCTGTACGCTGATGATATTGTTCTGTACCTGGCACGACCCTACTACTCTATAGCGTGAGTGCTTCATATTTTCGAGCTCTTTGGTAGCTATTCTGGATACAATATCAACTGGTCAAAGTTGGTGATCTCTCCACTGTCTGCCGCCCCCCTCCCCCCCAGAGTTCCGCCGCGGTGCTCGGCTCCAGTGGTGTTAGAGGGCTTTAAATACTTGGGGGTCCACATCACAAGGGACCAAAAAGAGTTCCTGGATAGGAATCTTGGACCCCAAATGAGTCGCTTGACTGCAAACGTCAGTCACTGGCGCACGCTCCCGCTCTCTCTTATGGGAAGGGCGGCTCTTTTTAAAATGATGACGCTACCAAGGCTCCTCTATATTCTGCAGAATACCCCCTTTCCGGTCCCTCCGACTATATTTAAGCGTATATCACAGAAAGTGCGGACACTGCTGTGGGAGGGTGGCTCGCCGAGAATCGCGCTACACAAGTTGCATAGGAGAGTCTATGATGGTGGTATAGCTGTTCCGGACATCAGACTACTATTGGCCCTCCCAGTTGCAGGTCATTAATGACAGGGTATACGTAGGGGGGGAGGAGCCGGCCTATAGAGCGGATAAAGCAGTCATGCCAGGGGGGAATTGTGAACCCCTCCTGTACTCCCGAAGATTGCGACCGGAATGGCCGGAACACACCAAAGTGGTAATTCAGTGTTGGAGGGAGGCCGATAAACTACTGGGCTGGGCCGTGAAATTGACTGGCAAAACCCCGCTGTGGGTGGGTGATCTTTTAAGTGAAGTGGCTGCGCTGTCGGGCTTTAAAGGATGGAAACTGATAGGCATAGAATATCTGGGGGATGTATGGAAAGGGGATTAACCCCTTACGTTCGAAGATCTCCAAAAAGAGTACAACTTGCACCAATCGCAGAGGTACCCACATCTGAGACTCTTGCACGCTCTGCGCACACATATACACAGTGGGGTTTCAATTCCAGACTACTCCCCGTTAGAGGATAGGATACTATTGGATCCCATTAAGGAAAAACCAACCCCCACGATTTATCGTAAATTGATGAATAACACACCAGACCCCCTGATTGCTCTTAGAGAAGCCTGGGTCAAGGATCTAGGGACCATAGACGATGAGGACTGGCAAGAGGCGGTTCAGAGCCCTAGAGAGGTTGTCATACGCTCCAGATTTCGTCTAGTATTGCTCAAGATTCTTCATCGCACATACTATCCTCGCACTCACTTATACTCCTGGGGTAAGGCACTGACAGCGCTGTGCGTCAGAGGATGCGGGGAAGAGGGGACCTTTATGCACATTCTGTGGGATTGTCCCGAAATATCCCGATTCTGGCAGGGAGTCACGGACATTATGACATGGGAGGTGGGAGAGCCTGTTCCATTAGAGCCGAAATGGCTTTTATTACTGATTCAAGGCGATGCTGACTGGTCCAGATACGTGGGAATATGGCTGGCTCTGTCAGCGGGTGTAGCAAAGCGCAATATTGCCAGGAGCTGGGGGGCACCTTCACCCCCGCAGGTGGAGGAGTGGAAACGAGATCTTGATTGGTGCCAGAGGGCCGAAGAAACTGTGTATAAAAGTAGGGGATGTGTCAAAAAATGGGAAAAAGTGTGGATGCCGTGGCGAAAGTATAGAGGGTTGGGGGCAGGGGATTAGAGAGGCATCAGACGGTAGCAAAACTGCCCGTTTTACTCATGATTATAATGTCATCGATTCTCTGTGTTCGATAACTGATGTACTTATGGAAATGCTTATGTATGATATGGTCTTTCGAGCTTTGTTGATAAAAAGTTTAAAAAATAAATAAATAAAAAAAACAGTTAAATAGAGGCAGTTGAACAAGCAGAAAGCAATTCTGGTATTTTACTGACCTCTACTGGTCGTTTTCTAACAAGACAGTTAAATAGAGTCCCTAAGCAAAAGCGGAAGCAGACAAGTCCTAGGGCTGATCTCCAGAGCCCACAAAGTACATACAACAGATCTTCCAGACATCGCAACCACTGTCTAGGCTCAACCTAAAAAGGAGTTACGTTCAAATGGTCTAATGAATGTGAAACTATGCTTCAAAAGATAAAACAGGAAATTGTTAGCGCACCGGCATTGCAACTATTTGTGGACAGGAGGAAAACCATAGTGACAAAAGATGCTTGAGAATACAGGTTAGGAGCATTTCTGTCACAAAGTGAAGGCACATGTGAAAATACTATAGGCTTTGCTTCAAGGACTTTACATTAGGTGGAACTGCAAGTATTCAGTGATTGAAAAAGAACTACTGGCATGTGTGTGGAGTATGAAAAAACTTAAACAGTATCTATGAGGCACACCATTTGTTTTGAAAACTGATCAACGCCCTAATCACAGCACAGAGACCGCCCTACTTGCCGCCACAGACAACATCCGCACCCACCTGGACCAAGGCCACTCCGCAGCCCTCGTCCTACTCGACCTATCAGCGGCCTTCGACACCGTCTCCCACCGCACACTAGTCGCCAGACTACACGACGCAGGCATACAAGGAACAGCCCTGGACTGGATCCGATCATTCCTCACCAGAAGAAGCCAAAGGATCAGACTCCCACGCTTCCTCTCCGACCCCACGAAAATCACCTGCGGAGTCCCACAGGGTTCATCACTGAGCCCCACCCTCTTCAACATCTACATGGCCCCCTTCGCAGCCATCGTCCGACAACACGGCCTCAACATCGTATCCTATGCCGACGACACCCAGCTCATCCTCTCCCTCACCAAAGACCCCACCACTGCCAAACTCAACTTCCAGAAAGGAATGCAAGACGTCGCAGTCTGGATGACCAACAGCTGCCTGAAGCTCAACGCCGAGAAGACAGAAGTCCTCGTCCTCGGTACCACCCCTTCTGCATGGGACAACACCTGGTGGCCGACCGCCCTCGGAAGCCCACCTACCCCCTCAGACCACGCCAAGAACCTCGGCATCGTACTCGACTCATCACTCACCATGAACCGACAGGTCAACGCCGTCACCTCCAGCTGCTTCAACACCCTCCGCATCCTCCGCAAGACCTTCAAGTGGATCCCCCCTGAGTCAAGGAAGACAGTCACCCACGCACTCATCCCCAGCAGACTGGACTATGGAAACGCACTCTACGCCAGCATCAACAAGTCCCTACTCCACAAATTCCAGACAATACAGAACACCGCCGCCAGACTAGTCCTCGGCATCCCCCGACACGAACACATCAGCCAACACCTACGAAGTCTCCACTGGCTCCCCGTGGAGAAAAGAGTCACTTTCAAAATCCTCACTCACGCCTACAAATGCCTACACAAATACCTCAACGACAGAATCAACTTCCATTGTCCCCAAAAGAAACCTCCGATCTTCCAACCTCGCACTGGCCGAAACCCCGCGCATCCACAGAGCCAGAGCAGGCGGAAGATCCTTCTCTCACATTACAGCCAAGACCTGGAACGAGCTACCGGCAGACATCAGACGCCTTCAGGAAGACCCTCAAGACCTGGCTCTTCGGCTAAACAGATCTGCGGACTGCCCCCCCTCCCCCAGCGCCTTGAGACCCTCACGGGTGAGTAGCGCGCTTACAATTCCCTGATTGATTGATTGATTGGTTTAGTTAATATTTTGTCTGGTAAAAAGGTGAAAGGTTCTACAGCCTGTATTGCAAGGTTGTCTCTTAAACGTTTAGAATTTACGTTCACAGGGGAAAACATTCCAGGAGGAAAAAACTGAAGGGCAGACTGTATGTCTAGGTTACCAACTGTAGATGTAGAATGACAAGTTTTGGAAACAAAAATTGAAGAATGTTTTGTAGCATGCATTAATAATAATATATGTGTGGAAGAAAAGGAATGGGTAGATGCATTAAATGAGGATACGATTTTAAAAGAATTAATGACTTTGATCAAATCTGGTTGGCCTAAAGAAAAGAATCTTTCAGCTGATTTGCAAGTGTTTTGGAAGGTGGCCAATTAATTATCCATTGACTGTGAGAAGGTAGTATGAGGAAACAAACTGGCACCATCAGAATGTTTCAGGCAAAGGATAATCTCAGCAGCTCATATAGGTCATTTAGGGTCAACCATCACTAAAAGGAAAATATGGAATGGCTTTTGGTGGCCAAGAATGGATGGAGAATTCGATGAATATGTTAAAATATGTGTAAGTTGTAGTATAGGTGATAAGGTGGTGGTCACAGAAGGGAAGGTTGGATCTTTTGTTCCTTCACCACATAGAGCATGGCAAAGATTAGGAATTGATTTTTTGGGGACCTTTTTTGGGACTTATTCCATTCTCATAATTGACCATCTGTCCAGATGGGTAGAGGTAGAATCGGTAAACCTTCCAACTACAAGGAGTGTGATCAATTGTTTAAAAATAATATTTATGAGAGAAGGGTTCCCTGGAGAAATCTTAATTGACAGTGGTGTGCAGTTTGTTTTCATAGAAATGCAACAATTTATGCATAAGCATGGAACCAAACACATCAGAACTCGACTGTATCACCCACAAAGTAACAGCAAAGTTGAACGATTTAATAAAGTGTTGGCGGAGTGTATTCAAGAACCAAACAGAAACAACTCATGTGTTGATCAGGCAATCAAGGATTTAATATGGTCTTACTGCACTACACCACATGTAGCCACTGACAAACGTCTATTGGAACTAATGAGAGGAAAGAAGGCATCCTCAGAACTATGTCCATTCTGGATGGTGAAGTTGTTTCATGAAGGATGTAATGTCAATGATGTATGGCAGACAGCTGAAAAAGTATCAAATGAAACAAATCTAAAATAGATTAATGAACGATCTAATGAGAATGCATGCAAACTAAAATTTGGTGACTGGATACAAGTGAAAAATCCTGTTTTGATGAGGACAGGGCTTTCGAAATTTAAAGATTCTCAGCAAGTTTGTGAGGTACGCAGAAATGCAGTAAAATTAACAGATGGGTATTGATGGAGCACGTTGTGTGTAGCTTTGGATCCTAGTAAAAATATGGAGATTTCACAAATAGTAGACCTGTTAACTATAATGAGAAACACGTTGCTGAGAACACATAATAATTTAATGACAAATAGGAAAAACCTGCAAATTCACACTAAACCTAAGAGGTTACAGGACTACATTGTTTCAAGGTAATGAGGATAGAATATTTTTTTCTCTTTCTTTTACCAAAGACAAATATGTATTCTGCTTTTTGTTTTTGTTAAAGGGAATGATGGTGATATGCTATGATGTTATTGCTATAATGTGAGTAATTATCATCAGTCTTCCTGCTTACTGTTTGTTGTATAGGCATATTTAATAAGGTTTAGATGTATATTGTATGAGGTATATATTCTCCTGTATTTAGTAATTTGTTTATGCACCGAATTATTGTAAGGTTTGACAATATCTTGCATGTTAGATTTTATATTGGTTATTATATGTACGATGTTGACTTTGTGGGGCATATTAGCAAGACCCACGTTAAAATTATCGCCGTTTTAGCGGCAGGAAACTGCCGCTAAACGGCGATAATGGGCTTGCTAATATGCGTTATGGAATTCCAATAGAAGCCCAGGTTAGATGTCCTGCACATCTAACCTGGGCTTCTATTGAATTCTATAACGCATATTAGCAAGCCCATTATCGCCGTTTTAGCGGCAGTTTCCTGCCGCTAAAACGGCGATAATTTTAACGTGGGTCTTGCTAATATGCCCCTGTATTTTTAAAAAAGGGAGATGTGTGGTGATGTCACTTGGAGAGCATAGAACACAATTACATCAATGGAATTTATGATGTAGGGGTATTCCATGCCTCCTAAGTGACAGTTGATCTCTGTGCCCCTTATGTTTGAGATGTGTAGAATTTATCTCTTTAATAAAGTCCTTCAATGATACCAAGAAGAGGGCAGGACTCGTCTTCACAGGTATTGATGAGTGCGTGGAGAGAAAGGTAGTGAAAGGCAACCAGTATGAATCAGATTTAATTTTTTGATGTAACATAAATGAAGAAACAGTATGAATTCTATGCTCCTTACCTAAAATTCTGCAATGTTATCGTAAAAATCTGAGAAACATCTTTCCAACAAGAAAGTATAACTTTAAAAGAAGGTGCAATAAAAAGAACACACACCAAAGGTTTATGAGATAAATTATCAAAACCAGGTGCTAAGGAACCTAAGAAAACATTCTGAAAAGTTGGTGTTATAGTACATTTGAAAATCGTTAAACATTTAGACCAAATAGAGTTCCAAAATGTATTAACATGAGAGCAATAATATAAGAAATGTGCTAAAGAACCGTTGCATGTGGAGTATGACCAAAATAATGAATAAGCGGAAGAGTCAAATCTAGAAAAACATTCTGGGGTAATAACAGCCCTATTGTAAATAAAATAGGGATTGAGTACTGCGAGCAGCTTTGTAGGTATTAAATATCTTTAGCCAAAGTCTGCCCCAGAATTGTACAGGAAACAATATGGCTAGATCTGCTTCCCATAGTAAATCGAGAGAATTTTTCTACAGTAGTAGGTGCCAACAATGTTTATATATAGAAGCAGCTTTGGGAATAGAGTCATGTCAGACCAGATCTAGAGGTGCCAGAGGCAAAGGTGGAGCAGGGTAAGGATGGAGCTGGTAAATGAGAAAAAAGGAATGGAGAGCCGAGGAAATTAATTCATATTCCTTTAAAAATGAATTAGGTAAGTGATACTGTGTTTGTAACTGGGGGAAAGGTATAATAGTATTGTCTATTATAAATTGGTGAACAAACATAATACCCTTTTCCTTCCAGTGCTTGTAGTAAAAGGATTTATGACAAAATGGAAGAAATGTATTATACCAAATTGCGGAGGATAAAAAACATTGGTGAAAATCAAGATTAGTAGAAAATAACGTATGTACTAAATGATGCAAATATTTTAAAATGGGATTTTTCGATATGAAAGTACAATTGGACATATGAATGATATCTTTGAATAAGAAGCCATTCAATAAGGATTGCTCAAATGTGATTTAGCCTGGAGTAGGCAAGTCTTGAAATTCATTAATCATGGTATAAAATTGCCGAATTCGAAAAGCAGAGTGGTAAAGCTTAAAATTGGGAAAGCGTATACCATCTTCATTTTTAGGGGCCTACGCTTAGAATAGGCAATATGAGGATGTTTATTATTCCACAAGAATTTTGTGCACATGGAGTCAATTTGTGCAAAATAGTAATTAGGGATCTTAAAGGGTAGCAAAACTATTGTCTAAAGAACATGAGTTACAATCATTTTAATGGTATCAATTCTTCCCCACCATGATAAATGAAAGGGAGACCAAGTTGAAAGTAATGTTTGTAATTTAAATTTTAATTGCGCAAAATTGTGGCTAATTGTGTTAGACATGCTAGAAGAGAACCAGAAACCCAGATGTTTAATTTTGTAGGGGCACCGTGTAAAATTGATTTTAGCGAACATATATTGATAACAAGAGGAGTTCAAACGTAAAATTTCCGTTTTGGAAAAATTAAGTTTATATCCAGAAATGCTGGAATATAAAGTAAGATCCTGTATGAAAGGATCCAAGGAGGTCAAGGGGTTGGATATATACATTAGCACATCTGATGCATAGTAAGATAACTTAACCTCTAGGAAATTCTGTTTAAATCCTGAGATGAGTGGATTACAACATATTCGTTCAAGAAATGGTTCTGGCAAAGAACAAACAGCAAAAGGGAAAGGGAGCAACCTTGTCTAGTACCTCTATGTAAAGTAAAATAAGGAGAAAAAACAACCATTAACAAGAATGCTAGCACAGAGGTCAGAATATAGTAATTTTATAAATGAAATGAACTTTTGGCCAAAGCCAAACCAATGAAGAACGGTAGACATAAATTGCCAAATAATGCAGTCAAAAGCTTTTTCAGCATCTAGGGACAGGGCTGCAAAAGTAACAGTGCTCTTTTCAGTCAGTGCAAGAATGTTAGAGAACATCCTGGCATTGTCTGCAGCAAGTCTGCCCTTAATAAAACCGGACTGATCACATTTAATAAGAAGTGGTATAATAGTTTCAAGGTGAGATGCTAGGATCTTGACATACATTTTGTAATTTTAATTGATCAATGAAATGGGTAGATAATTTTTTCAGTGTATGGTGTCTTTATCAGGCTTGGGGATAAAAACAATTAAGGCTTATAAAAAGGAGCCCTAGCTTTCGAATTCAAAAGAAATTAGTTTAAAAGTTCTAGCAATTTGGAGGGAAAAAATGCAGAAAACGATGAAATAAGTTCAATGGAAAATCCACCTGGACCAGGCACCTTAGCACTTTTCAAGGATTTAATTGCATCCAAAATATCGTGAAGTGTAATGTCAGCTTCTAATTCCTTAAATAAATGTGAACAGAAGGGAGCATTAGGAAAACAATTAAAAAATCATTGTAGATTAGGCTCTATGGGGTAGTATCTTCTGTATAAGGTATTTCATAATAGGATTAAAAGGCGTTGAAAATGTCAAAATCAGAAATTGAAGTGGTATTAGTAGATTCCTTAAGAATGGGACCTATATTTTTATATTCTGTCTTTATTTTTAAGTAGTTAGCAAGCATTTTGCCAGCTTTAGTCTTACCTCCATGGAATTCAGACTTAACCTTAAGCAAGATGTTACCTGCATCAACGGTAGCAAGTCTGTTGAGATTAGATTTGGCTTTGATCAAGTCATGTAAAGTCAGGGAATATTTGGAAGTAAAGTAAGCATGTTCAAGTGTTTTCATTTGTAGAAGTAAGGTTAGATATTGAGAGTGCAACTTTTTATTCTTTCTAGCTGAATTAGCTATTGTGAAAGCTCCGAATGAGGCTTTGAACGCATCCCAGTTATCAGAAATGGATGTATCATTGGATTGGTTGAAATTGAAAAATTCTCTAATAAAAGTAGTACCCTCAGTTATAAATTGTGTATCAGATAATAGGAAATTATTAAATCTCCATCTGCCAGTTTTGGAGTCAGTATGAGATAAATCCAAGGAGGTCATTACCGGTGCATGGTCTGAAATGAAAATGGAATCTATTTCAGATGATTGTATAGAAAGGAGTAAGGATTTAGTAACTAAGATATAATCAATTTTGGATATTGTCTGATGTACATTGGAAAAAAAGTAAATTCAAACTTATCAGGGTCCATGTTTCCAGATATCAAACAAAGGCTGATTTGAATGACTTATGAGATTTATCTGGGTTAAATTTACATTTAGACTTCCTACCTGAAAAGGGATAAAGCCATTGGTTAAAGTTGCTTCCCACAATAATATTGGGAGTACCAATATTAGCAAGTTTTACTTTAATATTACACCAAACATCAGGATCAGGCTTAACTGGGCCATAAATATTGAACAAGGAAACATGTTTATTAGGAATGATGGCACGACCATTACTATCACTTTCAGTGGCTAAAACTTGCACTTTCAATGTTTTATGACATAGAATAGCAATGCCACCTTTTGATTAATAGCTGGAGAAAAAGAAACCTGACCAACCCATTTTTGTTTCAATTTGACCGATTCCACATCATTTCAGTGAGTTTCCTGCAAAAAAGAAATTTGGTAATTAAGCTTAGACAAATGAGATGGTACCCTTTGTCTTTTAACTGGATGTCCAAGACCACAAACGTTCCACAAAACAACGTTAAACATACTGAATACACAAGGAGAAGGGTATAGGAACATGGGTGATAAGCTGCAAAAACAAGAAGGGGAGAAAATAACACCATATATTAAAAACAACATAAGGTATGATTTAAGTGACATAACCATAATGAATGACATATAGGCACTCATAGAATAAAAGGAGAAAGAGGAACAGGACATGAGGGAGAAAGAAGATATAGAGCAGTAGAAGAAGAGGCGACAGATCAAGGATAATACTCTAGATCTGAAAGGAAACAAATCAAAAAGTAACAGGAGATGTGTCGACACCATATCAAGGGTAGCAGCAGCGAGAAAAAGAATTCAAATATGAAGAAAAAAAGCAATGTATTTAAGAAATTTGGGAAGAGAAAAAGAATAAGCACAAGCAAAAACTTCTTAAGATTTAAGAACATTAGTGTCCATAGCATGAGATGAAATAGTTTGGATAAACATCTTCAATTTCATCAAAAGATTTTATGGTGTCTTCATGGGTGATTTTGCATATGCAGGGGTGTAGGATGCCATATCGTACATTCAACTGTCTCATTTGAGCAAGGAACTCCTTTCGTCTGGCATTTGTTGCAGTGGAAATGTCTTGAGAAATAAAAAGATTGTAGCCAGACCAAACAAGACAACGTTTTTCCTTGGCAGCTTTCAGGGCGCGTAGAAGGTCTGTAAATTCAAAATATAGCATAATGATTGCTCAAGGTTTGGAAGAGTGAGGGTGGGGATGACCTAGACAATGTGCTTTCTGAATGTTGAGAGCATGAGCAGTAGGAACTCTAAGAAGATCGGGGAGAAACTTCCTCAGGAATTCTAGTAGGTCAAGACCCTCAGACCGACCAAATTGGCGTGGGTTATTCCAGCAATTCCTGTTTTCAAGATCTTCTGTATGCAGTTTGAGTTTTAGAATTTCCTGCTCAAGAAAAGGAATCTTGCAATGAAATGAAATGAAATGAAAGGCGGTATTTGTAAAGCGCTAACTGTCACTCCGAAGGGAGCATCCTGGCGCTGATACTGAGGTGAGATGAAGCTCTAAGGATCTTAGATGAGAGAGAGGCAAAGTTCGTCTGTTGCTCCGAAGATCCAGGTTTTTAGAGCCTTTCTGTATTGGGTTCCCAAGCTCTGGAACCTAATACTGCTATTGTTTTACCTCCTTTAGTTTTGCATCTAAAATTGGGAGGTTTGAGCAGGTTAGCTGATGAGGACCTGAGAGTTCTGTTTGTAATATAGGGGGTGAATCTAGATGAGAGATATTTTGGTCCTATCTTGAGTGACGCTTTGAAGGTGATTAGAAGGATTTTGAACAGAATTCTTTTATGTAATGGGAGCCAATGAAGGGTTTTGAGGGCTGCAGATGCGGAAGACCTTCGAGGAAGTCTTAAAACAAGCTGTGCTGCTGCGTGTTGGACCACTTGGAGTCTTTTTACTGTTTTTTTGCTGGCTCCTGCCAGGAGGCTGTTGCAGTAGTCAAGTCGCGAAAGAATTAAAGCGACTGCTACTGATTTCCTTGCTGCGAGAGGGAGTAAGTCAAAAAAAATTCTCAGGGATCTTATAATGCTGAAGCAGTTCCCTGCTACCTTCATTGCGTGTGGTTGGAAGGTGAGGGCGGAGTCAAATTGCACTCCCAAATTTCTTGCTACTTTCACATTCTCAGGTGGGGGTGAAGTACCCTCTGGCCACCAATCGCTTGGTAGAAATGAGACTTCTTTCCCTATAGGTAGGATCTCAGTCTTGTTGGTGTTGCACCTAAGGTGGTTGTCCTTCATCCACTGAAGGACCTTGGTCAAACATCTTTTAAAGTTGAGTTCTGCATCCTTGGAGTTCTGATCGAGAGATAGTATCATTTGGGTATCGTCTGCGTAGGAGGTAACTTCGATCCCGCATGATGTGATCAGTGAGATAAGTGGAGTCATATAAACGTTGAACAACAATGGGCTCAGTGTGGACCCCTGAGGCATCCCAGTTGTGATGGTCCGTTCGACAGATAAGAAAGTTCCAGCGACACGACTTGTCTGCGCTTGGAAAGGAAGGATTTTATCCATTCTAAAGCGGTATTCGAGATACCGCTAGATTTGAGACTTGATAGGAGGATGCTGTGTGATATGGTATCAAACGCGGCCGATAGGTCGAGTAGGATCAACACAGCCTTCCTACTTCTGTCTGCTATCATTTTTAAAGTGTCGGTTATTTCCAAAAGTGCAGACTCAGTGGAGTGTTTGGGACGGAAACCGGATTGTTCAGGGTGGAGGATGTTGGCCGTCTCGATAAAGTTGGATAATTCTTTATGAACAAATTTTTCTGTGATTTTGCCTAAAGCGGGAAGCAGTGATATGGGACGAAGGTTAGAGAGTACTGCTGAGTCAATATTTGGCTTCTTTTTTAGGGGTTTCACTATCGCTAGTTTCCAGTCACCAGGCACGGTCCCTGCGCTTAAGGATGAGTTAACAATCTCGTTTATGACTGGGTTAATTGTGTCTACGATTCGGTGGAGGATTATGGGGGGGCAGGCATCCAGGGGAGAGCCTGATTTGCATGCTAGGATTGCTTCTCGAGTTTGATCCACTGACACTGGTTTAAATGAACACATGGAGTATTTAGTGGCTTCTGGTTCGTGCTCAGGGACGGCGTATTTGGTCGGGACTGGGTCCGTAGTGAAGTCCTTTTTAATATTCAAAATCTTTTCTTCAAAATAGAATGATATTTGATCGCATAATCTCTGGGATGGGGGTATTTCTTTTTGAAGTGCTTTAGGATTGGTATAGGACTGTACAACCGAAAAAAAGTTTTTTTGGTCTAGATTAGCTTCTAGTATTCTGTTTGAATAGTATTCTTTTTTGGCTAGTTTGATCTGCATATGGTAAAGTTTTCTGCTTACTTTATACGCTTGTTTTTCTGCTGCGTTATAACATCTTCTCCATTTCCGCTCTTCGTAACCACATCCTGGAGAGAGCTAATGTGTTGTTCCATTTCAACCATTTTATTTTACATTACTGTCCAACAATCCTCAATTTGTTGAAGTTTTCACTAGTGGCACACATGAAAGGTTTAAAGCCCCTTACCTCATCAAGAATAGTGTCCAGTACAGGATTATGAGATGACATAATAGGCGACAGAGGATTATTTTCACCCTTTTAAGCTTTAAACTGGACGAGGATGCTTTAGCGGATGCAAGGATGTCACTAGCCATATTTGCATAGTGTGCAGTACAACTAGGAATATTTTTATTGAATTTAGTTTCTGCACATATAACAGAATAATGACTGAAACATAGTAGGAAGACAGAGAATATATCTCAGATACCTTTAAAGGAAATCAAAGCGAGTGACGTATTTGTGGTAGTCTTGTTGAGCGAGAACGATATATGATAAGAAGGCTTCATAGCATCGGCTGACAGTAAGGCACCATGAAATAATTAAGGAAAAGTCTCAGCCCATCAAAAACTCTGTTGTGTTAGCTCTATAAAGACAAGATAAGAGTTGAGGTGAAATGAAAAACTTTACATTCCTGTTAGGAAATCTATAGGCATTATAGCAACATTAAAAGAGTATTGTCCCATGTCATAAGTAGAAGTGCAAATCAGTCCTTCCATTAATTATGAGGAGAAGTGACAAAGTGGAATGAATGGAGCACATTGAGTTATTATCAGAAAGCTTCGCCCCTTCTCCGTGTCAGGTATCAAAATGCCCTGGAATCGATAAATATAAGCCTGTTTCTCTAATGTTGAGGAGCCTAAGAGAGATGAGAGGTGAGCAATGCACTTACAAAATGGCGGACGTCCACTCTGATTCCAGATGTCACTGCCTCAGCTCCGGGTCAGGCACATGAAAACCAGGCCCAAAGGGTTGCCCTGAGTATATAAATATTATGGGGCCATTACCCAATAGTCATAAATCTGAGGGACACAGAGATGTATTTGAAAAGCGGGTGACGTGCTCACAAAATGAAGAAGAAAGGAAGTGGCATGGCTTCCAGATTGTAAAGGTGAAGCAAAGTTCCCAGGCATACTTCAACCTGCAGGATGCCTTGCCAAAGTGACGTTTTAAAGGTAAATTAACTCCATTCAGGAGCTCAAGGGGATGCCACCATCTTGATTGGTGCAGAAGCCATGCGCCGCCTATGAGCAGTTTTAAACTGCTAATTCAACTTGGCAAAGTAAACCCGTTGCCAGGTCTAAACCTCCCTTTTTAGTACATATTGCTCACCCATAAGGCAGACCCTAAACCCCCCACAGGGCAAGGTGCATTGTATTTAAAAAGTTGGACATGAACTTTTAGTTTTTATTTGTCCTGGAAGTGAAAAACTCACAAATTTCTTTTTCACTACTGTGAGGCCTACCTCTCCCATTGGAGAGCATTGGGTTCCCTTAATACATTTAATAAGCGTAACCTATGTTTGAAGCAGGTAGACATGTCATGTTTGAAGTATAAGGAATTGTAATTTAAAACCCTCTTTAACAGTAAAGTTGGATTTTAAGTAACAATTGTGAAACTGCAACTCTTAAAAAGTTAATATTTTCTTGTCCCATCCATTTGGTACCTGCAGCCTGTTTCCTGGGTCATATGACTAGGTGTAGTTGGAAGTTAGCCTTTGTGTATTTCTCCCAGACAGTCACACAATAGAGGGACTAGTTGTTCGCAGGATGGGCTGTAGGAAGGTGGAATCTGACTATATGGTTGCCCCCACTTTTTTCCTGGTGTTTTGCTGGTTTATGACTTAGTTGGACTGGGACCCTTCTATTCAGGTCCCCAGTCTATCTGCTTCCTCTATAAAATGGTTTCCATGTACCTTAGGTACATCTTTGATTGGAATCTGGAGTGCCCTTATAAGTCCCTAGTATATGGTATACTATGTACCCAGGGCATAGGTACCCCAGAGGCCTGCCAGGGGCTGAAGCATGTATTATGCCTGGAAGGCCAGCCAAAATGACACCACAGGTCTGCTACTGCAGCCTGGGTAAGGTGGTGCATGCACCCCTTACTGTGATATAGGCTACCTATATCACTGCCATTGCACACACATATAAACCTATACGTCACTCCTATGGCAGGCCTTTACAATCCTGAAGGCAGAGTGCTTGGTTTTTATGTGAGAGGGTGCCCCTGCATGAGCAGGGCCCCTCTGCAGCGTTCGGAGTCAATCCTCTGATGCTGTTTGTGGTGCAGCCTGACCATATACTCTTAAGTGCATTATATCCTCACGGTACAATACTAACTTTGGACTGGCTGCACCAAAACATGTCGTGTTTGGTGTCAAACATCTTGGAATACTACCCCCCCGCCAATGCTGGCGGCGGGGGTAGCATTCCACCCTTCTAGAGGGAGAGACATGTACACACCGGGCTACCCGGTAACTTCTTTCCAGAGCCCTGGCATCACAAAATGGATGCAGCTGCCACAGACACGGGTCTGGCCTCCTGCTGCTGACTGAAACTCCGGCAGGGGAGGCCTGGACAATAGGTTTACTGTCACAGGGAGGTGTAACCACCTCCCCAGACAGGATAGTGTGTATTGGGGCTGGGCGGGAGCACCCTCTGGTGCTTTGAAGTCCTGCACTGGGGGCACATTTGGTGTCCCTGTGCATATGCCAGTTCAAACCGGTTGCAGGGGCTACCTGCCCCTGCTCTGGCGCGAAACTGGACAAAGGGAATGGGTGTAACCACCCCTCTTCCCTGACCCTCCCATAGGTGGGTCCCCAGAGTATGTCCAACCCCTAACTTAGTATAAGTATGGGACCCCAGTCCTTAGGACTTGAGATATCCCTGGATGAAACTCTGCAACTGAATCCTGGAACTTCGACGCTCTACTCAAGATTAGAGGACTGAAGAATCTCCCTTGGGGTCAAGGAGTGACTCCCCTGTTTGGCAGGCACCAAAGAAGCAATTGTCCGGTCTGCATCGCCGAAGCTCCTGCCGGACGCCAAAGTCTTTGCATCACCAGAGGTGGATTTCCAGACTTCCCCGAGGCTGCCCTGAGTCCCCAGCAAAGCTGAGGCCCGTAGCTGTCGTGGGTAACGTGGAACCGTGACCCCTGGACACCAAGCACATTTGCAAGTGCTTCCTCTTCCTGGTCTCCCACGAAGCTGTGCTTTGGGCTCCAAGTAGCCCCCACCTCCAGCACCAACTGCACCGAAGATCACTGGCCTCCACTCCACGAGTGTCCCGTGAGTCAGCTCCAAGTGCGTCCACTTGAGGCTCCTTCGCGGTCGCTAGTCCGTTGGCTAGTGGGCCCTCCTGAAGGCAACTCTTCTTCTGCTTGGGCTTCCCTGGTTGCTCCAGACGTGCCCTGACTTACCCTCGCTGGGTGAGTCCCTCAGACCTTGCTGGTCTGTACCACCGTCCTTCTTCTATTTCCACGTGACTTGCCGTTGCCAAGGCTTGTTGGGTCCAATCCAGTCGCCGACACCCCAGCAATCGACAGACGTTGTGTGACAGCTCGAATCCAGCTCCTGGTCATCGTCGACACCTCCTGGACCTCGTGGCTGAAGAGTCAAGACAACCATCAACCTACCTGAAGCACCCGACATCGGTGGGCATCTGCTCATCGCCTTCCTGGTCACTGGCTAGTGACCCAGACTCTGTCCCCTCTGCTTTCAGGTTCTTCAGATCTTCGATCCACCTTTGGATCCACCCGAACACTTTTGACTTGGTCGCCAGCAGCACTTTGCAGCAGATCGCCATTGAAAACGACGACGAAACCCGACCCCGAAAGGCACCTATGCACCCGGCTTCCCTGGGTGAGGTATCACGAGTACTCCGGTGCTCCCGTGGGTATTGACTCTAGAACAGCCTAGTTCTAAAGGGGTTTGCTCCAAGTCCTCCTCTAAGTGTCCTTTTCCTTTAAAACTCCAACCGCGACATTCCCCATAGAAGTCAACGGCGGCTCGCGGCTGTGTTCTCACACTGCACGCGTCCCCCGTGGGTCCCCTGTGTCACTACCTTGGGTGGTTCCTTGAGGGCCAAGCACTTCTACAGGCTCTAGGCCTTGTGTCTAGCTCAGTCGTGGTTCTTATACCACTTTATTGGTATATGGTTTGGTACGCCCCTAGGGCTCAAACGTGTATTTGTGCTATTACTGTTGATATTCGACTTGTAACTTATGTACTTCGAACTCTAGCCTCATAAAGAGACTAGAGGGGTGTGTTTAAGACTAAATACATATATTTTA
The DNA here is from genome assembly GCA_963921515.1 of Calotriton arnoldi. Lineage (NCBI taxonomy): Eukaryota > Metazoa > Chordata > Amphibia > Caudata > Salamandridae > Calotriton > Calotriton arnoldi. The sequence goes on along the minus strand of CAWUFW010014208.1, from coordinate 146,006 downwards.
AATATATACCTGGTGTGGTCCTCTTTCATTTGGTCACTCAAGAGATTATAGACTGGTAAAACAAGCTGCTTTACATTCCTTCAAGACTTAGCCTGAAGGCTGCTCTCTATAGCTACCACTAGGATAGCTTTCAATAAAGGTTGTCTTTAACCTATCTGCAATAAGGGGTTGTTTGGACTGGTGCAAGGTGCCCACTATAATTAGTGGACAGCATATACCAGGCCAACTTCTCACATTGGTGTGCAGCGTGTGAGATTCCAGCTTGCTATTGTTTTACCAGATAATCTCAATTGAATTGATCAACTGAAAACCACTAAGGGTACCTTAGGTACATATAAATCAAGCTTAGGATACAGTAAGTTCTACTGAACTTAGAGTTGTGTGTTAAGGGATAGCACACCCTTTCTACAACTCAAGAGAGTTTAGTAGGCCACACTAGAGTAGGTAGTGCATACACCACACCACACTAGTAATGTCTTCACTGCCAGGAACCAGTGGGCTCCTGCCATCCAGATATGACAACCTCTCATACTTGGAATTAAGAGAGTTGTGCAAGGTTAGGAAGTTGAAGACAGGCAAAAATGCCAACACCCAACGTCTCCTGGAGATGCTTCTGCTAGATGATCTTAGAAGACCCATAAGGTCTGAAAGGGTAGGCAGAGAGGGTGGGGCAGAAGATGAGGGAGGGGCCAGGGATGAAATTAACCAGGACCTGACCTCTGAAACTGGCCAGGGGGATGACAATGATCCTGACCTGGAAAGTGCAGCTACTCCTGAGGAAGAGGAGGAGGCCCAGAAGGACCTCCCCTTTGTCCCCCCAGGAAGAGCTGTGAGTGTGCCCAGAAGGTCTAGATCTCCTTCTCAGGAGTCTAACCACTCTGACAACTCAGTAGGGACCTCTGTCTCCTCTCATAGGAGGGAATCCTCTCATGAGAGGAGAAAGAGACTGATTCAGTATGAACAAGCCCAGCTTGAGCTCAGAAAACAGCAGTTGGCTATAGACAGGAGTCCCTAGATCTCAATAGACAGAGAAAAAAAGATGGGACTAGAGTCCCATGGTGGCAACAATTTTCCCAGAGATAGGGAAAGGTCTTATGACCATAGAAACCTGAGCAAGGTTGTCCCTCCCTACCAGAGTGGGGGTGACATCCACAAATGGATAACTGCACTGGAGAGGGCCTGTAAAGTACAGAGGGTCCCTCAGGAGCAGTGGGCAGCAATCTTGTGGCTCTCCTTTGCAGACAAAGGTAGAGATAAGCTCCTCACTGTTAGAGAAGAGGATGCTGACAATTACAAAGTCTTGAAGAGTGCTCTGATTGATGGGTTTGGCCTAACAACTGACCAATACAGGTTAAAGTTCAGAGATACCCAAAAGCACAGACTCAAGACTGGGTGGACTTTGTTGATTGTTCTGCTAAGGCTCTGGAAGGTTGGATACATGGCAGCAAAGTGCATGACTTTATAGGATTGTACAATTTGATTATGAGGGAGCAGATCCTTAATAATTGTCAAAACCAGCTTTTACACCAGTACCTGGTGGACTCTGATCTGACCTCTCCCCAAGAATTGGGAAAGAAGGCAGACAAATGGGTCAGAACCAGGGTAAGGCCTAAGAATCAGGGTGGTGACCAGAAGAAAGATTCTACCAAGTCCCAAGAGAAAGGTGGGGATAAATCCAAGGATAAGTCCACTACAGGGCCCCAAAAGTCCTCTTCTGGGGGTGGGTCCCAAACTCCTTCATCTCCTGAAAAGAAACCCTATTGCCATGTCTGTAAAAAGCCTGGGCACTGGAAATCTGATCCCAGTTGTCCCAGGATTGGCAATAAAGAAAATGTTCCTCCAACAACTACTACCACCCCTCCTGGTACTACCAGTAGTAATCCTCCAGTTGGGAGTAGTGCACCCAAAAGTTAGGTGCTTTTGCAAGAGGAACAGAGGTGGGCCCTAGTTTAGACAGGACCCCTCAACAGACTCCTCTGACTCTGATGGTGGTATAGCATTTGCCACCTTTACCATGGGTCCCAATGCATTGGGCAGGTACAGACTGGAGCCAATAATTAATGGTCAGAAAGCTGTGGCATTTAGGGACACAGGGGCTAGTGTCACCATGGTGGCAGGGAAACTAGTCCCCCTCACCAGCTTTTACCTGAGTTTAAATACCAGGTAACCAACATTGATGGTGTCAGAACAGATCACCCCATGGCCATAGTCAATCTCAGCTGGGAAGGGGTCACAGGCCCAAAAAGAGTGGCAGTGGCCCCAACCTTGCCTGTAGATTGCCTGATGGGCAATGATCTGGAAATTTCAGCCTGGGCTGAAGTTGAACACCAAACCCATCTGAGAATGCTGGGCGTCCCTGTAAGGTTAGTGGGGCTGTGATGGCCACAGCCCAAGCCCAGGGAAATTTTGGAGAGATGGAGCCTGGAAGAATGGCCCACTCTCCCCCAAAAGAGAGCACAAGGGTTGAAGAAAAGTCTTCTTCCCTCCAGACAGTAGGTAAGGGTCAGCCTCCTCAGGGAACTGACTCTACCCCTAGTGAAGGAACTGCCCCAGAGGTAGTCAGGCCTGGCCTGGCCACACCCCTGATGGCAGAGGACCCTTCCAAGGTGGTACCCAGTCTGGAGCAGGTAACCTGCCCCTCTCTACCCTGCCTCAGTCAGCCCAGGGCTGCAGAGGTCAGGGAGGTCAGTGGACCCCCAGGGCCCCCTGTCCAGAGGAACCCCCCATCAGCATATTAGGGGCACCCAGTCTAGTAGCCCTAGCCAGGTGAAAATTCCTCAACACACTGAGGGATCCCCCATACCTTTGTGTAGGGACCTCCCCAGAAGGACTCTGTTAGGCAAGGGCAAACCTGGGACCAAAGGTTCCAAACCTGCCATGTCCCTCCAGTGGTCCATCCAAAGGGACCCAACCCCCAGGTGTAGGCAGCCAAAGGTTGACCCTTAGAGCAAAATGCAACTCAGTCATGGAAAGACAGGCATACATGGTGACCAGTGATCTGAGGAAGCTGAGACCAACCTTCCTAGGGCCTCACTTCCCTACTCAGACACCTCACCAGCCTTGTACTTTACCAAAGCACACCACAGGTAGTAATTCCCCATGGTGGAGACCCTCTCGTACCCTTAGGGTGAGGGATTGCTTAGTGGACCATAAGACAGGGGGCAACCATGCTAGTGCAGGTGCTTCCTTATATGGCCACTTAGTCAATAAAGGCTCAACTGGCCAAGGTTAGCCTTATCTCCTTTCGTTTGGGGGGGGGTTATCTGGAAGGAAGGTGGAATCTGACTATATGGTTGCCCCACTTTTTTCCTGGTGTTTTGCTGGTTTATGACTTAGTTGGACTGGGACCCTGCTATTCAGGGCCCCAGTCTATCTGCTTCCTCTATAAAATGGTTTCCATGTACCTTAGGTACATCTTTGATTGGAATCTGGAGTGCCCTTATAAGTCCCTAGTATATGGTATACTATATACCCAGGGCATAGGTACCCCAGAGGCCTGCCAGGGGCTGAAGCATGTATTATGCCACCCCTGGAAGGCCAGCCAAAATGACACCACAGGTCTGCTACTGCAGCCTGGGTAAGGTGGTGCATGCACCCCTTACTGTGATATAGGCTACCTATATCACTGCCATTGCACACACATATAAACCTATAAGTCACTCCTATGGCAGGCCTTTACAATCCTGAAGGCAGAGTGCTTGGTTTTTATGTGAGAGGGTGCCCCTGCATGAGCAGGGCCCCTCTGCAGCGTTCGGAGTCAATCCTCTGATGCTGTTTGTGGTGCAGCCTGACCATATACTCTTAAGTGCATTATATCCTCGCGGTACAATGCTAACTTTGGACTGGCTGCACCAAAACATGTTGTGTTTGGTGTCAAACGTCTTGGAATACTACCCCCCCCCCCGCCAATACTGGCGGCAGGGGTAGCATTCCATCCTTCTAGAGGGAGAGACATGTACACACCGGGCTACCCGGTAACATCTTTCCAGAGCCCTGGCATCACAAAATGGATGCAGCTGCCACAGACACGGGTCTGGCCTCCTGCTGCTGACTGAAACTCCAGCAGGGGAGGCCTGGACAATAGGTTTCCTGTCACAGGGAGGTGTAACCACCTCCCCAGACAGGATAGTGTGTATTGGGGCTGGGCGGGAGCACCCTCTGGTGCTTTGAAGTCCTGCACTGGGGGCACATTTGGTGTCCCTGTGCATATGCCAGTTCAAACCGGTTGCAGGGGCTACCTGCCCCTGCTCTGGCGCGAAACTGGACAAAGGGAATGGGTGTAACCACCCCTCTTCCCTGACCCTCCCATAGGTGGGTCCCCAGAGTATGTCCAACCCCCTAACTTAGTATAAGTATGGGACCCCAGTCCTTAGGACTTGAGATATCCCTGGACGAAACTCTGCAACTGAATCCTGGAACTTCGACGCTCTACTCAAGATTAGAGGACTGAAGAATCTCCCTTGTGGTCAAGGAGTGACTCCCCTGCTTGGCAGGCACCAAAGAAGCAATTGTCCGGTCTGCATCGCCGAAGCTCCCGCCGGACGCCAAAGTCTTTGCATCACCAGAGGTGGATTTCCAGACTTCCCCGAGGCTGCCCTGAGTCCCCAGCAAAGCTGAGGCCTGTAGCTGTCGTGGATAACGTGGAACCGTGACCCCTGGACACCGAGCACATTTGCAAGTGCATCCTCTTCCTGGACACCCACGAAGTTGTGCTTTGGGCTCCAAGTAGCCCCCGCCTCCAGCACTGACTGCACCGAAGATCACTGGCCTCCACTCCACGAGTGTCCCGTGAGCCAGCTCCAAGTGCGTCCACTCGAGGCTCCTTCGCGGTCGCTAGTCCGTTGGCTAGTGGGCCCTCCCGAAGGCAACTCTTCTTCTGCTTGGGCTTCCCTGGTTGCTCCAGACGTGCCCTGACTTACCCTTGCTGGGTGAGTCCCTCAGACCTTGCTGGTCTGTACCACTGTCCTTCTTCTATTTCCACGTGACTTGCCGTTGCTAAGGCTTGTTGGGTCCAATCCGGTCGCCGACACCCCAGCAATTGACAGACATTGTGGGACAGCTCGAATCCAGCTCCTGGTCATCGTCGACACCTCCTGGACCTCATGGCTGAAGAGTCAAGACGACCGTCAACCTACCTGAAGCACCCGACATCGGTGGGCATCTGCTCATCGCCTTCCTGGTCACTGGATAGTGACCCAGACTCTGTCCCCTCTGCTTTCAGGTTCGTCAGATCTTCGATCCACCTTTGGATCCACCCGAACACTTTCGACTTGGTCGCCAGCAGCACTTTGCAGCAGATCGCCATTGAAAACGACGACGAAACCCGACCCCGAAAGGCACCTATGCACCCGGCTTCCCTGGGTGAGGTAACACGAGTACTCCGGTGCTCCCGTGGGTATTGACTCTAGAACATCCTAGTTCTAAAGGGGTTTGCTCCAAGTCCTCCTCTAAGTGTCCTTTTCCTTTAAAACTCCAACCGCGACATTCCCCATAGAAGTCAACGGCGGCTCGCAGCTGTGTTCTCACACTGCACGCGTCCCCCGTGGGTCCCCTGTGTCACTACCTTGGGTGGTTCCTTGAGGGCCAAGCACTTCTACAGGCTCTAGGCCTTGTGTCTAGTTCAGTCGTGGTTCTTATACCACTTTATTGGTATATGGTTTGGTTCGCCCCTAGGGCTCAAACGTGTATTTGTGCTATTACTGTTGATATTCGACTTGTAACTTATGTACTTCGAACTCAAGCCTCATAAAGAGACTAGAGGGGTGTGTTTAAGACTAAATACATATATTTTAAATATATACCTGGTGTGGTCCTCTTTCATTTGGTCACTCAAGAGATTATAGACTGGTAAAACAAGCTGCTTTACATTCCTTCAAGACTTAGCCTGAAGGCTGCTCTCCATAGCTACCACTAGGATAGCTTTCAATAAAAGTTGTCTTTAATCTATCTCCAATAAGGGGTTGTTTGGACTGGTGCAAGGTGCCCACTATAATTAGTGGACAGCATATACCAGGCCAACTTCTCACATGGGCCATCTAAGGTAGGATGGGGCAGAGCTGTGCACAGCCCTACTTGCATGTCAAAGACACACACAAAGAACTTCACATTAGCCTATGGTGCCTGCAGACAGACTGGGAACAGGGCAGAGAGAAAGGAAATTCTAGACACTTCCCTTACCCTGTTCCCAATACATCATCCAAAGTCAAAAATCTGGGCTTTTTGCTGGATGATACTCTATTTATAAAGCCTCAGGTAGCCAAGGTTACCTCCACCTGTTTTGCGGTTCTCAAGCGGATGAGAAAGATTATTTGGATACTTTCCTTATGAGCTCAAAGAACTCTGATTCAAGCCCTTATTCTATCTAGGCTAGATTATGGCAATGTGCTGTATTTAGGTATTGATAAGGCTTCGATTTCGTTTTCGATGACAGCAGCTTGTCCAGAATTCAGCCGCCAGACTTCTGTTTCTGCTGCCAAAATATGCCTCGGTTTCGCATCTTTTCCATGAGCTCCACTGGCTTACGATCACAAAGCGCATCCAATTCAAAGCCTTGTGCTATATGCACAGAGCTAAATTTGGTTTGGGTCCACAATAAATCCAGGAGCTAGTGGTGCCCTATCAGCCCACACGTGTGCTAAGATCAATGAACCAGGCCCTGTGTACTGTGCCTAGATTTAGACTGGCCCACATGGGAGGCAGCTCTTTCACTGTTCTGGGTCCTAAACTGTGGAACAGTCTTCCAGAGTCTTTGAGAAACTGTACCTCGCTTGAGACCTGTTTTCCTGCTTGAACCCAAGACTTCCACAGCGACTCCAAGGGCTAGTTGGCTGGCCTTCTTATATCCTCAGGGACAGAAAAGGCTCCAACTATTTTGAACCCGCACCTGGACTCAGCCTCAGAGAGTCCTGGCCTTCCAAGTGGTGACCCTCCAGTCCTGAATCCTTGGAAATTGTGCTAAAGGTGCCCATATGGCCCAAAACTGGGGACTTAAAAAGTTTTCTGCTAAAACAAATTGCTCGCTGATCTGCCAATGTACATGGCTGGTCGGCCGGACTTCATGGCAGCTCCCGCTATGTTCTCTGATGCAGCAAATGCTGTTAATCGGTTCTTCTCCGAAGGGGTATCCCGTCTCGTGGAGCCCATGTCAGCCATATGGTTACAGACCTTGTTGAATAACTTCTTCCAACATGGTCGTGGAGACCTTGAACTTCTATGTCTCCCCCTGACCCAAATGTGTATGTATGTTTGGGTAATGTATGAGTTTGGTTGGGTTTGATTGAGTGAGTTTGATCTGTTTGTATATTTAATTTTATTTAGGGGTCCAGAGCACATTGTCCTGTTTATAATTGATTATCTCTTCAATGTATTGGTCTATGGTTAATAATGTATAAAATGGAAAAAAAATATACCAAAAACCAATTTGTATCTTGTTTTATAAAAAAACAGAGAAAATGTATGAATTGTGATGAAGATTTAAGAAAAATAAATTACAAAGTTTAAAATTAACTAGTAACTGGTATTGATGAAGTCTTTGTCTATACACATGTTTTGCCCATACTAGATTCAGTCTTTTACATAAAAGAAATATAGGTCGTGAGGGAGCTTATTTGTTTTTCATATTTATTGTTGTTCCCCCTTTTCTCCCTGACCTCATTCTTTTCTCAGAGGGGGTTCCCTTTTTACATTAAAGCCCATGTCAGCCATAGCCTGCAGCTTCGTCCCCCTGGAGATTTTCAACTTCCAAAAGAAGAGACTAAGGTCCTGATTTAGAACTTGGCGGATCTGATCCCGCCATCACTTTTTCAACGTTTTCACCACCCGCCTAGTTGGAAATCTGCCCAAGCTATTTAGATGTTAGTAGGTCAATTGAACGAAAGACTGTCCAAGTGCTACTGATTCCGCCTGAATTTTCGCCCGCGTCAACTGCGTCATAGGCAGAAGCGGTTGTCGGTGGGAGTCCACCCAAGATTACAGCTGGGTCAATCACAATGTGCCTTTCCATCAAGGAAACTTTGGTGGGGATACCTCCTACTTTGGGTTGACGGAATTGAAGGAAATGAGGTAGAAACCTATTTTTTTCTGTTTCCCACTTCCGTTTCCATCTTGAACTCCATTGTGCAGGTCCTTCTTTTGCTGCTAATACATGACCACAATGCTAATCAACTCCATTGTTGCCAAGATCTAAGGTAAGCTTCTTTTACACGTCTTGACAATTGCCTCAGACTTGTGTATTTTTCACATTGGTCTTACATGCATTTTTTTTATGTGTAATGCATTAGTGTACATTTTACAACTTATCAAGGTAAAATGAACATGCCTATAATGGCTCTTAAAAAAATGTATGTTGTTGTGGTAGTTGTGGGTGTCTTGCATTTGATAGTATGTGTCTGATATTTGTGTGCTATGCAATATGTAAGAATAGGGGCATAGCACATTGCCTACATTTGTATTAAGCTTTATTGTTCAATTACTTAAAATCGTTACAATATACTATCATTATTAAAAGGAAAAGAGTTAAGATCCCACGCATATTGCTACAAACTGGTAGGGCATAAAACCTTAAAACTAATATCAAAACTGATTGTAAAGTGCAAATGCATTAGACTTGGAGGGGAGTTTTGTCAAAGTCTCTCTTGCTTGCTAGCCGACTGGTTTCTTTTTGTAACTCTATCTTCTGCGTCAGTGCGGCTCGGATTGATTCTGTAAATTTCCCCAGCCGCGCGACTGTTTGAGCTGTTTTAGCAGAGAAACACAAGTCTGAGACTTCTCTGCATCGTACAAGACCAAGGGGTCTGCAGATAGGGAGAACTAGTCGGTGCCTCTCGCTGGCTAACTTGGAGCAACAGCACAGCAGATGGAGCCAGGATTCATGATGGTAATTACAAAGTCGACATGCGGCTAAATTGTCCTGCTGGGCCCAACCTTGGTTAAAGTCCACAATGGGCAATGCAAGAAGTCTCATGTAGATGATTTTTTTCCGGGCCGGGACTGTCAGTGCTTGCTCGAAATAAGGCTGTGGTTTTCCCACTATGTAGGAGGTGTCCAATGATGAGAGATTGGATTGATGGTGTAAGCTTTCCAGATCTCTTTCATGGGATATTTTCTTGGCCTGTCTATTCACTGATCTTTTCCATGCAGCAACTGGAATGTTTAAGTTGTGCAAATTTTGCACATCTATTTCTAACAATTTTATGGCTTCGGTCAACATTGCCTACATATGGTTTAAATCTTTTTATTTTGAATTTGCGAAAATAACAATAGCTACCACCTACATCCACGGGCCGTTGGGGAGACACTATGATGCTAGTCATTCATGGATGGAGTGAAAGAAGATAGAAAGGAGAAGAAAAGAAAAGAAGGAGTAGAAAGGAGACTGGTTAGCTAAGGGCGGTCTCTATTCCAGTGATGCGAGCCTGTTCTCTCAAGGGAATTAGATTATCTCATGGGGGTATAGTCTTCTGTAGTGGGGGGTGGTTTGGTGAGCCAGAGTACCCGGAGATATCTCGGGCAAGTAAGTCCTTGAATTCCGTTGATAAAAATTCTGCCCCATAAATAGTGCCCCAGGTTTTGTCAAATCGGGGGAGCTTGCGCGTGCGGCTTGCCGTGATTTTCTCCATGCCTACCACTTCCTTTAGACTATGCAACCACTCCAGTCAGTTGGGACCCCGTCTGTTCCACATTTAGAAAGCAACACCTGCTTAGCAGCGCCCAGTGCCAGGGTGATTGCTCTCCCCTGGCACGAACAGAGGGGGTAGGTCAATGTGTTGGGAAGACCCAGTATGATATAGTTAGGGAATCTGGGTATATCTGTGTGATATATGGTGTTGATTTCCGGCAGTATTAAGTCCCAAAAGGTTTGTATTTTTGGACAGTGCCCTAACACGTGTGGGAGTGCCTACTTGTCCGCAGCAACGCCAGCAAAGGTTGTCCCCTCCATGTTTCCACTGTGCTACTCTAGCTGAAGTATGGTACCAGTAATGTGCTATTTTGAGGAACATTCCCTTCCCGGAGGTGCTACAGGAGGAAGCTCTGGTTCTACGTATTATGTCTTGCCACTCTTTGAGGGAAAATTAAGGCTCAAGTTCGGACTCCCATCGATGCTGCTCAGGGGACTTAATGCTTTGTATAGGTGTGAGCAAAAAAGTGTATATGTCTGAGAGCAGACGCTTGTCTGAGCTTCGGGTTATGTACCATTTTTCAAACTTGGTTAGTGGGCGGCTGGCATATGGGCATACGTGTGCTCGAGTAACCCAGTGTCGCAAGGCAAGGTATTGCCAGTGCGCATCTCTGGGAACTCCAAAGTCAGAGACAAGTTAGGGAAACTCCATTATCCCCTTCTCATCGAAGAGATCGCCAATTCTCTTGCAATTGGCCTCTTGCCATTTAATGTAACTATTCCCGTCTCTAGCCGGGGGGAACCCCGGGGGTCCTATGAAAGGGGTCAGCGGTGATGAGGGGGATGAGAGGCCATGGGCCTCCTGCACTCTGTCCCACACATTTAGGGTAGCCCTCAGAATTGGGGAGACATAAACCCCGGGCGGTGTCGTTTAGGTAGCCAGGGCACCTTCCAGACATGTATGCCCGCAATTGCGTAATTAATAAGGCACCAGTGTTTTCTCCGATGCAGGTCTGTACCATTCGACCAAATAACGCAGTTGGGTGGTTTAAAAATAGCGTTCCAGGTGTGGAGAACCCAGCCCTTCATCCTCCTGTTTCAGATATGTTTGGTGACGTGCCATACGAGCCCTCTTCCCGTCCCAGATAAAGTCCCAAAGAAGGTGCTGCAGTTTGGTCAACATCAGGGGCGGGGCTGTAGTGGGAGGGTCTGCATCACATATAGGATACGGGGTAGTAGAGTCATTTTGATGGCGGCTAGTCTACTCAGCCATGACATCGTAAGTCTCCTCCAGGTCAGGAGCTCTCCCCGGGTATCGGACAAGAGGGCAGCATAATTCACTTGGGCTATCCTCTCAACTGTAGTGAAGATCTGTAGCCCTAGATAAGAAAAACCCTCCGAGGCCCATATAAATGGAAATTTCGATGCCAGGTATGCTTGATCAGCTTTGGGAATAGTTCAGCTAAGGGCTTTCGTCTTTTGAATATTCATTTTGAAGCCGGAGACTTGGCTAAATTCTTCTATTTCCTGTAGAAGAGGGGGGGGTCGAGGAATGAACGGTTGCGTGAGGAAGAGCACCACATTGTCCGCATAGAGTGATATTGTGCGTAGGGAACACAATCTCACTCTATGCAGACGATCTAAATCCCCGCTACTGCAGGGTGTTGGCGGATTTGTTCCGCAAAAGGATCCATATAGAGAGCAAATAGTAAAGGTGATAACGGGCATCCTTGGCAGGTACCCCTCGTGATCCAAAAGGGGCGAGAGGCAACCCCGTTCACCCTAATGTGTGCTTCCGGGTAGCTGTATATACAGTCCGCCCACTTCAAGAACCGCGCGCCAAGGCCAAATCTGGTCAGTACCAGTTGCAGATAATGCCAGTGGACCCTGTCGAAGGCCTTCTCGGCGTCCACGGACAGGAGCAGGGCTGGTTGCCGGGTGCGTTGGATCTAATCTACAAGGTGGCACATTCGCCGTGTCCCATCGCTGCAACTATGTTCCAGGATGAAGCTGTATTGGTCCGGACCCACCAGACCCTGCATATATGGGGCCAGGCGAGCGGACAGGATGCCAGATCAACATTCAGCAGGGATATGGGGCGGTATGAAGCACAATTTAACAGGTCTTTACTCGGCTTAGGTATCACTACCACTGCTGCCATGCACATAGAAGGAGCCAGAGCCCCAGTGTCACTGAACGAATTTAAGAGACGGGTAAGCAGTGGGGTAAGACTAGAGGCAAAAGTTTTATAAAAATCGGCCGAAAAACTACCCTCCCTGGGTGTTTTACCTGAGGCGAGTCCCTGTATGGCTCGCAGGACTTCATCCGGGCGAATATCTACATCTAGTTTAGTTGCTTCTGAGGCCGGTAGAGAGGCCACTGGTGCATGGCTCACATATGCCTCAGCCGCCACTGAGTCTAAGGAGTCAGCTGAATAGAGTGTAAATGTTCTCAAATTCAGTAGCAATAGCACTGTCTGTTCGAAGTATATGCCCTTGAGAGCCTTTGATCTCTGTAATGTGGAGCACATTTATCTGGGCCCAGAGTTGATGTGCGAAGAGCTTCCCAGCTGAATTCCCCCCTTCATAATAGTGCTGTTTAATGCGTAAGAGGGTATATTCTGCCCGGTCATAATCCAAGGCTTTCAGTTGCTTTCTCGCTGGACGCAGCCTTGGAACGAGCCTGTGCGTCGATGCACCCCTTCCAGTTCCCTGATCTGTGTTTCCAAGTGATCCCTTTTATCTCTTATATCCTTATTCCGTATAGATGCTATGGCTAAAAACTGCCCCCGTATAACCACCTTTAGTGTGTCCCAGAGCAGAGAAGCAGGGGTGGAGCCATCATCATTAATCTCTAAGTAAGCTTGTATGGCCTCCTGAATCTCTTTAATGTTTGTGTCATATGTGAGCAATTTATGATTTAGCCTCCATGATTTGCATGTTCTCCAGGTAGCTGCAGCACAAGGGTATTTGGAGAATGATCCGAAAGAGCTGCACCCCTATCTAAACCTCCCGCGTATCCCACGTGACGAGTAGGGATGTCAAGAAGAGATCTATACGTGCATTGGTTTGATGAGCCGCTGAGAAAAAGGTGTATTCCTGAGCAGTGGGGCAGCGCTGCCTCCAGGCGTCTACTAAGCAGATTTCTTTTAGTCTTTGTTTCATAGAGTCGGAGAGCGACCCAGAGTGTCCCACCCTTTGTATAGATCTATCCAGTTGGGGGTCAGGTACTATGCTGAAATCGCCTCCCACTATAAGATCTTCAACTGAGGACTCGAGAATGGTAGTCAACGCCTCCCCAAGGAATATCTCTTGATGTTCATTTGGGCTGTATATGGAAGCGAGGGTATAGGTGTAAACCCTCATTGCCACCCGCAGCGCAATTAATCTCCCAGGTATCTCTGCATGTGTGTATAGCACCTTTCCAGGAAAGTGTGTTGCTAAGAGAATGGCAACCCCCGGCCTCTTCCCGGTCATGGAAGAGAAATATTGTCGGTTGAACCCCCTCGATCGGAGGCGTTTCCAATCAGCCCGCATTAGGTGAGTCTCCTGTAGGAGGCAAATGTCGCAGTGGGTGTCCCTAAGCAGGATAAGGAACATGCGTATTTTGGTGGGTGAGTTCAAGCCTCGCACATTGAGACTCAATATCACAACTTTAAGGGGAGCCATGGAAAAAGGTTGAGGCATAGCCGTGGGTTGTGTCAGGGCCAGTCTTATGGAGGGACATATGACCACCCTCCCACACCAGTGTGAAAGGGGGAAGGCAGTATCTGCCAAACAGGTGAGGGGATGTTGCCTCGTCCACTCCTACTCCATGAGGACCAGATTGAGATTGTGTGCTGACAAGGAGAAAGACCCGTAGTGGCCCCTGAGGTACCAGGAGGTATGCCCACCAAGGAGAAGCTCCAGTGTGACTCTCTTAGTCTTCCCCTGTGGTTCTGTGGCTCTCTTGGGTTCAACCCCTCCAGGATCACCGGAATATTACGCTGATTCCCAGTCTTGGTCTGGAGAGGGAGTGCCTCTAGGAAGCACAGAGTTGTAAAGAGACAGAGGGAGTCGAGAAAACAATAGAACAAGGTAAACATGAACAACAAGAAAACAGCCCTCGGACGGGCGCCAGTAACACCTTAGTGTGTGGGTCCATAAGGCCGACAGCCGATCTTCATCCTGGTAGGGGCGAGCTCCACCCACCAAGGCTGATTTTGCATTCCCTCCCAGGCTCGCCAGTGGCGATCTGCAATGAACGGGCAAGGAGAGAGTTGTGTGGATTCTGGGTTCAGTCTTTAGAGGTCTCCCCCCTACCATCTTGGTTCTACAGCTGTCGGAGAAGGACTTCTCATTCTTTCTGGCTTTCCAGCTCAGAGGGCCATAGGTGCTTGTCCTTCCCGTCCCATGCCCCCTCCCCCGTTTCAGCATCCCTGAGGTGGCTACATCCCCTGATTGATACTCCAGACTCTTCCCTTATTCGAAGTTGACCCCCAGCGCTTCCTGTGCTTCTTTTAGAGACCGCACCACGTGCTTCTCCTTGTTCCAGACAAAGATCAATCTGGATGGGTGTCCCTAGCGATAGCGGATTCCTGCCTCTCGAAGGTAGGCGGTGGCCGGTTTCAGGGCTTTGTGTCGCTGTAAAGTGAGGGGGGAGAGGTCCTGATATATGCCCACCTGAAGACCCTCAAACGAAATGGTCGTCTTGTCTCGGGTAGCGTTCATAAAGGCTTCCTTCTGCCTGTATGAGTGAAGGCATGTGAGGATGTCTTGCGGTTGGCCCGGGCCTGATGTTGGCCTTCCAGCTCGGTGAATGCGCTCCAGGGTAATCTCCTTGTCACTCAACATCGGCGCGACATGTCGGAAGAGACCAATCACCCAATCCTCCAGCTTCCCGGCATCTGCCTAAAGTGGCACTCCCTTGATAAGAATGTTGGACCGCCTCAACCTATTTTTAAGGTCCTCAAGGTGGAGACAGAGTTCTTTATTGCGGTCCCTGAGATCCAGTAGTTCCCAAGCGTGTTCGGTTAGCTCTTCCTCTGTACGGTCGCCAGACCTCTCCAAAGAGTCCACGCGGTCGCCTAGTTCCAAGATCTCCTTCCTGATCTGTTTTATGTCAGAGGCTACATCCTGCCTTAGCCCTGCAGAGTCCTCCAGTAGGGTGCTGAACACCCTACTGACGAGTAATAGGTTCCTCCGTGTGCGCACCAGCAGGGTCTTTTTCTCTCTCTTGGGGAAGGGTTGACAGCTGGTCAGAGCCGTTCCCGTCCGTTTTCTTAGTTCCTGGTTTTTGTAGGTCTTTGAAGGTGGCCTCCTTCTTTGCTCGTGGGACGTCATCCCGAGAAGGCTGCAACTCAGCGGGCCAGAGGACCCTCTCCCAACCTGCAGCGTGGTTCCGGATCGCTAACGGGGGAAGTGGGCGGGCTCCACCCAGCAGGGCTTCACAGTTCGTCTGTTTACCACCTATTAGAACCAGGTGCTGTGTGGCCTCAGACCGCTATTCCACCAAGTAGGGCCAGAAGTGTGTAGTGCTCAGCCACTTTTCCCTTTGGATGGGCCTCATTCCCACAGCCTGGGCGTTCTGCTTAAGAATAGGGGTGCCTCCTTAACGTTGGGGGTCTCCGCTGTGGCTGAGTGTATCCCGATGCTCAGTTCATCCAGAGCCCCATGAGGTGGTTATTAATTCCACCCTCCTGCGGTGCTGCTGACCCCTGGTCCTTGCTGTGGCAGATTCCCACTCCACCCAGCCCCTGCTAGCTTAGGCCTACCTTCTGGCTGGGGATTTGGCTGCTGTATCTTAAGGCATCTACCATGCGGGCCACCCGCGTGAGTCTGGCGGGCGGTCGGGCCCGCCACCGATGGCCTCGGTTCCACCAAGAGCCCTCCGGTCTGTGCAACCCGATTCATGCTCCTGGCATCCGGGATCAGCAGATGGGCACCGGGTGCTCGACTCTGCCACCCCCGCCTCGGGCCTATCCGGGGCCTGGTTTCCAAAGATGGCTGCCGGTGTTCACGGGCAATCGCCGGCGTGTCCCTGAAGGCGCAGACTTAAATTTTATTTGCCCCTGATGATCGGGACTCCAACGCCACCCCGGGAGATGGCCCGGCGCTCCACTGCACAGCCCAGCCCTTCAATTCTTCCTGGTGGGCCTCACGCAGCGCAGCATTTGTGGCTCCGGCATTGCGCTGCCTGAGAAACTTGTGTAAATCTGGTCCCCAGTTCTTTATTGGTCATAACCTTCATGACACCCCTTTTTGAATAATCACATGTATTCTGTCCTTTTACCTTCCCCTTTCTGTTGTCTTGAGTTTGTACGGGCTTGAGAGTATCTCATCCTTGTCTTGTAATTCAGTTTGTACTATAGTCAACCATTTCAGACACTTGTTGCTTTACCAAGCATCATCCCCAGACAGTCCGCTGCTCTGCCGGAAATAATTGGGCTGCTTCTGAAATAGAACTCTAAGATACCTAGATTCTCTATGCACTCATTAACCCTTTACTACTTGTTTCAGACCACATCTTGTTATTTGACTGTTGATGCACCCGCAAGTATGTTCTTGCTTGTGGATAATGATTTAAATTTACAGTTTGCCAAGCTTTCTTCACAATATGTTTTATAAGCAGGGAGAGGTGTGGCAAAGCAGCCAGACTGTCTGACTCCGGAGCACGGGACTCACGGTTCGATCTCCGGCATTGGCGGCCGCCAAGCTCAGCATCCTGTGGCTCTGGGCAATAGCTTACTTAATATTCCCTGACGGCCCCCAGCACCATAAAACCTTAAGGGGTGATATGTACGCGCTTTACAAATATGGATTACATTAAGCCACCTCTAATATTGCCTACGGTTCCAACCAATGGGACTCTAATTAAGTATGGATTTATTGCCTTCTGACCATTATCATGAACGTTACCAGGTTGCTTTCACTTTATGGTTCTGAACACTACAATAATTCCCTTATGTTAGGTTCCCATTTCTTAGGAGTTTTGATGAGGGGTATGTGATATTGTTCACACTATTCTGGAACTATATCAGCACCTTTCAAGCTTTCTGGCTTTGCTATCATGTTACCCTCCTTCGTATGTGGTCGTGAACACTCCTAGTACATCCTTTATTTGTTCCTCCCTAACATCTTAGGTATTTTATGCTTCCTCTTGTGCTGATCACATTGTCCTACTATATCCCTTTTGCTTTCCCATCTCTCTCTTCTCATCCACTGCACACCACCCTTAAGAGGTGTACGTCTCACAAGCACGGATGCTTGCAATATAAATTAAAAACTGCTTCTTATAACCATATACTGGCTTATTTAGGTTAGATCTTCTTATGTGTGTTCTGAGACTCTTGTGTTTCCAGAAGTTGACCCTCCCTCATGACCGATTGAATAACATTACACACCTGACTGGTGATTTCTGACTTCACTATTATTCACGATACTGAAATTCAGCATCCATTGACGAGCATTGACTACTTCTTAGGAGACAAGAGTGTTGTGATATTATGCATTATTTTATCAAATTTACAAAGTACTCAATCGTGAGAGTTATCAATAACAATACACTAAGGCCATTGATCACTGAGTATTTATGACATTTGTAGGAAGGTAGGATCTGACTGCATTGTTACCCCCACTTTTTGCCTGGTGTTTTGCTGGTTTTTGACTAGTCTGACTGGGATCCTGCTAATCAGGACCCCAGTCTATCTGCTTTCTCCCTTAAATTGTTGACCATGTACTTTGGTACACTCCAGATTGGATACTGGGGTACCCTTATAAGTCCCTAGTATATGGTACCCATGTACCCATGGCATAGGTACCCCAGAGACCTCCCATGGGCTGAAGCATGTATTATGCCACCCATGAGAGGCCATCAAAATGGAACTCCAGGTCTGCTACAGCAGCCTGTGTAAGATGGTGCTTGCACCACTCACTTTAGATATAGGTTCACTATATCTATAGGTCACTACACTTAACACTTATAAGTCACCCCTATAGCAGGCCTTATCAATCCTGAAGGCAGGGTGCTGGGTTTTTAGTGAGAGGGTGCCCCTGCATGAGCAGAGCCTCTCTGCAGCCTTCGGAGACCATTCTCCCGGGTTGTCTGTGACTCAGCCGGACATATAGGTAGAGGTGCATTATAACATTGCTGTAAATGCTATCTCGAAAACGGCTGCAGAGAAACATATCGTGTTTGGTATCAAACACCTTAGAATCATACCGGTAACCGGTGTGGGAGGTATGATTCCACCCTTCAGAAGCGAGCTTCGTGGGGTCACTGGTCTATCCGGTGCCAGCCTTCTCGACCCGGTCAGCACAAAATGGATGCTGCCGACCAGAGACACACTTCTGCCCTCCTGCTGCTCAGCCAAGCTTGAGCAGGGGAAGGCAGCACAATAGGCATCCTGTCACAGGGAGGTGTGACCACCTCCCAGACAGGATTTAGTGTATTGGGGCTGGTTGGGTGCAATCTGAGAGTGCCTGAAAGTCTGCACCCGGGGCACATTTGGTGTCCCTGTGCATAGTCCAGCTCAAACCAGTTCTGGGAGCCATTGACTCCTGCTCTGGCGCGAAACTGGACAAAGGACATGGGTGTAACCACCCCTCAGTCCTGACCCTCCCCTAGGAGGGTCCCCCAAATCTGTCCAACCCTCTCCCGTGGGTACATAAGGGCTTACCTGGCTGTAAGACTTTAGATTTTACGTGGACAAGATTCTACAAGAAGAAACCACTGACCTTCTGGACACTCTGGACTTCACTGGACTTTGACTGGGCCCGACTTCATCTCCCTCTCCGTCCAAAGCTTTGTCAGTGCCCTTGCTCCATACAGGCTCCGTGCAGAACCTGTGGTGCACTAAGGACAACTGAAGAATCTCCCTTGGAGTGAAGGCGTCACTCCCCTGCCCTAGCAGGCACCGTAACGCAACTGACCGGTCTGCTGCTCCTGAGCTCCTGCGGATTCAGAAGATTTCAGCAACACAGGAGGTGGGTTTGCGAAGGTCCCTGAGGTTTATCTGCCCTCTCAGCAAGTTTGAGGCCAGTATCCCTCGTGGGGACTGCATAACCCGAACCTCTGTGCACCGCATCCATTTGCAATTGCATATGCTTGTTGGCAATTCCCGAGCTTGTGCAGTGGACTCCGTGTGGTCCTGACCCTGAGCAGTATTTGCACCAAAGAACTTGGGCCTCCTCGCACTGAGTGCTCCGTGGGCTGGTACTTTGCAATCTTGCCCGAGGTCCCCTCGCGACTCCTGGTCCTTCGGCCTGTGGGTCTCTCTGAGGGTCATCTTGATTTCTGTTGGGCTTTCCTGGTTGCTCCAGATGTGCCCTGACTTCCCCATGCTTTGGGAGTCCCCTGGACCTTGCTGGTCCACACCGTAACCTGTTTGACCTTCCTTCGTGGGTTGCTTTTGCCAAGGTTTTTTGGTGCTCCAGCCGGACACCGACCCCTCAGCACTCGACATCCTTCGTGGGACAGCACACCTCCGGCTCCTGGTTGTCCCCGACGTCTCCTGGTCCTCGTGGCTGCAGAGTCAAGCATCCCTTCTTCGCACCTGAAGCAACCGACATCGGTGGGCATTCGTCTACCGAGGCCCTGGTCACTCTGAAGTGACCCAGACTCTGTCCCCTCTGCTTTCAGGTTCCTTCCTTCCCGAATCCAGGCTTGGATTCCACTGGACCCTTTTCACGTTCACGGCAGCAGTACTTCTTCGCAGCCCTCCATTGAGAACGACAGCAGTTTCCGACGCCACTTCAGACCTATGCACCTGGCTCCTCTGGGATAGGTAACTCGGATACCACGGTATCCACGGGTGGGGTGGCTCTTCAAACTCTTAAGTTCCAAAGGGTTCGCTCGAAGTCCTCCTAGAAGGGTCCTTAAACTTTAAAAGTGTAACCGCGACTTCCCCATAGAATTGTACGAAGCCCGCGGTCGTGTTCACACACTGCACCGGTCCTCCGTGGGGTCCCTATCTACTCATCTTGGGTGGTTCCTTGGGGTCCCAGCGATTCTACGTGCTCCAGACCTTGTCTTGATCTCAGTCGTGACTGTTATACCACTATTTTAGTATATGGTTTGGTCTCCCCCGGGAGCCCACTGTGTATTGTGCTACTTACAACTGTTCTATTGATCTCGTATTGTGTGCTTTGTGTTCTATCCTCGTGTAGAGGATAGTAGAGAGTGTTATATTAATAAATACATATTTTTATATAACTACTGTGTGGTTCTCCTTTCATTTAGTCAATATAGGAGGTGATATTCTGGTAAAACAAGCTGCTTTACATTCCTTCAAGATTAAACCTGAAGGCTGCTCTCCACAGCTACCACTAGGATAGCTTTCTAAAGGTTATCTTTGACCTCATATATCATAAGGGCCGTTTGGACTGGTACAAGGTGCCCACTTTAATTAGTGGACAGCATATACCAGGCCAACTTCTCACATTGGTGTGCAGCGGTTGGGATTCAAGCCTGCATTGTTTTACCAGATAAATATCTTTGTATTGATTAACTGAAAACCACTAAAGTATTCAGGCACATATAATACTTAAAGATTAGAATAAGTAAGTTCTACTGAACTTGGGGTTGGGTAAGTTAAGGGTCTAGCACATCCTTTCTCCAACCTAAGAGAGTTTAGTTCCCACTAGGTTAGGTAGGTGCATACACCACACCACACTAGTTATGACTTCTAAAGGAGAAGCCAGTGGCTCTCTGCCTTCTAGGTACAATGGTCTCACATTTCAGGATTTGAAAGCCATGTGTGCTTCTAGGAAGCTGAAGACAGGGATAAATGCCAACACCCAACGTCTCATTGAGGTGTTACTCTTAGATGATCTTAGAAAGACCCAAGGGTCAGATGAGGTAGAAAGAGTGGGTGGGGCAGGGAATGAAGGCAGGTCAGGAGGTGACACCTTTTATGACCTAGACTCAAACCCTGGCCAGGAGGATCAAAATGATTCCAACCTGGACAACTTAGATCTTCAGGAAGAGGGTGGAGAAGGCCCCAGTGGCCCTCTCTTTACTCCTCCTGGAAAAGTGCAGAGTTTACCCAGGAGATCTAGATCTCCCTCTGCAGAATCTGACCATTCAGGACAGTCTATAGGGACCTCCATATCTCATAAGAGAGATAACTCTTATGAAAGACAGTGCCAATTTCTAGAGCTTGAGAAAGTCAAGCTTAGGCTCAGGCAAGAGCAATCGGCCCTAGATAAGGAATCCTTAGAACTCCAGAAGGCTAGAAAGAAATTGGGACTAGAGTCCCATGGTGGCAGAAACAGTGTCCCTAGAATTAAGGAGTATACTTATGACCATAGGAACCTGAGCAAGATAGTCCCTCCCTACCATGGTGGGGATGACATCCATAAATGGATAATTGCTTTAGAGAGGGCCTGTAAGGTACAGGAGGTCTCTCAAGAGCAGTGGGCAGCTATCTTGTGGCTCTCCTTTGCTGACAAAGGTAGAGATAAGCTCCTCACTGTTAGAGAAGAGGATGCTGACAACTATTCAGTCCTGAAGAGTGCGCTCATTGATGGGTTTGGCTTAACCACTGAACAGTACAGGATTAAGTTCAGAGACACCCAGAAGACACAGACTCAGGACGGGGTAGACTTTGTAGATGGTGCTACAAAGGCTCTGGAAGGTTGGATACTTGGCAGCAAAGTGCATGACTATTTAGGATTGTACAATTTGATTATGAGGGAGCAGATCCTTAATAATTGTCAAAACTAGCTTTTGCACCAGTACCTGGTGGACTCAGATCTGACTTCTCCCCAAGAATTCGGAAAGAAGGCAGATAAATGGGTCAGAACCAGGGTGAAACAAAAGAACCAGGGTGGTGACCAGAAGAAAGATTCTTCCAAGACCCAAGAGAAAGGTGGGAATAAGTCAAAAGATAAGTCCTTTGAAGGGCCCCAAAAATCCTCTTCCGGGGGTGGGTCCCAAACTCCTTCCTCCACTGAAAAGAAACCTTATTGCTTTGCCTGTAAGAAGCCAGGCCACAGGAAAGATGATGCCATTTGCCCTAAGGTGAGCAATAAGGAAAATATTCCTCCAAACACTACTTCTACACCTCCTGGTACTACAGGTAGTAATCCCCCAGGTGGTGGTAGTGCACCCAAAAACTTAGTTGGGTTTTCTTGGGGAACTGAGGTGGACCCTGGCCTAGCCAGGTCCCCCACACAGGCCACTTTAGTCTGTGATGGTGGCATGGGGTTTGCCACTTTTACTGTCAGTCCCAATTCCTTGGGAAAGTACAAACAAGAGCCTCTAATCAATGGTCAGAAAGCTGTAGCCTATAGAGACATAGGAGCTAGTGTCACCATGGTGACAGGAACCTTAGTGCCCCCAGCTCAACTTTTACCTGAGTTTAAGTACCAGGTGACCAATACTGATGGTGTGAGGACAGATCATCCCATGGCCATAGTCAACCTCAGCTGGGGAGGGGTCACTGGTCCAAAGAGAGTGGCAGTGTCCCCAAACTTGCCTGTAGATTGCCTCTTGGGTAATGATTTAGAAACTTCCGCCTGGCTGAAGTAGAACTGAAGGCCCATCTACAGATGTTAGGCCTCCCTGAGAGGGTTGGTGGGACCCCTAGGGCCTCAGTCCAACCCCAGGAAACTTTTGGAGTAGTGGAGCCTGAAACAATGGACCACTCTGCTCCACCAGAGAGCACAGGGAATGAAGAATAGTCTTCTTCCCCCCAGACTATAGGTAAGGGTCAGCTTCCTCAGGGAACTGATCCTACCCCTTGTAAAGGAACTGCCCCAGAGGTGGTCAGGCCTGTCCTGGCAGAACCACTGAGGGCAGGGGAACCTTCCAAGGAGGTGCCCAGTCTGGAGCAGGTATCCTGCCCCTCTCTACCCAGCCTCAGTCACCCTAAGGCTGCAGAGGTCAGGGATGTCAGTGGACCCCTAGGGGCCCACTGTCCAGAGGAACCCCCTCATCATCAAATTAGGGACACCCAATCTAGTAGCACTAGCCAGGTGAAAATTCCTCCACGTTCTGAGGGATCCCTCTTACCCTGAGGTAGTGACATCCCCCAGATGGACTCTGTTGGGCAAAGAAAAACCTGGGACAAAGCTGTCCCAAACCTTCCCTGGCCCTCCATTGTTCCAAACAGAGGGACTCAACCCCCAGCTGTAGGCAGCCAGAGGTTGACCCCTAGGGCCAGATATAACTCAGTCATGGAAAGAAAGGCCTCCATGGTGACCAGTGCTCTGAGGAAGCTGAGACCAACCCTATTAGGGCCTCACTTCCCTACTCAGACACCCCACCAGCCTAATTCTTTACCAAAGCAAACTACAGGTAGTTATCCCAACTTTTGGAGAGCATCCAAACCCCTTCAGGGTAGGGACTCCATAGTGGTCCATAAGTCAGGGAGTATCCATGCTAGTGCGGGACCTTCCTTATATGGCCACTTAGGAAATAAAGTCTCAACTGGGCAAGGTTAGCCTTATCTCCTTTCGTTGGGGGGGGGTTATGTAGGAAGGTAGGATCTGACTGCATGGTTACCCCCACTTTTTGCCTGGTGTTTTGCTGGTTTTTGACTAGTCTGACTGGGATCCTGCTAATCAGGACCCCAGTCTATCTGTTTTCTCCCTTAAATTGTTAACCATGTACTTTGGTACACTCCAGATTGGATACTGGGGTACCCTTATAAATCCCTAGTATATGGTACCCATGTACCCAAGGCATAGGTACCCCAGAGGCCTCCCATGGGCCGAAGCATGTATTATGCCACCCATGAGAAACCATGCAAAATAGAACTCCAGATCTGCTACAGCAGCCTGTGTAAGATGGTGCTTGCACCACTTACTTTAGATATAGGTCCACTATATCTATAGGCCACTACACTTAAAACTTATAAGTCATCATCGTTCTTTAGCTCACTCGAGTGAGCTAATTCACTCGAGTGAGCTAAAGAACGATGATGGATTCAACCCAGATCTGTGACTGGGGGTGAGTGTCTGAAAAGTTTCAGCGCTCCGTCCATCATCTCCTTGTGTTTGCTGTGTTCGCCCTAAGTTGGCAGGGTATACCCAGACGTGGGTCCCTTGCTCACTTTGCCACTGGATTCAAGCTAGCCTGGTTGATGAGGGCTGTTAGCCCGAAACCGGTCCCAGGATGCTTGTTTCCGGTCCAGGGAAAACATGGCTTGGCAGTTCGGGCTGGACTGTTCCCATGAGGCACAGGGTCAAGACTGATTTGCATATAGCTGTGTCTGAACTGGGGTGGCAAAGTGAGCTAAAGAATGATGATGGATTCAACCCAGATCTGTGACTGGGGTGAGTGTTTGAAAAGTTTCAGCACTCCATCCATCATCTCCTTGTGTTTGCTGTGTTCGCCCTAAGTTGGCAGGGTATGCCCAGACGTAGGTCCCTTGCTCACTTTGCCACTGGATTCAAGCTAGCCTGGCTGATGAGGGCTGTTAGCCCGAAACCGGTCCCAGGATAATGTTTTACGGTCCAGGGAAGACATGGCTTGGCAGTTCGGGCTGGACTGTTCCCATGAGGCACAGGGTCAAGACTGATTTGCATATAGCTGTGTCTGAACTGGGGTGGCGAAGTGAGCTAAAGAAAGATGATGGATTCAACCCAGATCTGTGACTGGGGGTGAGTGTCTGAAAAGTTTAAGCGCTCCATCCATCATCTCCTTCTGTTTGCTGTGTTCGCCCTAAGTTGGCAGGGTATGCCCAGACGTGGGTCCCTTGCTGACTTTGCCACTGGATTCAAGCTAGCCTGGCTGATGAGGGCTGTGAGCCCGAAACCGGTCCCAGGATGCTTGTTTCTGGTCCAGGGAAGACATGGCTTGACAGTTTGGGCTGGACTGTTCCCATGAGGCACAGGGTCAAGACTGATTTGCATATAGCTGTGTCTGAACTGGGGTGGTGAAGTGATCTACAGAACGATGATGGATTCAACCCAGATCTGTGACTGGGGGTGAGTGTCTGAAAAGTTTCAGCGCTCCATCCATCATCTCCTTCTGTTTGCTGTGTTCGCCCTAAGTTGGCAGGGTATGCCCAGACGTGGGTCCCTTGCTCACTTGGCCACTGGATTCAAGCTAGCCTGGCTGATGAGGGCTGTTAGCCCGAAACCGGTCCCAGGATGCTTGTTTCCGGTCCAGGGAATACATGGCTTGGCAGTTCGGGCTGGACTGTTCCCATGAGGCACAGGGTCAAGAGTGATTTGCATATAGCTCTGTCTGAACTGGGGTGGCAAAGTGAGCTAAAGAACGTTGATAGATTCAACCCAGATCTGTGACTGGGGGTGAGTGTCTGAAAAGTTTCAGCGCTCAGTCCATCATCTCCTTGTGTTTGCTTTGTTCGCCCTAAGTTGGCAGGGTATGCCCAGACGTGGTTCCCTTGCTCACTTTGCCACTGGATTCAAGCTAGCCTGGCTGATGAGGGCTGTTAGCCCAAAACCGGTCCCAGGATGCTTGTTTCCGGTCCAGGGAAGACATGGCTTGGCAGTTCGGGCTGGACTGTTCCCATGAGGCACAGGGTCAAGACTGATTTGCATATAGCTGTGTCTGAACTGGGGTGGCAAAGTGAGCTAAAGAACGATGATTGATTCAACCCAGATCGGTAACTGGTGTTGAGTGTCTGAAAAGTTTCAGCGCTCCGTCCATCATATCCTTGTGTTTGCTTTGTTCGCCCTAAGTTGGCAGGGTATGCCCAGATGTAGGTCCCTTGCTCACTTTGCCACTGGATTCAAGCTAGCTTGGCTGATGAAGGCTGTTAGCCTGAGACCGGTCCCAGGATGCTTGTTTCCGGTCCAGGGAAGACATGGCTTGGCAGTTCGGGCTGGACTGTTCCCATGAGGCACAGGGTCAAGACTGATTTGCATATAGCTGTGTCTGAAATGGGGTGGCACAGTGAGCTAAAGAACGATGATGGATTCAACCCAGATCTGTGATTGGGGGTGAGTGTCTGAAAAGTTTCAGCGCTCCGTCCATCATCTCCTTCTGTTTGCTATGTTCGCCCTAAGTTGGCAGGGTATACCCAGACGTGTGTCCCTTGCTCACTTGGCCACTGGATTCAAGCTAGCCTGGCTGATGAGGGCAGTTAGCCCAAAACCGGTCCCAGGATGCTTGTTTCCGGTCCAGGTAAGACATGGCTTGGCAGTTCGGGCTGGACTGTTCCCATGAGGCACAGGGTCAAGACTGATTTGCATATAGCTGTGTCTGAACTGGGGTGGCAAAGTGAGCTAACGAACGATAATGGATTCAACCCAGATCTGTGACTGGGGGTGAGTGTCTGAAAAGTTTCAGCGCTCCGTCCATCATCTCCTTGTGTTTGCTTTGTTCGCCCTAAGTTGGCAGGGTATGCCCAGACATAGGTCCCTTGCTCACTTTGCCACTGGATTCAAGTTAGCCTGGCTGATGAGGGCTGTTAGCCTGAGACTGGTCCCAGGATGCTTTTTTCCGGTCCAGGGAAGACATGGCTTGGCAGTTCGGGCTGGACTGTTCCCATGAGGCACAGGGTTAAGACTGATTTGCATATAGCTGTGTCTGAAATGGGGTGGCAAAGTGAGCTAAAGAACGATGATGGATTCAACCCATATCTGTGACAGGGGGTGAGTGTCTGAAAAGTTTCAGCGCTCCATCCATCATCTCCTTGTGTTTGCTGTGTTCGCCCTAAGTTGGCAGGGTATGCCCAGACGTGGGTCCCTTGCTCACTTTGCCACTGGATTCAAGCTCGCCTGGCTGATGAGGGCTGTTAGCCCGAAACCGGCCCCAGGATGCTTGTTTCCGGACCAGGGAAGACAGGGCTTGGCAGTTCGGGCTGGACTGTTCCCATGAGGCACAGGGTCAAGACTAATTTGCATATAGCTTTGTCTGAACTGGGGTGGCAAAGTGATCTAAAGAACGATGATGGATTCAACCCATATCTGTGACTGGGGGTGAGTGTCTGAAAAGTTTCAGCGCTCCGTCCATCATCTCCTTGTGTTTGCTTTCTTCGCCCTAAGTTGGCAGGGTATGCCCAGACGTGGGTCCCTTGCTCACTTTGCCACTGGATTCAAGCTAGCCTGGCTGATGAGGGCTGTTAGCCCGAAACCGGTCCCAGGATGCTTGTTTCCGGTCCAGGGAAGACATGGCTTGGCAGTTTGGGCTGGACTGTTCCCATGAGGCACAGGGTCAAGACTGATTTGCATATAGCTGTGTCTGAACTGAGGTGGCAAAGTGAGCTAAAGAACGATGATGGATTCAACCCAGATCTGTGACTGGGGGTGAGTGTCTGAAAAGTTTCAGCGTTCCATCCATCATCTCCTTGTGTTTGCTTTGTTCGCCCTAAGTTGGCAGGGTTTGCCCAGAGGTGGGTCCCTTGCTCACTTTGCCACTGGATTCAAGCTAGCCTGGCTGATGAGCGCTGTTAGCCGGAAACGGGTCCCAGAATGCCTGTTTCCGGTCCAGGGAAGACATGGCTTTGCAATTCGGGCTCGACTGTTCCCATGAGGCACAGGGTCAAGACTGATTTGCATATAGCTCTTTCTGAACTGGGGTGGCAAAGTGAGCTAAAGAACGATGATGGATTCAACCCAGATCTGCGACTGGGGGTGAGTGTCTGAAAAGTTTCAGCGCTCCGTCCATCATCTCCTTGTGTTTGCTTTGTTTGCCCTAAGTTGGCAGGGTATGACCAGACGTGGGTCCCTTGCTCACTTTGCCACTGGATTCAACCTAGCCTGGCTGATGAGGGCTGTTAGCCCGAAACCGGTCCCAGGATGCTTGTTTCCGGTCCAGGGAAAACATGGCTTGGTAGTTCAGGCTTGACTGTTCCCATGAGGCACAGGGTCAAGACTGATTTGCATATAGCTGTGTCTGAACTGGGGTAGCAAAGTGAGCTAAGGAACGATGATGGATTCAACCCAGATCTGTGACTGGGGGTGAGTATCTGAAATGTTTCAGCGCTCCGTCCATCATCTCCTTGTGTTTGCTTTGTTCGCCCTAAGTTGGCAGGGTATGCCCAGACGTAGGTCCCTTGCTCACTTTGCCACTGGATTCAAGCTAGCCTGGCTGATGAGGAC
This sequence comes from Calotriton arnoldi, assembly GCA_963921515.1. Taxonomy (NCBI): domain Eukaryota; kingdom Metazoa; phylum Chordata; class Amphibia; order Caudata; family Salamandridae; genus Calotriton; species Calotriton arnoldi. The sequence continues at coordinate 118,394 of CAWUFW010014208.1, read as the reverse complement.
TGTTAGCCCAAAACCGGTCCCAGGATGCTTGCTTCCGGTCCAGGGAAGACATGGCTTGGCAGTTCGGGCTGGACTGTTCCCATGAGGCACAGGGTCAAGACTGATTTGCATATAGCTGTGTCTGAACTGGGGTGGCAAAGTGAGCTAAAGAACGATGATGGATTCAACCCAGAGCTGTGACTGGGGGTGAGTGTCTGAAAAGATTCAGCGCTCCGTCCATCATCTCCTTGTGTTTGCTTTCTTCGCCCTAAGTTGGCAGGGTATGCCCAGACGTGGGTCCCTTGCTCACTTTGCCACTGGATTCAAGCTAGCCTGGCTGATGAGGGCTGTTAGCCCAAAACCGGTCCCAGGATGCTTGTTTCCGGTCCAGGGAAGACATGGCTTGACAGTTCGGGCTGGACTGTTCCCATGAGGCACAGGGTCAATACTGATTTGCATATAGCTGTGTCTGAACTGGGGTGGCAAAGTGAGCTAAAGAACGATGATGGATTCAACCCAGATGTGTGACTGGGGGTGAGTGTCTGAAAAGTTTCAGCGCACCGTCCATTATCTCCTTGTGTTTGCTTTGTTCGCTCTAAGTTGGCAGGGTATGCCCAGACGTGGGTCCCTTCTTCACTTTGCCACTGGATTTAAGCTAGCCTGGCTGATAAGGGCTGTTAGCCCGAAACCGGTCCCAGGAAGCTTGTTTCCGGTCCAGGGAAGACATGGCTTGGCAGTTCGGGCTGGACTGTTCCCATGAGGCACAGGGTGAAGACTGATTTGCATATACCTGTGTCTGAACTGGGGTGGCAAAGTGAGCTAAAGAACGATGATGGATTCAACCCAGATCTGTGACTGGGGGTGAGTGTCTGAAAAGTTTCAGCGCTCCATCCATCATCTCCTTGTGTTTGCTTTGTTCGCCCTAAGTTGGCAGGGTATGCCCAGATGTGGATCCCTTGCTCACTTTGCCACTGGATTCAAGCTAGCCTGGCTGATGAGGGCTGTTAGCCCGAAACCGGTCCCAGGATGCTTGTTTCCGGTCCAGGGAAGACATGGCTTGGCAGTTCGGGCTGGACTGTTCCCATGAGGCACAGGGTCAAGACTAATTTGCATATAGCTGTGTCTGAACTGGGGTGGCAAAGTGAGCTAAAGAACGATGATGGATTCAACCCAGATCTGTGACTGGGGGTGAGTGTTTGAAAAGTTTCAGCGCTCCGTCCATCATCTCCTTGTGTTTGCTTTGTTCGCCCTAAGTTGGCAGGGTATGCCCAGACGTGGGTCCCTTGCTCACTTTGCCACTGGATTGAAGCTAGCCTGGCTGATGAGGGCTGATAGCCTGAAACCGGTCCCAGGATGCTTGTTTCCGGTCCAGGGAAGACATGGCTTGGCAGTTCGGGCTGGACTGTTCCCATGAGGCACAGGGTCAAGAATGATTTGCATATAGCTGTGTCTGAACTGGGGTGGCAAAGTGAGGTAAAGAACGATGATGGATTCAACCCAGATCTGTGACTGGGGGTGAGTGTCTGAAAAGTTTCAGCGCACCGTCCATCATCTCCTTGTGTTTGCTTTGTTCGCCCTAAGTTGGCAGGGTATGCCCAGACGTGGGTTCCTTGCTCACTTTACCACTGGATTTAAGCTAGCCTGGCTGATGAGGGCTGTTAGCCCAAAACCGGTCCCATGAAGCTTGTTTCCGGTCCAGGGAACACATGGCTTGGCAGTTCGGGCTGGACTGTTCCCATGAGGCACAGGGTGAAGACTGATTTGCATATATCTGTGTCTGAACTGGGGTGGCAAAGTGAGCTAAAGAACGTTGATGGATTCAACCCAGATCTGTGACTGAGGGTGAGTGTCTGAAAAGTTTCAACACTCCGTCCATCACCTCCTTGTGTTTGCTTTGTTCGCCCTAAGTTGGCAGGGTATGCCCAGACGTGGTTCCCTTGCTCACTTTGCCACTGGATTCAAGCTAGCCTGGCTGATGAGGGCTGTTAGCCAGAAACCGGTCCCACGATGCTTGTTTCCGGTCCAGGGAAGACATGGCTTGGCAGTTCGGGCTGGACTGTTCCCATGAGACACAGGGTCAAGACTGATTTGCATATCGCTGTGTCTGAACTGGGGTGGCAAAGTGAGCTAAAGAACGATGATGGATTCAACCCAGATCTGTGACTGGGGGTGAGTGTCTGAAAAGTTTCAGCGCTGCATCCATCATCTCCTTGTGTTTGCTTTGTTCGCCCTAAGTTGGCAGGGTATGCCCAGACGTTGGTCCCTTGCTCACTTTGCCATTGGATTCAAGCTAGCCTGGCTGATGAGGGCTGGTAGCCAGAAACGGGTCCCAGGATGCTTGTTTCCGGTCCAGGGAAGACATGGCTTGGCAGTTCGGGCTGGACTGTTCCCATGAGGCACAGGGTCAAGACTGATTTGTATTTAGCTGTGTCTGAACTGGGGTGGCAAAGTGAGCTAAAGAACGATGATGAATTCAACCCAGATCTGTGACTGGGGGTGAGTGTCTGAAAAGTTTCAGCGCTCCGTCCATCATCTCCTTGTGTTTGCTTTGGTTGCCCTAAGTTGGCAGGGTATGACCAGACTTGGGTCCCTTGCTCACTTTGCCACTGGATTTAACCTAGCCTGGCTGATGAGGGCTGTTAGCCCGAAACCGGTCCCAGGATGCTTGTTTCCGGTCCAGGGAAAACATGGCTTGGTAGTTCAGGCTTGACTGTTCCCATGAGGCACAGGGTCAAGACTGATTTGCATATAGCTGTGTCTGAACTGGGGTGGCAAAGTGAGCTAAAGAACTATGATGGATTCAACCCAGATCTGTGACTGGGGGTGAGTGTCTGAAAAGTTTCAGCGCTCCGTCCATCATCTCCTTGTGTTTGCTTTGTTCGCCCTAATATGGCAGGGTATGCCCAGACGTGGGTCTCTTGCTCACTTTGCCACTGGATTCAAGTTAGCCTGGCTGATGAGGGCTGTTAGCCCGAAACCAGTCCCAGGATGCTTGTTTCCGGTCCAGGGAAGACATGGCTTGGCAGTTCGGGCTGGACTGTTCCCATGAGGCACAGGGTCAAGACTGATTTGCATATAGCTGTGTCTGAACTGAGGTGGCAAAGTGAGCTAAAGAACGATGATGGATTCAACCCAGATCTGTGACTGGGGGTGAGTGTCTGAAAAGTTTCAGCGCTCCATCCATCATCTCCTTGTGTTTGCTTTGTTCGCCCTAAGTTGGCAGGGTTTGCCCAGAGGTGGGTCCTTGCTCACTTTGCCACTGGATTCAAGCTAGCCTGGCTGATGAGGGCTGTTAGCCGGAAACAGGTCCCAGGATGCCTGTTTCCAGTCCAGGGAAGACATGGCTTTGCAATTCGGGCTGGACTGTTCCCATGAGGCACAGGGTCAAGACTGATTTGCATATAGCTGTGTCTGAACTGGGGTGGCAAAGTGAGCTTAAGAACGATGATGGATTCAACCCAGATCTGTGACTGGGGGTGAGTGTCTGAAAAGTTTCAGTGCTCCGTCCATCATCTCCTTGTGTTTGCTTTGTTCACCCTAAGTTTGCAGGGTATGCCCAGACGTGGGTCCCTTGCTCACTTTGCCACTGGATTCAAGCTAGCCTGGCTGATGAGGGCTGTTAGCCCGAAACCGGTCCCATGATGCTTGTTTCCGGTCCAGGGAAGACATGGCTTGGCAGTTCGGGCTGGACTGTTCCCATGAGGCACAGGGTCAAGACTGATTTGCATATAGCTGTTTCTGAACTGGGGTAGCAAAGTGAGCTAAGGAACGATGATGGATTCAACCCAGATCTGTGACTGGGGGTGAGTATCTGAAATGTTTCAGCGCTCCGTCCATCATCTCCTTGTGTTTGCTTTGTTCGCCCTAAGTTGGCAGGGTATCCCCAGACGTGGGTCCCTTGCTCACTTTGCCACTGGATTCAAGCTAGCCTGGCTGATGAGGACTGTTAGCCCAAAACCGGTCCCAGGATGCTTGTTTCCGGTCCAGGGAAGACATGGCTTGGCAGTTCGGGCTGGACTGTTCCCATGAGGCACAGGGTCAAGACTGATTTGCATATAGCTGTGTCTGAACTGGAGTGGCAAAGTGAGCTAAAGAACGATGATGGATTCAACCCAGAGCTGTGACTGGGGGTGAGTGTCTGAAAAGTTTCAGCGCTCTGTTCATCATCTCCTTGTGTTTGCTTCTTTCATTTAGTCAATATAGGAGGTGATATTCTGGTAAAACAAGCTGCTTTACATTCCTTCAAGATTAAGCCTGAAGGCTGCTCTCCACAGCTACCACTAGGATAGCTTTCTAAAGGTTATATTTGACCTCATACATCTTAAGGGTCGTTTGGACTGGTGCAAGGTGCCCACTTTAATTAGTGGACAGCATATACCAGGCCAACTTCTCACAACATTGAATAAGACAGTTTTTATGAGGTACTCCTACTAGTATTCCACTATAAGGGGAAAAGTATAGAATATACACCTTGTGTCATATAGAACATCAAATCTAGTTCTTCTACAAATGAATTATAAACAAGTGAATATGACATAACTGTTTTGGAGAACTCTAATAGTTGTATATTGCCTTTTGGTGGGTACTAAAAGAATTTTAGAAAGAGGATTTTGGATTACAATATATTTTGTTATTACTTATGTTTGTTTTATTCTGTCTTTTTTCTTTTGTGTTGTGTATCTTTCAATCTTGGAAAAAGTGACAAAGTATTGCAAAACATGTGTTGGATGTTCTTTTTCTGTTTACAAATAAGTATAACATATGCCTGTGAACTCATTAGTTTATGAAATAACAAACTGTCAGTATGAACATAGGATATTGTATGACTACCAATACACTGCTTTTACACAAATGAATTTGACATGATATCACATGACCTGGCACAGAGAGTAAGTTGCTACCATTCACGTCTTTTGACACCCACACATATCTTGTCTAGGCGATACTGAAACTCAAATTATCATTGATTGTGGTGCAACAGAAAATTTTATGGATATCTAGTTTAACGAGTCGATTGCGGTATTCACATGCAAAAAGACAATTCCAGAACAAATACAACAATTGACAGTCAGAAGCTGACATCACGACCCTTTACAAAGTACATCCCAAACTATTGCAATTTCCTCAACTATTGAGGGAAAACATATTGAGACCCTTGTCTTTAATCTAATAGAGGCCCCAGGGTTTTAGAGAATTCTGGGGATACCTTGGTTGCATTTTCACAATGCAGACACTACCTGGAGGAAGGGCATTGTGACACTTCCATCCAAATTTTGCCTTTATCCCAAAGAACAAAATTAAATCTTATTTGCTTTAAGACCAGTTTCAGGAACCGATTCAGTAGACACATTGCCTAATCAATATTATAAGAAAGTGGGTTATTATTTGGCTGGGCGACTGCCCACCTCAAAGAATAACAACACTTTTTGTCAGAGAAAACCCTCAAAGTCACTAAATTAACCTGAGCCTAACCCCCTTTTTTATAGCTGTGGCACAGAGCAGGCAGGTTTAAATTATGGAAATGTGTGAAGTATTATACAGTATCAAAACAATAATAAATTCAAAACACTTTGCAATAAAAAATCCCCAAATTACTGAAATAGAGTAAAAGTGAATAAACTAAATGGCACCGAAATGACAAAAATCCAATAAGGGGAACTTGAGATATAATTTTATAAAGTTTTAATTAGAAATAGCACCAAAAAGCACTCAGCGCCAATGATATTCTATGAAAGTGGTAAACCGGTACCTATGCGGAATTTGAGGTTGACAGCAATGGAGCCCTGGTTGGATGCGCTAAGAGAATTGGTCCTGTGAAAGTCTGGAAGTCAAAAGTTCAAATAGGTTTATAAGTCCCAAAGCAATATGGGACTTTGTCACTTCTTGAAAAGAAAAATCTTCCCTGTGCGGGATTCTTCTGAAATTTTAGCTGCTGCTGTGAAACCAAAGGGTGGATACCTGAAGCAGGTTGGTCCTGTTGGATGTCTGGAACTTTGGAGATTTGTCATTGAAAATGTTCTAAGTCCCAACGCAGAAAAAGAATTAGTCATTTTTCGGGGGACCAGGTAACTGTGAGGGGGATGAATCTGAAATCCATTCCGATGTTTTAAAACTGCCAGGCAGATACTTTTTCCAGCAGGGCCCGCTGAAGCTTTGGAGGAAAAGTTTTCAAATGATTCCAAACTATCTTCTGGTTTTTCCAGCAGGGCCCGTTGAAGCTCTGGAGGAAAAGTTTTTAAATGATTCCAAACTATCTTCTGGTGCCAAAAAAAACACTGGAGGACACTTAAAGACTCCGAGGGTGTCAGGAAGAAGCCACCAGCACAGTCCAGTCTAGGTCCAGTTGCCACTGGTCAGCTGGGCACTTCAGGTAAAAGGCCTCATGCAGCTTGTTGTGTCTCCATAGACAAGCAGGAGGTCAGCTAACTGACCCTTGGCATCCGATTCTTTGTCCTGTGTAAAAGAGGGAGCAGGCCTAGTCCTTCAGGGCTTCTCACAGGTCATAGACAGCAGGACCAGTACTCTTCTGATCTTACAGAGGTCCAGAAAGTGTCCTGAGGATGGTGCTTTGCAGTGCCACATTTATGCCTGGCACCAGCTAGTAGGTGGAGGTGACTCCTGGGCACTCCATAGCCAACAGGATATCAGTTCCCAGGGGCAACCCTACTCACTATTGCAGCAGGTCCTGCTTGCTTTTGTGCAAATAATCCAACAGTGGCCCCTTCTTTCAAATACAAGAGGGAAAAACCCTTCTCCCTTGTTCAGAGCCTGTGTGCCCACCCAGAGGTGTGCCCAGGGTAATAAGCAGCCCTCATCTATGCAGTCACTCAAAATCAGTTTGAGAGTAGCTTTCCTCTGACTGGGTTTGGTGCTAGACTGAATTTTGAAACAAAGGCTGAGCCTCTCCATGTGTCACTTAACATTTACTTGCATCAGGGCAGGCCCCTTTGGAGTTAATTAAATTCCAGGGCTCACCCCACCTGATCTTTCTGTCAGGGGAAAAAAACACCTCCCCACTCCCAGGCCACTGTCCTTGCCCAGAGAGCAGTGTATACACTTCTTTCATTCCTCACTCAGTCCAAGTAAAGGCTGGACAGTGGCTGGAGATCTAATGCAAATTCAGGCAGGGTAAAGGCACCTTTTTAAAATTATATTTCCAATATATTTAGATTGGATTTTCATTAAATATAAAAATAAGTTTTTTAATGATCTGTAGCTGGTACAGGTCAAAAGTTATAGATTAAAGTGTATAATCTATAATTTGACTTTTCCTATGTGCCATTTACTGCCTGACCAGTGACAATACCATGTGGGCCTATTCACTGGGTAAACATGCCATTTCGAATGTCATACATATTGCACTCTTAAATATTATGCACCTTACCTTGTGGACAGCAAAGTGTGCTTAGGGGTGACTATTTAATATTTAAACACCAGTTTTCTTACCTGCCAAAAGGATGATTTTGACAGGCCTGTGCAGCAGTATTCAAGCTGCTGCTGTGAGGCTGCACACGGTAGACCTAAAGTTGAGGGTAAATCCCTAGGCAGTCAAAAGGTCTCAGACAATCAACAATCCATATCCAAAGATTCTCTTTACATGGTAGACCTAAAGCCATGTTTACCAGGTTCACTCTGTGGATGGCACACTATGTGCTGCAGTCTACAGGTGGCTTTAACTTTCAGACCCTGGGTACATTTTTTATACCATATGCTAGGGACTTATAGGCAAGTTAAATATTGGCAATTAGGGGTGAGTCAATGTAACCATGCGTAAAAAGGGAGCACAGGCACTTTACTCCTGTTTAGCAGGGGTAACAGTGCATGCAGTTCTAGGTCCAGCAAAAATAGACCCAGAAAAAGGCACAAAATCTGGAGACAAAGGTAATGCCAGCACTCTACCACCTCATAGAAACTTTGACTGCAGGACCAATTTGCATCCTGGATCCACAATACTATGCAATACAATTGATACCTTGATGTAGAAAGAAAATGACTATTTCAAAACCTATATAAAGAAAACTTGGCTTCAGGCTTTGTCAGACACTCTAAGTCACAAGCTTTCTCAATGCTGTTTATCATACCCAAAAAAGTGGTGTGTTGATGAGCCAGTAAAAAGATCACCATTAAAATCAGGTAGGCACTTCCTATGATACAGGGGCTCCTATATTAAGTGAGGGATGCTACAGAATAGCTTAAGTTGAAACTGTGAGCAACATTTCATTGAATAACATCCAGTGAATGGAAAATACGAATCAGGAGAAAATCTGGATCGTATGAATTTCTGATCATTTTGTAGTGCTCCTTCAGCCTTCCAATTCTTCATCATTGAGGTACTTAAAGACTACTGAGGCAGAGCACCATGATGTCCATAGATGACATCTTGATTTATTCTCTCACTATGGAGGACCACATGAAGCATGTATGATCCGTACTATGATAATTTGGAAAAGCGTGTGATTTACACACACTCTATGGAATTTCTCAGATTTATATCAGTCCCTCTGGAATAACATTGGATCCAAAGGCAATCAAAAGCATTCTCAACTGAGAAACTCAAACTGTGGAAAATGTCCAAAGAGTTCTGGGTCTTGACAACTTACTTTTACCTATCACTTCTTCAACCGCTTCTCCTGAAATATTTCTATAGTTTCCAGCCAGTTTCCAGTCATTTCTCTCAAACTGTCAAGGACAGGTTAACCACCACCCCAGTGTTACGATAAATGATAAAGTAACCCTTTATCGTTGCAGCAGATGCTTCACAAGTAGCCATAAGGTTTTTCTATGTTAAATGTTATGTTAAATGAGCTTGTAAAGCGCACGTGGACCAAACGGTTTCATGGCGCTGGAGTTCAGGGAGTGCTCTATCAGTGAGAGGATTAGTCATATGTCGGGCGAAACAGCCAGGTCTTTAACTGTTTCCTAAAACTATTTTCATTCTAGCAGGATTAGCTGCTCCATAGGAAAGAATTGGGATGAATTACTAAACTTATTAATTATATTTCCAGTTAGGATGCAGATACAAATTATCTTTTTGGACTTTTTGAAATATTTATTACAAACGAATACACTGGTGGTTGGATTTGTAATAATTGTTTTGGAAAGGATACTTTTAGAAAGTTACTTTTTCCCTGCCAGCACCTGGCGGTTGAACTTGTTTCCTAAGCAGAGACAAAAGGCCTTGGTGTGGGGAGGTGTTGTTTTTTTCTTGACATGATGGCCTTGGGGCTGTGCCCCAGAACATGATTAACTTCAAAGAGGTCTACTATATCATAGATAAATGTTGCTAACTATTGTGCCTGCCCATTCCTTTTGCCCCCCAGATAGTCAGGTACCAATCCCAGAGGGAGGGACCTGATTTAGAGTGACCACAGAGAAGGACCCCTCATTTCCATGGCCCTACTTCTGGGGTGAACACATGAGCCCTGCAGAGGGAAAGAAAAATGCTGCCATCCTTGGTTTTAGGTAGAGAGAGACACTGTGTGATTGTTTGCATTAGGGCACACAGAAAATGTTGAACAAGTGGGAAGGGTTACCTCTGGGAACGTGTATCCCATTGCTTAGGGAGTTGTCAGGTGTTTCCCCCACGCACAGGCTAGTGCCAAGCATAAATGTGGCATCCCCAGTATCCTCCTCTGAACACTTTGTGGACCTGTGGAAGAACAGGAGAGGACTGTACCTGTTGTTTGTGAACAGAGAAGAGCCGAGAAGACTGGATTTTTTCTACCTCTTGTACTCAGGACAAAGAAGTGGACTCCAAGGGTCATAAGGCTGATCTCCTGTTCAAGCAACAGGGACACAACAAGCTATTTATTTATTTATTTATTTTAAAAGTTTTATATAGCGCTGGCTAGACCCAGAGGTATCAGAGCGCTTTACATGAGAAGATAATATAAAGCAAACATGGCATACAAGTAGATAAAAAGATAATGAAACAACGTGTGAAATATACAAAACAAAAATAGATATACAGGTGCAAGAGCTATACACTTCAAGTAACTAGGTAAATGATGTTTGGGAAATGGACAGATATTACTGGACAAAATGTAACATGGTGATTGGAGATCAGGTGCAGGTCACAGGTTAGGACCCCCAGTAATAATTGGACCAAACATGGCGTATAAGTAGATAAAAGATAATGACAACAACATGTGAAATATACAAATCAAATAGATAAACAAATCAAACAAATAGATAAACAAATCAAATAGATAAACAGCGGCAGGAGCTATACATATCAAGTAATTAGGCAGATGATGTTCAGTAAATGGACAAGTATTACTGGACTAATATAACATGGTGAAATTGGAGATCAAATGCAGGTCACAGGTTAGGATCCCCAATAATAGTTGAGGAGGTGGATTTTGAGGTCTTTTTTGAAGCTGAAATAGGAGGGGTTGCAGCGCAGGTTTTTTGGGAGGGCTTCCAGATGATAGGGGCATTACCAGAGAAGGAGCGTGATTGTGTGGCTTTCTTTTTATGCAGTGGTGGTATAAGGAGGAGGGAGTTGGTGCTTCTCAGAGGTCGTGTGGTGCCCGCAATGAGGAGTTTCTTGGAGAGGTACTGCGGAGTGTTTTGGTGGAGGACTTTATGAGTGATGCAGGCAGTTTTGTAGGCAGATCTGCCTTCAATAGGGAGCCATTTAAGAGATTTGAGAGCCGGGGATATGTGATCGAAGCGTTTGCAGTCTGTAATGAGCCTGGCTGCAAGGTTGAGCACAGCTTTGATTGGAGCAAGGTGGACCTTGGGGATTCCGTTGAGGATGGCGTTACCATAATCAATGCGTGAAAGAACAAGTGACTGAACTACAAGTTTAAAATCTTCGGTAGGTATAAAGGGTTTGATTTTCTTGAGGTGACGGAGAGTGAAGAGGGCTCCTTTAGCAGAGTTTTTGATGTGGACGTTAAGGGTTAGGGTGTTGTCGATAGAAATACCAAGAGATTTGACGGAGTTGGACAGGGTGAGTGAGCAGTTGAGTGCGTTAAGGTCAGAGATCCATGATTGAACGGGGAAAGGGTTGTTTTTAGGGGAGAAGAGAATGATTTCAGTTTTATTAGGGTTAAGTTTGAGATGATTGGAGTGGAACCAGGTTTGGATCTTGGTGAGGGTGTTGTTCAGGTGTAAGATGTCAGCATGAGTTTTAATCTTGTAATAGATTTGGGTGTCATCGGCGTAGAGGTGGTAGTTGATGCCTGCTTGTTTAAGAATGAGGGTGAGGGGTTCCATAAAGAGGTTAAAGCGGGAGGGAGAGAGAATAGACCCTTGGGGGACTCCAAGGGAGACAGGAGTGGGGTTAGAAAGACAATTTTGAATTTTGATTTGCTGAGTTCGGTGTTGTAGGTAGGAGACGAACCATTTGTAGGCAGTATCATTGAGGCCGAAACAGGTCCTAAGCACATTAAGTAGGGCTGAATGGTTGACTGTATCGAACGCTGCGGAGAGATCAAGGAGGATAAGAAGGCAGGTCTCGCCATTATCAAGTGAGTGGTGGATGTAATCGACGACATTGAGCATTGCCGTTTCAGTGCTGCAGCCTTTCCTGAAGCCTGATTGAAAGGGATTGAGTAGGTTGAAGTTTTCGATGTGTTTGTCTAGTTGTAGTAGGATACATTTTTCAAGGACCTTTGAGAGAAGGGGGAGGTTAGTGATGGGGCGGAGATTGTTTAGGTCATTGGGGTCAGCATTGGGGTTTTTGATTATGGGAGAGATTTGTCCAAGTTGAAGGGAGGTGGGGACACAGCCAGTGGAGAGAGAGGTGTTGATGATTGTGGTCCAGTATGGGGTGATGATGTGCTTAAGGGCAGGGAAAAGGTTAGAGGGTAAGGGGTCTTTTGTGTGGGAGGACGGTTTAAGATTACCAATTATTTTAAGGACTTCTAGCTCAGTCACGGGGAGGAAGTTGAGCAAGGAGGCATTGTTCTTTAATTGTGAGTTAGGGGAGTTGGTTTCCGGAGAAGTAGCAGTGGATAGGTGTGGGGAGTGGTTAGGGGGGGTGAGGAAGTAAGTGGGAGAGGAGAGTCACTGGGGAGTGGTAGAATAGTGGGCGGAAGAGAGAAGGGGTCAGCTGGTCGAGGGGATGTGGAGTAGGCATTAGAGGTGAGGACGGGTTTGCATTGGGAGTTGGAGGGGAGCTGTGTGGAACGGAAGGATTGATCAATTTTGGCTATTTTTTCCGAGAAGAAGTGGGAAATTTCTTCACATCTGGCTGAGGAGGCAATCAGATTTGGAGGTGCGGGGGAAGTTTGGTTACGAATGATTTTGAAGAGTTCCCTAGGTCTGTTTTTGGCACGATCAAGTTGAGTTCGGAAGAAGGATGCCTTTTCCTTGAAGATGTGTTTTTTGTACGTGGATCTAGCATGTCTGAGGAGTGCAAGATGGGAGGGAGAGGGATGGTGTCTCCAGGTTCTTTCCGACAGTCTGAGTGATCGTCTTTCGTTATTAAGCTCGGTATTAAACCAAGAGTTGGAGGGGGTGATTCTTTGGTTTTTGAGTTTAGGCGGGGCTAATTGGTCAAGAATACCAGTGACAGTATTGTTAAAGTGTTCAGTGAGCTCATTAGCATTTCGTGAGGGGGGAATGAGAAGAAGTTGAGCTTGGAGTTTAGACTCAAGAACACCCGGGGGGATATGCTTTAGATTTCTGGTCAGTTTCTTAGGTCTGTTAACTTTGGAGGTGGGGAGATTTGCATTGGTAGCAATGGTGAATAGTATAAGGTGATGGTCAGACCAGTCAATGGGGACGATATTGGTCACGGAGGCCAGATCTTCGTTGGAAAGAATGGCGTCAAGGATGGCTCATTTGGTGTGTGTCGGGGACAGGCATAGTTGTTTGAGTTCATTGATCTCAAGTAGATTAGTGAGGAGGGAGATAGTGGGATCATCGATATCGTTCCAATGGAGGTTAAGATCCCCAAGAAAGAGATTTTTTGAGTTGGATAATGAAGATTGTGTCAGGCTGGGGGGGGGCCCGGAGGGCGATAGATGTTGTGAAGATGAATTGCTACAAGAGTGACTTCAGCTGACCAGTTCCAACTGGACCTTTCCTGGACCCTGCTGAAAGCCTCTGCTATAGTGAATCTTGACCCCCCAAGTGCTGCCTGTCCCCAAGATCCTGGCCCCTTGGCTAGTGTCAAAATGTACTCCTCATAACTTTTCCTTAAACCCGTTTTGGACCAGGCCCTCTCTGAAGGGTCACTCCAAATACCTTGCCTTTATCTCTCCTGCTTTGTTGAATTTGTTTTTGTTGCCTTGAGGACTGCTAACCAATGCTAAAGTGATTATGCTCTCTCCCCAAAAAATGGCAACATTGGGCTACACATTATTGACACAATTACTTTACTTGTATGTCCCTAGTATATGGCACTACATGTAACTAGCACCTGTAAATTAAATGTTATTAGTGGGCCTGCAACACTCATTATGCCACCCACTAAAGCAGTACTTTAAAACATGTGTCAGGTCTGCTATTGCAGCCTGCAGTTCAGTTTTAAACTGTCAATTTGATTTGGCAAAATAAACCTTTTGCCAGGCCTAAACCTTTCTTTCTAATACTTTTAAGACACTACTCAAGTAGGCCCTAAAACTGTGTTCCTGCAGCTCACACAGGAGGTCAGCCAAATGACCCTTGGAGTCTCTCTGGTTAGCCTGGGATGAAGGCAAACAGGTCCAGTCTCCCTTCTCCTTCTAATACTTTTAAGACACTATTAAGGTAGGCCCTAAAAGCTTCTAGGACAGAGTGTATGTTGTTTAAACAGTAGGACATGTAGGTTTAAGTTTAACATGCCCTGGTAGTAAAACACTTTTAACGTTGTTTTCACTATTGTGAGCCCTATCTCTCCCGTTGACTAACACTGGGTTATCTTATTAAACTTATTAAGTGCTAACTTTGGTTTGGGAGAAGATAGAGATATGCTGTTTAGACTCAAATTAATTGTAATTAAAAGTCCTCTCTAATGGTAAAGTTTGATTTTACACAGCTTTGAAAATGACAATTTTAGAAAGTTGGCATTTTCTTGCCCTAACCATTTGCGCCTTCTGCCACTGTCCTGGGTCAAATGACTGTGAATGACCCTTTTTTGGGGTTTTGTGTATTCCTCCCAGACAGTGACACAAAAGGGACCAGGTGTGGGCAGGATGGATCATCCTGCCATAACACCTGAGGGTGGAGCTGTGCCTAGCACCACTTACATTTCAAAAGGCTTGCCACCAGCACACACAAAGGAACTTGACACTATCCTTCTGTCACCCCAGACTTCTTGGAGCCTTGACAGAGGAAGGGAAGGATTTTCCAGAACCAGATGTGAAGGTAGGACTTGGTATCCCTCCACACACACAAAGGCTGGCACCAGGTATAAATATTGGACCCACAGAACATCTCTTTAGAACACTCCAAGACCAGTCCCATGTAAGTTACAGAAGGACTGCCCTGCTCCAGAAGACTGCAGCACTGCTTGAAGGACTGCCTTGCGGTCTGAGAAGGAAAGCTGGACATGCTTGCCTTCATCCCAGGCTACCCAGAGAGACTCCAAAGGTAAGTTGGCTAACCTCCTGTGTGAGCTACAGGAACACAAGAATCTTCTGAGGCCAGCCTGCAGCTGCCCTGCTGACCTGCTGCTACTGGACCTGCTTGACCTGCAACTAGACTTGTCTGAACCCTGCTGGCCCCTACTGGAGTGAGTCCTGATCTTTAAGAATTGCCTCCCCAGGTCCTGGATCCTTGGCTGGCATCTGAGTGTAGTCCTCCTAAAGAAAAGGGGAAATTCCTGAAGTTTGGGTTCCTCACGACCACGAATGGGCCAGTTTGCACTGAAACTCTGCAGCCATGACGACTGCCAAAGCAAAGTTTTGGTGAGACCTGCTTTTCGTGCTGACAACTGTCCGAAGCGACGGCAACACAAGACTTGCATTTCACGCTAGAGCAACAATAGCCTGCGACAACAGCCAACCCGAAGCTACCGCAGCGACAATCCGCGATGCCCGACTTGGTCTTTACACTATAGCAACGACTGTCCGCAACACTTGACCTGCTTTTCATGCTACAGTGACAACTGTCCGTGGCGCTCAGCCTATTCCTCGCGACCTCCACCTGCGCGAACAAACTCTTCTTAAGAGGTAACTTTTTAGTGGGACTATCCTGGTAACTGTATCTGACCCACCCTCCTTCGCGGTCAGCCAGAACTTGTGACTTCCCTCTGGTCTAGTGCGACCAGATGACCGTGAGTGGCACTTTGTGCTTTTGGGTGCTATTTTAAAATTCCACATGGACGATTCTACTGATTGGATTTTTATCATTCTGGTATCATTTTATTTAACAAAATTATGTGTCTAAATTGGTTTGGGATTTTTCTTGTTTTGTGTTGCCACTTTATTACTGTTTGAAGTGCTTCATAAATACTTAACACATTGAGAAGCTTCCAGAGGGTTAAACATAGGTTAATTTAGTGGTTCACCCTGAGAAGGATTGTGTTTTTCTGCCTGAGTGGGGCTTCCACCCCCCTTCAACCAATAAACCAATTTATTATACCTGAGACTTAGAAACGTCTTGGCTTCAAGGATCGCTGGAGGGCTTAGTTGACACAACCAAAGGTGCATTATCGCTGGGCAAAAGATTTAGGTTGCTCCCGCTTGGAGCATTTCTGCAGCAGCAAATCCGATTCAGCTGGATCTGGTGGAGAAGGTTTACAGCCTTTTGGATCCCTTTTCAGCTACAACCTTCAGCCTTGCCCCGCTGGAAGAACGTGAACTCCAAAAAAGTGACAAAATTCGAAGATAGAAATCTGCACCGGGTGAAGGGATGAAAAATAATCGACCTGCAAAGGACCTTCGTTGGGTGCAGAATCCAAATTTCTACCACTCGCAGCTTTTCTGCTACATGTCAACGGCTTCACTGAGAACTTGTCCAAGGGCTATCCGTTGACGTGGAGCCTTCTTTTACCATAGTCTGCTGCCTTACCCGACTTTTTTATTTCTATTTCAGAGACTAAGCGCAAAAGAGTAAAACTCCATTTCAGGTCAAACCTGGTTTTTATATCTGACCTGCTCTCCATCACAGTTGGCCTTAAATTGCGCTTAGGTATGGATCAAGTGTAACCAGCTGATCGCAGTTGGCACTTAATGCTTTTTATCACTATTTGGAACCTCAAACTTTAAAAATTCATAAATTGCATTTTTGTTGTTTTGGAGTCATTTTATTCATTAGAATTTACTCTATTTTTAAAAATTGGCTTGGGATTTTTCTTGTGTTGTGGTATGACTTTAGTACTGTTTTGGTACTGCATACATACTTTACACACTGCCTCTAAGTTAAGCCTGTCTTCTCTGTACCATAGCTACCAGGGGGCTGAGCACAGGTTAACTTAGTGACTTTAGTGATTCACCTTGTCAAGGATTGTGGCTATTACTTGAGTTGGTTACCTACCCCCCTCAGCTAATACCCCACATTTTACCACTAAGTGACAGCAGAAATTTGCAGTTCCTTAAATCAATAAAACATGTTCTCTGGTGTTGGCTACATGTATTCCCAGGTATCTAAACAATGCCAATTCCCAAGACTAACCCAGGGCGGGGAGATATGTGACCGGAGCCCCAACCAATGAGGCCAGAGGGAATATCAGAGACTTGGTCTGGTTAATTCAGAGTTCTGATACATCTCCAAATTCCTACGGGAGATTCAGGAGCACTGGCATTGCAATTCAGGGTGAAGAGATATAAAATAATGCATCATCTGCAGACAATGAGACAGTATGGTGTACATCTCCCAATTCTATACTGTAGGGACACAGTTGCTGTCATGTTCTAATCGCCAGAGGCTCTATCGCCATGGCGAACAGGAGTGGGGGGAGGGGAGAGTGGGCACCCCGCTCGGGTTCCCCAACTTAATGTCCATGCCTCTGAGCGGGACTGACCCACACGCACCCTGGCAATAGGGTCTGTGTAAAGCAATTTAATCCAACCTCGGAATTGAGGTCCAAATCCTGTTACCCGCAGTACCTCCAACAAATAGCCCCAGTCAACTGTATCAAACGCTTTTGCTAGGTCAATGGAGACCAGTTTCATCTCACCATCCCGACCCTGCACCTCGTGGAGCACATGTGCAAGTCTTCTAAGGTTCATACCCGTGTGTCGGCCCGGAATAAAACAGCACTGGTCCTCATGAACCAGAGCTGTCATGTGGGGGGCCAGCTAAGTTGCCAGCAGTTTGCACAAAATTTTCACGTCTGAACTGATCATTCTGATTGGCCAATAAGCCGCTGGGTTCGTTTCGTCTCCCCCCAGTTTTAGGAACATGCAGATCTCATCCTCCAGCATAGTTGGTGGGAGTACCTCTGTGTCCCGTACTTTAGGAAAAACTTCTAGTAGGTATTGAGTGGTCTCCGCCTGGTAGGCCTGGTAAAATTCACCTGGGAAACTAGCCCCTCCTGGGGCCTTTGAGTGGGGAAGCTTACTCAGAACTGCTCTAAGTTCCTCAAGCACCAACGGGGCTTCCAGCTCCTCATTAGCTTCTTCCAAAACCTGCGGGATGACTAAACTCTCCAGGAACGCAGTGTACCTGGCCGGGGTGATGTTGGGGTTTTCTGTATACACTTCATGGAAGTGTGTCCTAAATGTTTCCACTATGCCCTGTCTCGTAGCTACTAACCTGCCCTTTGGTGTGCGTAAATGTGTTATGGATGGGGGAGGATGTTCCCTGCGCAATATCCACGCCAGGAGGTGCCCCAATTTACCTCCCTCCCAATGTAGCTGCAGGAACGCAGTGTACCTGGCCGGGGTGATGTTGGGGTTTTCTGTATACACTTCATGGAAGTGTGTCCTAAACGTTTCCACTATGCCCAATCTCGTAGCTACTGACCTGCCCTCTGGTGTGAGAAAATGTGTTATGGATGGGGGAGGATGTTCCCTGCGCAATATCCACGCTTAGAGGGTGCCCAAATTTACCTCCCTCCCAATGTAGCTGCTGTCTCTACTGTTTTAGCGTATACTTGTCGAGGCGATCCCAGATGTCCTCTATTCGCCTGCACACTCCCTGTCCCTCTATCTGCCATTCTGGGTGTGTCAAGTCTCTTGCATGCATGATAGCCAGACTCGTTTTCTGCCTGCCCAGCTCCAACTGCAATTGTCAACGCACGCCACATACTAGTCCCATACAGGTTCCCCGTATTACCAATTTCAGGGCCTCCCATTTTATGGTTCTACGTGCCAAGGAGCCCCAATTAATTGTCAAATAAGTAGACATGGATTGCGACAATGTCTCTCAACCTACTGAATCTGTCAGTATCTCTGTAGGCATTCTCCAATACTGACTCCTAGATGGCCCCATCACATTTCACAACGGACAGGGGAGTGGTCAGGGAGAAAGCGTCCCATATGTGTTACTTCCATATGTCGAACTCTAGTGAGGATACCCAGTCGACAGAACACATATAGCAGCCCAAAGCTCCTGGGCCCCAATGAAATCTATGGATCCCTATTGCTGTGGTTTGTCTCTTTTTTTTTCTTCGATGGAAGGGGGATATTGGTTGCATCTACTAGGGTTTTTGTCTGCTGTATTGTTATTACTTGTCTAGTCTAGTGAGCTTTGGTTCTGAGGTTGCGTGAGGGGTCTCCCTCCCCACACTGTTTACCCTCCCTGCCGGGACTGTGGCCCTGGTCCCTGATGTGCTGAGTTACCTGTCTGTGGTTGTTGCTGCCAAGTGTTTGTCCAACTATCTGATCCCTGCTGTGGAGGTGCAGTAGATGGGGGATCTTCCTGAGGGTGAGTGTAGCGTGCATTCTGATTCCCCTGAGCTTGGTTTTGTGGATGGACATTTGTGGGGCTTTGTGGTGGCTGGCCCTGGCTCATTGATCTCTGCTCATGGTATGCCTTTAACCGGCCTCTGTCTGCCAGGTGGCCCAGCCTGTGGCAATAGTAGCACTCCCTAGCGTCTGGTTGCTGCAAACCTCCCTAGCCTCTACCACCACCATAGCTGGTCTGGAACCCTCTGGGGCTTTGCAGTGGAGTTCCCCTTGAGACTATTGCCATTTGCATGGTCGTGGCCAATGCAGCATCCTCAAAGGAGGTCTTTTTCAATTTGTGTTGGGCCAATTTAGCGGGTCTCTCTGGGCTTGCTCCTGTCTTTCTCATGCTTCTTTTTGTGGTAAAGTATCTCCCACCAGGGTTTGGTATCTAACCCAACCACACTGTCCAGGTTGCTCTGTATCTCGTGGGTTGCCCTTTTTGAGAATATTGTAAAAGAATGTATCTTGTGGGCTTGTATCGATCCATGGTTGTCCTGTCTCTTATCCCCATCGTTTCCTCACTCTATCCAAAAAATTGGTTATGTTCTCCCCTGCCTTCATAGTCTCCGCCATTAACCCTCCTACATCTGGGCGGTCAGGGAACACATCTCTCAGGGTTGCCCATATCTGGTCCCTGTATGAATTAAATGCGGTCCCGTCATGCTTGGTATCTGTTAGCGGAATTGCTGGTACGTGGGCTCAGGAAAACACTGAGTTAGTCTGTTCCCCAATAAGGCTACTTAACAGGCTCTTAATGTCACCTTAATGTCACCTATCGCTATGGTGATTCCTGCGGTGTTCTTCTCGAAGCATGAAATCCATTTCCCTGCTTCATCCAGCAATGGTGGTAACTTAGTCCTTAACCCCTTAGAAGTCATAAAATGTCTAATGGAAAATGCAGGTGGGCCTTGAACTTGCATGGATATGGGTTTTAGGAGCGAGCTTACCCCCTCAGGCCATCTATGCTTTATTGGGGCCAATCCCCCCTGACCATTGTAATGCCGCTGCACCTATCTGTGGGATAGATCTACGGTTTCCTGTTCATGCATTTGTCTGCCGGCTAGGTGCCGCCCTACCTGTGACCTATCAATCAGTGACCTCGGCCCTAGGTCTTAGTGCTTGCCAGACTATGTGTTTGCGAGTCAGGTTGATGTGGAGCTCACAACGGACAAATTTGTTAATAAAGATGCGATTTCATTCTCATAAATGAATGCATCGTTTTTCATGTTAGCATTGACTTTTTCCATGTTAACACTAGCATTATGTTAAGAAAAGGGACTTACGATTAGTACGGCAGCTCTCAGCAACTTAAAGTTATAGTTTGTGCACGAGTACAGTGTCCAGTTGGGACTTTGAGAATCAATTTATGTTTTATATGGGCGCTTCCGCATTTCCAATACGTGAGTTTCATAGGAAGAATAATTCACAAAGAATCACATAGGGTATGTTTATGTAATGCAAGTCTTAAAGAACGAGTTACTTACCTTCGGTAATGATGTATCTGGTAAAGACACAGTGTAGCCACAGATTTCTTAACTTAGAAAATCCCCAGGCGCCAGTCTGGATCCGGAGATTTTTCAGCAGTACCTCTGCGCACCGGGGGACGGTGTCTCATGGCTCTGCCCTGACGTCGTCCACAGATATGACGTCAGTGGATCCATAGAAGTCCCTCCCGGCGCGCTGACGTCAGTTTTCTACTGTGAAACTTTTGCACACCAGAACGCGGAGCCACTACTAAAACTGTGAGAGTGTGGGAACAGTGTGCCAAAAAAGATAAAAAATCGTTGCAGCAACCCTGACAATAAGAATAAAGTGATGAGAAAACATCATGATGCATGTCAAAGAAAAACACTTCATACTGTAAGGGACTGAGGGGAGAGAGCAGAGTACTCGCCCCTAGAAAACAGTCTTCGCACAAGAACCATAACCTCCCATGAGGCAAAACAGCAATGGAAATGGATGCAATGGTAAACAATGTCATGGTAATGGACAAGAAGACTTTAGCAACATGACTGTCATGGCAATTGACAACATTTTCTGGGACAACAGAGAATGTGCAACCATACATACTACAGAGAGACATGATCAATTGACTCGTAGCATAGTCAAATAGATCCCAAACCAATGGAGAAAAGTATCCGGGGGCAGGGAGGGAAAAAGGACATGACCAATCTCCATACTGGAAGAACTAGGTGGAAATAGCGTGGATGGATAAAAGGGCCCACCACCCAAAGCGAGAATGGGTGGAGGAGCAACAACTAAAACAGAACAAGACATCCTGATCTGGGAAGGATGTGAAGTAGACGAACACTCATGAAGACAGAAACCACTTGTAGAAAGAACAATGGGTAATACCCCATCCTGAAAAGGTCCTTGCAGAGTGGGGAGGATGGGTGGGCGTTAAGGAATCTGCGGCTAGACTGTGTCTCTACCAGATACATCGTTACCGAAGGTAAGTAACTTGTTCATCTGATAGAGACATCTAGCCGCAGATTCCTTAACTTCGAATTGATACCAAAGCTATACCCCATCGGAGGAGGGTCTGCGACTGAAAGGGAACTAATCCGTCAATAAAGATTGACTAAACAGGTGGAGACAGCAAGTGCAAGCGTGGCTGACACTAGACCCCTAAAACTCAGACAAGGGGCAGGAACAAGAAAAGGCAATGGCACCACAGTCCGTCAGAGGACAGCACAAGACTTTCACCGTTGAGGAAGGGAAGAAGGGAAATCACAGAAATCAGAACGGCCAGTGCATAGTGGAAGAAAGCCATAGCTTTTGAAAGAAGTATTAGAAACAGGGCTGTGCGCAGAATCCCATGGACCTGCAAAAAGTAAAAGTCCCAGGGGAAGGACAAATGTGTCTGACAGTCAGAGCGTACCAATTGAGCATGCACAACAGTGGATGCCAAGAGTGACAAGTGTAGAGACAGAGATCACTCTTGTAGAGGTATACAAAACCACAACTACAAGGAGATACATGGATGTGGACAATAGAGATACACATATGCAGACAGTGTGGACCGTGGAAGCCACACTGCACACCTGCAAAAGCCCATGAAATGGAGCAGCAACAACACACATGCAGTAGCAGAAAGACACCAAACGTATTACCAGGTAGTCATACTGAGCAGCCATGCACCAGGGTACACTGGTCAAAGGATACCGGCAGAAGCCGGACACAAATAGAGTGCTCGCTCTCAAGAAAGGGAGAGAGAGAAAGAGAGAGAGAGAGAGAGAGAGAGAGAGAGAGAGAGAGAGAGAGAATCTGGGGCAAGGAACCCAAGAGACTGCAACAGGTAAAAACCCCGTACATGTACTCTCTCGTAGGTAGGATACATATATGATATGTATATCTACACATACAAACATACATGCCTACAAGCATGGATATGCTCCGATACATATATATCAATCGAAACACAACCAAATATATATATATATAAGCAAAATCCCTGTTTCCAAACGGAAAAGAGCACGCACAGGAAGAATGCATGAATATGGCTTCTTTTAATGACATGGGCCTCCCACGACCCAGCAGCCAAGAGACGCGTTTCGGCTGTAACAACAGCCTTTGTCAATCTGATGGACACCATGTTTAACACTTAATATGTAGGACCCAGGTCATGGAAATAGTAAACATACTGAGAATACATCACGCAAACAAAATAGATTGCCTAATACATTTAGAATACAATGCGGAGTGTGTGCTGACCCAAGGTCCCGATGTTATATATATATATATATATATATATATATAGTATGGTGTTCTTGTTTTTCTTTTTTTTTTTAAGACAAGGGAAACTCGAAGGGCAAGCCCGCACAATAGGCACCTATGGCACCAATATGAAACACAGCAGGACATCCCATATGCCAAGCATAGTAAAGTAGATACATATACAGTCAGAAACATGTATATATAGACACATATAGATACTGTATAATTCACCATGAGCATCTCGAAACAGAGAGACGTCCAAGAAGAACATCGGGAGAACATCGGCAGAGGCCAGGAGCAGAGGAACTTGAGCCCCTGCTTGGCAAAAGCAGAGGGAAGTCCAAGGACAGAAGGGCTTCCCAACACCAGAGATTGAAGAGCAAACAATACCACTAAGAGTAGAACGCAGCCAACGCTGTGGCGCAAGATGGATCAGCAGGCACCCAGTGTGTACCCACATACCGTGCCAGAACTGAAAGCAGATAGAAACTGTTCCGGAAGTGGAACAGAAAAACACGCCCACATGAGCCCACATGAGCCCACATGAGCCACCGGCTGACGGCTAAGACAGCTGACATCGGCAACAGAGTGCGGAAACACAGCGAACCCAAGGCAAACAATGAGGAGGTAAATACGCTTGGACGAGCCTGTCATGGCGTAACCCCAACAACACTGTGGAGAAGTTCGCCTCCTCAGAGGCAGGAGAGAACTGCGGACCAACGGGCGCACAGCATGAAGTAGTGGAAAAAAGAACCCAGCGGGAAATAAGACACAATCCTAAAAGGGTCCCGCAGGAACCTCGGGAAGGATCCACACCATCCAGGAAGAATTGTGCCTTTAACAGTATACACACACACCAACCAGGGAGAGCACTACCCGTGGGAAGGTAGAATGGCCATACAATAACCAACAAATACCCCACATATGGTATGTCACGTCCCTATAAAAAGCAAAGGAGCATCTCTTGAGACTAGCTCTTACGCAGAGGAGACGAAAATAATGGCAGAAACAGCTGTATAGCCGTACCGTCCGTCAGGGAAATAACATGAACCCGGAGACGAAAACCCGAGAAAAGCAGTGACAATACTGCAACCAATGCAAACAAGACCGCAACAATGGTCGTAAAACAAGTTCAATTATGGAAAGCTAGACATGAGACGCTGGACTGCTGAATCCGCGTGACTGTCAAAAAGATGGGCCCCATCAAAGGGCACATCTCGGAGATGCTCCTGAACATTTTCAGGAAAACTGCCATCATGCAGCCAGGCATGGCGACACAGAACGACTGACCTGGCCATAGCCTGACGCACCGAGTCAGTGGTGTCCATGGCTGATCGAATAGAAAATTTGACCAACTCACGACCATCTTGAAGTACTTGAGTCAGGTCAGCCCGAGGGCCTTCCAGGAGAGAGGGAAGGAGGCGCTCAACTGAGTCCCAGAGGGCGAAAGTTCCCAGAGCAAACACGCAGGAAGTGTTCAAGGACCGAAGGCCTGACCGCGCGGACGCAAACAGTTGTCTTCCACATGTCTCCAACCAACAAGACTCCCTAGTAGGTGGGAGTAGCAGAGGAGAGGCTGACGGCAGCAAAGCTGAGGCTGCCTGGACAACCAGCCCTTGAGCCCTATGGTGTAGGGACAGACAGACAGGGTCATCTGAAGCCGGGCGATGACGGTGTGCAATAGCACGTTCCACAGGGTCCCTCGAGGAGGGCCTCGCCCACGTCCCCAGAAGAATGTCGTATAACGACGCGCCAAATGGCAGCAAGGGTACAACATCTGCGTTGCCCTGGTGGAGCAGATCCAACAAAGGATCGGAAGTAACCCTGGGCGTAGTACTACGCTACGCTCATATGGAGCATGAGTAGTTTGCACTACTACGCAAATTGCACGTAATACAGTGCTAAAACTGTGCTAAACACGTAGCGTAGCAGCAAAATCATCAACACCTTCAAATGCTTTGATAATGCAATTTTACATGCTAAAAGCATATAACCAATTCACAAAAGTGAACTTTGTGAATGAAAATATTAGGCAATGAGAGAGGTGATGATTTTGGGGTCCCCCTAACCTAGGGGAGGACCAAGCAGATGCCTTGAACACAAAGAGCATATCATGCTGAACGATTCAGTGGTGGTCCCTTCCTCCTAGGACCACCCCAAGCACAGTTATGGGCAAAAATACAATCCCAACCAAAGGCCCTGCAAAGCATTATGGGACGAGATTAGCAGTGGGCAGTGAACATTATAGTGTCCAATATCAAAATAATTCTACAAAGAGCTGCAGTTCAACTAGTCGTTACTAGATGTCCCTCACGAGTCAAATGCAAAAGCATTGAAATTATTAATACATCAAGCTGCAGTTCCACTAGTCGTTACTAGATGTCCCTCACGAGTCAAATGCAAAAGCATTGAAACCCTTTCATGAAGCTCGCGGGGAAGTCTCTCTGCACTGGGAGGCCTGGAGGCTCCGGTCGGACGCCTCCTCTCCCTCACTCAGCATGCGGGGCTCTCTCCAGACATGGGAGCCCTGCCGACGATCCAGTGCCAGCTCGCCTGGCGTCCTTTGCACCGGGCCTCTCCTCACTTCACCCGGGCCCCCTCCTGGGACCCGGGACTTCGATGTGGAGCCCGCAAGGCTCCGGACTTCCTGCTTCCATTTTGCGGCTCAGCCCAAAACCAGGCAAGGCCGCCTGGCTTCCTGTTTCGTCGCTCGCAGCGGCGGCGGCTCACTCGTGTCGGCTCCTTCAGTGCGGGGTGGGCACCCGCTTAAAATACTCACATAAGCGGGGTGGGCACCCGCCAACAACGCCATAAGCGGGGTGGGCACCCGCTGTCAAAATAAGCATCGAGGCGGGGTGGGCACTCACTCCTCGTGGCAAACTGCGGGGGAATCCCCACGTCGGGATTCCCTCCATAAGGGCTGCAGCTCCGCGCTGCAAAGCCCACGCTCCCCTCTCTTTGGGAAATTAAAATATAGCGCTCTTGAGGCGCTAGGAGCCATAGCTCCAACAGCAAAAGTCCTGAGAGATCAAGGGGGCAAGTCTGGGCCCAGGGAGGCAAGCCCTCATGGCGGTTCCTCCTGGGCCCCAGCAGCAGCACGCCCCAGCAAGTTCAGGAACAGACACCAGCACACCAAACATGGGGTCACAGCCCCTACATTTATACCCAGATTCTCTTTGTCTGCAGCACAGGGCTTGGAGGAACAAGATGCAACTGGTTCAGGGGGGAATTGGAGCACTCTGTGTACCAGGCTCCTCTTCCCCTTTGTCAGGTGGGGGCTCAGTGAT
The DNA here is from genome assembly GCA_963921515.1 of Calotriton arnoldi. Taxonomy (NCBI): domain Eukaryota; kingdom Metazoa; phylum Chordata; class Amphibia; order Caudata; family Salamandridae; genus Calotriton; species Calotriton arnoldi. Next base: position 92,641 of record CAWUFW010014208.1, on the reverse strand, counting down.
AAGACACACCACAGGGGGCGGAGCCAGCATTGTACAGGCTAGGCACAGATCTATTCAGGGTCAGGGGATTACTCCTCCCACTACTCCCAATGCAGATGTCCCATCCAGCCTAGTGCTGACTCACCCTGCCCCTCCTGGAGCCACACACACCTCCCAGCCCCTGTCACTCAAACGCCAGACATGCAATTCACATCAGGCAGGCCGACACATAGCACACAGAAATGCCAACTTCTAAAAGTGGCATTTCTAAAATAGTCATAATTAATCTGCGCACACCATTGCGCAGCATTTACTATTACCATTCCAACTATACCAAACTCGACCACGCTGCTCCTCTCATATCAGGGATTACCACTGAAACACTTATCAGGGAATCCCCAATGCATTCCTATGGGAGGACAGGCCAATCTCACCATACATAACACAGAGAGCGCACGCACTTTACACTGGACAGCAGTGCTAAAGTGCCCAGAGGACTAAAACCACCAACACCATGTCAGAGAAAAGGCTAGGGGAAAGGCAAAAAAGTTCAGGGATGACCCTGCAAAAAGGGCCAAGTCCAACACAACCCCCTTCCAGACAAAACGCAGGTTAGACCAATCACTACCTTGATGGGCTTCCCTGCTTTGGGCGATAGAACACGGACGCGGGCCCGCCACTGCAGGGACACCTTCCGGTTCTACGCCACTCTGAACCCATGTGGTTCCCTCTGTAAAAGCTCTCAGGACCAACTAGGCTACCCCACTGGCACTCCCCTAGTTGTCCTCGGCCAGGACCAGGCCCTAGACCATCCAGACACCTCCGGTCCTTGCCAATACACAGAGTGGGGGGTAGTAACCCCTGGCACATAGTAACCATTCTCCACTCCCCTTACCGAAGTTGACTACTACATTTAGTGGTTAACCTGTCTTTTTATAGCATTCGAAGACTATTTTATGCCAATTTTAGTATTCAATAGTGTTCTTTTTGGGAAGGCTAGTGCATGAAGACTACTGATATGTGAGTGGTACTTCTTTTTTTTTTTTCCTCATATGACCTCTGTAGCTACAACAACCTTTCGACCAGATCGACCCCTGGTGCTTGTAGCTGGTAGTACCAATCTCAGCCGTTGCTTCTTATGGGAAACACCCATGTACACAACCTGAGCTGCCCAGAGAGTATAATCATCGGAGGCATATCCTGGATTTAAAACTAATCAAACTAAACCAAAGATAAAGTATCAAGTAAATTCCAAAAAGCCCCCTTATCAACATTCCCTCTATATACATTTATCCTCTGATCAATAGCTCTAAAATAACCCACTGATCTCCACCATGCATTCCATGAGGGGGACATTGTCTGGCGCCACAGTTTGCATATCTCTCTCCTGGCCAACAAGATTAAGTAAAACCTCAGTTTCTGTTGTGCCATAGTGTAGGTGGGCCCCCAACTGCAATACCGTACCAAATAAAATAAGTGATGGGCTTACCTCCAGAGTGGATCCCAAAGCCCCAGAAATGGTCTTACCCACCGCACTCCAAAACCCTTGAATGCTTGAACAGGTGGCAAATATATGGATATCATCAGCATTCTGGGAGCCACATCTCCAACATCTAGCTTCACCACCTCCACTTATTTTGGAAGATTTGAGCGGGGACCAGTAAATCCTGTGTAGTGTGAAAAAATGGTTCTTTCTGAGTGCAGCAGATTTAATCACAGGGTAAAGAAGATCTAGAGATACTTGCCAAAGTTCTTTCAGCTCCTCACTCGGCAGGTAGCTCTCCCAGACTCGATATGGCCTCTTCCATCTTACTCTGTGCCGCAACCAGAAGATAATTGTACCATAGGGCCACTTCCTTCTTCCTTAGGGAAGGATCTTGTAAATCCTGCTCCATGGCGTCCTCCTCTTGACGGGACCCACATTGACTCCTACACCAGGAAGCCAGCTGGTAAAACTTAAACCTAGATAAAGTTCCCGCCGTGATGTGACTCCAAAACTCCCACCTGTGGCACTTATTGTCCACCATAATATCCTTCCAGTATACAACTCCCGCCGATTTCAAAGGGGATGCTAACGCGTCCCTAGGACACTCTGGAGTACCCGGAGAGTCCCAAACCGGAGCCCAATCACTATAATAAGGTAGCCCAAGACAGGTTCTACATTCTGACCATAACTTGGCCGCCGTATACAGAGTCTTCAGACGAATTTTTTTGAAAAATTTAGGAGAGCCAAATTTATACATAAAACCTATCTCCCCTAACCCAACTAACATAGCCTTAAACATGGATCCTTTTAGAGATTCATCAGGGGTGAGCAGCAACATCCTGCAATTTTTTAGTTGGTAGGCCCAACAGTATAACTGAAGATCAGGCAGGCCCAGACCCCCTGAGCTAGTTTGCGCCGTAATTTTCTCCAAGACAACCTAATCCCTTTGCCGGCCCAAATAAAAGAGGAGATCTTGCCCTGAATCTTAAGGATGTCAGCTTTCTTAAATTCTAGAGGGATATTATTAAAAAGATACGTATACTTAGGAAGGACACACATTTTAATTAGGTTTACCCGGACATAATGAGACAAGGGAATATTTTGCCATCTTTTTAATAGGACTTCCACCTCCTTCGAGACTCTGTCTAAATTGATCTTTGGTAGTTGGGCAAGATCTTGCGTTATTATAACCCCTAAATATCTTGGCTCTCTAGCAAGGTTTCTCCCCTGATCCGAGATATTCCATCCTATTATCTCAGTCTTGTCTTCATTTATTTCATAACCTGACAGGCTCCCAAAAATCCGAGCTTCTAAAAATAGCTCAGGTAGGGTGGTGTTAATATTAGGAGAAAATACGATTAGATCGTCCGCATATAACGCTAGTTTCCTTACAAAACCGTTTACTTCAAAGGGAATGATGTTCCTATTTAATCTCAAACTCTGTGCGAACGGTTCTATGTAAAGATCAAATAAAATGGGGGACAATGGGCAACCCTGCCTGGTACCGCGGCCTATTTTCACAAAAGGGGAAAGACTACCATTAACCAAAATCTGAGCCTGTGGTGATGCATACATTTTTTTGATAATTTCCCTGAACCCTTTGGCAAAACCAAAGTTCTTTAAAGATCTATCTAGGAAGAGCCAATTGACACGATCAAAAGCTTTAGCCGCGTCAACCGTGACAATAGATAGAGGGAGATTCTGCAACGAAGCCAAGTCTATAGCCCCGATCAATGTATGGACTAGATCCGACATTTGCCTGCCCGGGAGGAAGCCTTTCTGATCTTCATGAATTTAGGGACCTACGATCTTATAGAGCCGGTTGTTTAAGACTCCAGCAAAAACCTTATAATCTGTATTTAGTAACGATATTGGCCGATATGATTGGCACTGCGTTGGATCTTTGCTGGGCTTCGGAATCAGAGTAATTACCGCATCTCTCCAAGAAGCAGGCAAAGGGGATTTACCTCCCAAAATTTGGTTAAACAAATCCTGCCACACCGGAATAATCTCTTCCCTCAACATGGAGTAGACCTCACTCGGTATAGAATCAGGACCTGCGGCCTTCCCCTTTTTAGATGCATCCAGAACCTCCAAAATCTCACTCGCAGTTATTGTTGACGCGAGGAAGAGTTGATTGGCTTCAGTGATTTTTGGTAGTTGCTTTCCATTAAGCCATTCGTCAATATCCTTCACACTACCCATAAGATTTTCGTGATATAACTCTTGAAAAAAGCGCATAAAAGCCTGTTCGATGGCCTGTTTCTCTTCTATAACTTGTGTGCCCACTTTTTAATATAATTATCAGCTCTATCTGCCCTACTTTTCATAGCAAGAAATTTACCACAACTTTCCCCTTGCTCAAAATCTCTCATTTTACTCGCCTCCCACTTCTGATGTAAAATTTCTTCCGACTTAAGTTTGAACTTCAACTGAAGTTCCTCCACTTTCTGTATTAGGATACCATCTCCTACTTGAGGGACACACCTCGCCTTCAAATCAGCCTCGGCCCCTGCTAGTTGAGACTCCAGATCAGCCAACTCGGTCCTCTCTAACTTGGCCCAACCCGCAACTGCCCCTCTAAGTATACCTCTTATCCAAGCTTTAAAAGAATCCCAGACAATATGTATTGCGGTGGACCCTAGATTATTCTGAAAAAACATTGTTGTCTCGCACTTCAAAAAGCTAGGTGTAGAGGGTTGCAAGAGGTATCTCCTATTTAACGTCCATCTCCTCCTAGTGGGGTCTGGAGGAAGATCTAACTCAAAAACTATCGCCGCGTGATCTGATAGGTGGATAGGCAGATGTTTAACTGAGCAGATTTTATCAACATCCGAATGATCTATAAATATATAATCAATTCTAGAGAAGTGAGAGTTCTTCTTACTATAAAACGAGTACTCTCTCCTATCCCCCATTTTAGCCCTCCACACATCCCTAAGATTGAAGTTATGTATCATAGACAGGAGATGGGCCTTAACTCGGGGAGCCGCTATCTGCGTACGAGGGGAGGACCTATCTAACTTGTTATCTAGGAGAACATTGAAGTCTCCTCCTAATATCAAAGGAGCTTCATACTCAACCAAGGCGAGGCAAAGACTATTTAAAGGGGAAATGTCATCCTCATTTGGCCCATAGAAGGTTGCTAGAGTATACTTAGACTCCAGAATTTTTATCTCTGCAATGGCCCAACGTCCTCTCCCATCCACCTGTGATCGAATAAACTCCACTCCTGCATTTACTTTAGCTATAATAGCCACCCCTTTGAGCAACATTGCTGATCAGAAGCAACAAATTCATCCACCCACCTAAGTTTTCCAAATAGGGCCTTGAATTCGTGCATTAACAAGTGGGTCTCCTGGATCATAAGGATCTTGGCGTTACTATTCCTTAAATACTGAAGGATTAGATGCTGTCTTCTTTTAACCCTCAGCCCATTCACATTCCAGCTGAGAAATTCTAGAAGGTGTTTCCCTCCCTGAGGGGGTCTATCCCCAGCCATAATCCTGGTTTAGCATTCTATTATAGTTTTTAGAGCTACTAGTGGTCCTTATATCACATGAGATTGATTTTACACTTATTTCTTTTTTTTTTTTTTTCGATGCTCCCCACCAACAAATGTGAAAGACTTACAAAAACCCAACGCCCCCCTTCCCCCTTGTCCCTCCTCCCACCTCCCATGGGAACCCTCCTGTCTACCTTTTGGCAATAGAATATTGCCCTAAGAGCCAGTACCCTCCAGCCCCCCAAAAAAAAAAAAAAAAAAACGGGGATGCGCTGCGACTACACAATACTCTCTAAAAAAAACACAAAAAAAACACTCTATTTCGCATGTTTCAAGAAGTCATCTACTTCCTCGGGGAACCTAAAATTATAGGTTTTGTTAGCCCAAACCACTTTCAAAAAAGCTGGAAATCGTAGTTGGGCTTGGGCCCCCATGTGTTTTAGAGAATCCAACCGTTTCCCCAACTCCCACCTCCTATCCTCGGTAACCCGTGAAATATCTGATCGAATCCTAAATGAGACATCCTGCACCTGAATTGACTTAAGTTTAAGTGCCGCCCCCAAAAGCTGTTCCTTGAGGAGGTAGGATTGAATGTTAACTAGAATTTTCCTGGGTTTTTTCCAGGCAGGATTCAACCTAAAAGGGTCCCTGTGAATTCGTTGGATCTCTGTTTCCCAAACAGACGGTGATGCTATTTGAGGAAGGCTTTCATCAGAAGGTTAATCACATATGACTTAAGATTATCACCTTCCATTCCTTCTTTTAGATCCAAAATCCTGATGTTATTCTTTCTTGAATTGTTCTCTAACCTCTCCATCCTCTCTGCCAGGTCCCGCTCCTTTTCCTTTAACTTATCCACTTCGAGCACGTTGTCTCTAACCTCCTGCCCCAACTCCCCTACTTTTAATTCAAGTGCCTCCATCCTAAGTGTTAAGGCTGACAGATTCTCCTCAAGATTTGTACAGGTCTCTTGAATCTTCCTCTGGTTTGACTCAGAGGTAGCGAAACGAGCTCCAATCTCTGCTGATAAGTGTCTAAGCATATCATGAAGCGAGTCTGGGCTCTGTTGCGGTGCCTCCTCCTGTGCCTCAACTTGTTCATCTACAGGAAACCCCCCATCCAAGACAGCCAGGTCAGTCAGCGGAGTGAATCGGTTGGAAAGGGGGATAACCGGTTTTGGCTGTTGAGAGGGCCCGGAGACAACATGCTGTGCCAGATCCATATTCGATTGTGGGTTAACCTTAAAGAAGGATCTAAGAGACGGGGTCACCTTTGGGAGGGGCAAATTCTTAGGTTTCCTGCTTTTCGCATGGGAGGCTCTGGCAGGTTTTTTTGACTGCAGCCTACTCTTGCGATTTTTACGTAAAGCCCCACTAGGCTCAATAACTGCTTTTAATGAAGTAGACTGCTGATCCAAAGATGCCCTGGGAAGAAATGCACAGGATCTCAATTTGTACCTTTTACCTCTCAGGACCTCCTCCGTCGACCCCCCCTTAGACGAACCAGCGCCTAAAGGAGAGATCTCCTTATTGACAACTAGACGTCCAGGTGGCTGGTTAACTAACTCCATGGGGTGGAAACATACATCTCTCCTGCTTATCTTACAGTTATGACTTGAATCAGACTTGGTTACTAAGTAGCTCCTTTCGACAGTGCCTGGACTTCCCTCTGCATTAATGACACAAGTAGCAGGGGGTTTTAATAGCAAGTTACAACGTATGTTGCCCTTAAAGCAGACACTGCTAGTGGGCTGCTTGTTGGAAAAACAACCAGCACGGCGAAGTTCTGTAAGGGCCCCCGCGCCCCTTAACAGAGCCACAGAGAAGCTGCGACACATCCAGGAGATTGCGCTCACACACAATCCCAATGAGGCTTAATGAGTCCAGGCTCCCCCGCAAAATGTCTTTATTTGCCTTATATGCCCTTAAATGCGCAGCAGTTACTCCAGTTACTCCAGTCCCACCATCCGGTGATCAATCCTCCCGTTCTGTTTGTTAAATGTACGCACAAAACAACACGTCCCCCCACAAACAGATCCTCCTCCAACCCTCAGACACCTACGCCCCAGCGCGAACAATCTCTCACCTTCACTGAGCCACCGAAACCTGCGGGCTGCAACCCGTTGGTAACCAGGCAAAGAGATCGAGGTAAAACTCCCGGCACCACAGGTATGCACAGGGCGCCAACGGCGGAAAGTCAGCGGGAAGCCAGGCACAGCCGAGACCCACAACACCACGCCGCACAGTCAGGGCAGAGTCAAAGCGGAGCAGAGCGCCAACACCCCCGCACTTACCCAGCAATCCACACTGCGAACCACGAAAAACCGGGAACCACGGAAAACCATGAAAAACCACGAGACATGAGCCCGAAGCAAAAAGAGGGGCAAAACAAACAATGTCACGAACAAGAGCTCACATCCCGGGCCCCGAGGTAAGATGCGCAGTCTCAGCGCAGTCTCAGCGTCTCAGCAACATGTCAGGAGCTGGAGGGAAAGTGACTCGCGACCGGCGCTAGCTGGCCGCCATGTTCCCCCAAGCTGCTCTATCTTGGCGTGAGTGGTACTTCTTGAATACTAACAGAATACTAAGCACATACTTATTTGTAATCGCATAGTCTTCATTTACAATGCAGAACATTTAGTGAATACAAACAATTTGAATACTACTGGACTTTACCCAGACTGCTATTAACATTCTATTCAAGCTGCATGCTGAATGGTTGATCAGTGCCTTATTTATTATACTATTGTGGTGTTTGTGTAGTGTAGGGTAGTGTTTTAGGGTTTAGGGTAGTGCTGGGGGATCGTGCAGGGTAGTGATTGAGTGTAGGGACCGGACTGGGGGTTGGGGGAGGGTCGTGCTGGGGGTAGTGTTTTAGGGTTTAGGGTAGTGTTGTGGTGTTTGTGTAGTGTAGGGTAGTGTTTTAGGTTTTAGGGTAGTGCTCGGGGTCGTGCAGGGTAGTGTTTTAGGGTTTAGGGTAGTGCTGGGGGATCATGCAGGGTAGTGTTTAAGTGTGGGGACCGGACTGGGGGTCGGGGGAGGGTTGTGCTGGGGGTAGTGTTTTAGGGTTTAGGGTAGTGTTGTGTTTGTGTAGTGTAGGGTAGTGTTTTAGGGTTTAGGGTAGTGCTGGGGGGTCGTGCAGGGTAGTGTTTGAGTGTGGGGACCGGACTGGGGGTCGGGTAGGGTCGTGCTGGGGGTAGTGTTTTAGGGTTTAGGGTAGTGTTGTGGTGTTTGTGTAGTGTAGGGTAGTGTTTTAGGGTTTAGGGTAGTGCTGGGGGGTCGTGCAGGGTAGTGTTTGAGTGTGGGGACCGGACTGGGGGTCGGGGAGGGTCGTGCTGGGGGTAGTGTTTTAGGGTTTAGGGTAGTGTTGTGGTGTTTGTGTAGTGTAGGGTAGTGTTTTAGGGTTTAGGGTAGTGCTGGGGGTCGTGCAGGGTAGTGTTTGAGTGTAGGGACCGGACTGGGGGTCGGGGGAGGGTCGTGCTGGGGGTAGTGTTTTAGGGTTTAGAGTAGTGTTGTGGTGTTTGTGTAGTGTAGGGTAGTGTTTTAGGGTAGTGCTGGGGGTCGTGCAGGGTAGTGTTTGAGTGTGGGGACTGGACTGGGGGTCGGGGGAGGGTCATGCTGGGGGTAGTGTTTTAGAGTTTAGGGTAGTGTTGTGGTGTTTGTGTAGTGTAGGGTAGTGATTTAGGGTTTAGGGTAGTGCTGGGGGGTCGTGTAGGGTAGTGTTTGAGTGTGGGGACCGGACTGGGGGTCGGGGAGGGTCGTGCTGTCAACCCTACTTTATATTCATTTTGATGAAATGCATTCTCACACTATGGCAGTAAATCTAAAATACAAATGTAAGGTATAGGCAGAGCGGAGGTTCCAGGGGTACTGGAACCTGAATAAACAAGCATTGGCATAGCCAATAGGTCTCGCCTTTGGGGCCTTATAAGTGTTTAGCCAGAGCTATTGACTTTGCCAATGTCTTCAAGCTGTGCTGTAGAGAAGTGTGGCTGCTGTGCAGCATGCTGAAAAGTTATAATAAAAAAGTGTCAGAAGCATTTTTGTTACCTTATATATGACCAAGAAGGCATTATGTACAACTGAATGACCATATTAAAAAAGTATTTACAATAAAAAATGTCCTCAGTTTTCTTTTGTTCTTGCAATGCTGGCAACTTGTTTCTGCCTATTCCAATGGTTGTTTGTTAAAGCTTTTTTTTGAGGGGGCAAAAACAATCGGAGGGTGAAGGTTGGGAAGTAGTACCTGTATTATAACACTAGCAGCGGCCAGACGCTAGGGGAGAATCAACAGATGCCAGATTACAAGAGCAGGCTGGGGTGGTGCTCAGTGATGCTGAGGTGGTAGTGGTGGTGGTGACTGGTGCGGAGATGATGCTGAGGTGATGCTGAATGATACTCAGGTCTTGCTGAGTGATGATGATGTGGTGGTGTACTAGTGCAAAGGCGATGCTGAGTGATACTGATGTGGTGCTGAGTGATGCTGTGGTGGTGCTGAGTGATGCTGTGGTGGTGCTGAGTGATGCTGTTGTGGCCCTGAGTGATGCTGTGGTGGCGCTGAGTGATGCTGTGGTGGCCCTGAGTGATGCCGTGGTGGTGCTGAGTGATGCTGAGTGATATTGTCTTGGTGCTGAGTGATGCTGTGGTGGCACTGAGTGATGCTGTGGTGGTGCTGAGTGATGCTGTGGTGGCGCTGAGTGATGCTGTGGTGATGCTGGGTGATGCTGTGGTGGCGCTGAGTGATGCTGTGGTGGTGCTGAGTGATGCTGTGGTGGTGCTGAGTGATATTGTTGTGGCACTGAGTGATGCTGTGGTGGTCCTGAGTGATGCTGTGGTGGTGCTGAGTGATGCTGTGTTGGTGCTGAGTGATGCTGTGGTGGCCCTGAGTGATGCTGTGGTGGAGCTGAGTGATGCTGTGGTGGCGCTGAGTGATGCTGTGGTGGTGCTGAGTGATGCTGTGGTGGCGCTGAGTGATGCTGTGGTAGCCCTGAGTGATGCTGTCGTGGCGCTGAGTGATGCTGTGGTGGCGCTGAGTGATGCTGTGGTGGTGCTGAGTGATGCTGTGGTGGTGCTGAGTGATGCTGTGGTGGTGCTGAGTGATATTGTTGTGGCACTGAGTGATGCTGTGGTGGTCCTGAGTGATGCTGTGGTGGTGCTGAGTGATGCTGTGTTGGTGCTGAGTGATGCTGTTGTGGCCCTGAGTGATGCTGTGGTGGCGCTGAGTGATGCTGTGGTGGCGCTGAGTGATGCTGTGGTGGTGCTGAGTGATGCTGTGGTGGTGCTGAGTGATATTGTTGTGGCGCTGAGTGATGCTGTGGTGGCGCTGAGTGATGCTGTGGTGGCCCTGAGTGATGATGTGGTGGTGCTGAGTTATGCTGAGTGATATTGTCCTGGTGCTGAGTGATGCTGTGGTGGCGCTGAGTGATGCTGTGGTGGTGCTGAGTGATGTTGTGGTGGTGCTGAGTGATGCTGTTGTGACGCTGAGTGATGCTGTGGTGGTGCTGAGTGATGCTGTGGTGAAATTATGTGGCATGGTGAATAGATCGGGGTGAGAGCTGCACAGAATAGACAGAGAGGGATAGGTATTTTGTGCATAGATAGTCAACAGCAGGCTATGGTGCATCAACCAACAGCACTTACGTTATGGACTTGTGTTAACAGAAAAAATGTGAACTTTTAGTTTTTATTTTAGAATTATAAGCATGCTATTCAATATCCCAGCACAAAAATTACAGTTGGCTATATAAAACATGTTAATTTTTTACTGAACTACAAATAAAATGCACAGATTTATAAATAAAAAAATGATTTATTATGGTTTACAGTAAAGAGGAGAGATACCTTCCTCCTCTTACTCCCATTTACCTTATGTCAAGGTAACGGGTACTTCTGAAACATAAGTACAAAGGAGGCAGCTATTTGCGGCGCGCCACCAGCGGTGCCCGCGTGCACCGGCTCTGCTGCTCCAGAGAGACGTGCTGCGTTGCTGGGCTGAGTTCCTAAATAGTTAAATCCATCTGCTCTCAGCTCTGGAGTGGCTGAGAGCGCTACACTGTATCAAATCTGCCCGGCCTGTGTCGCCTGGCAACAATGCGGCAATTAGTGGCTGCGGCGCCGGTGTTCTATCGATATCCGTACCCCATCTGTATGCGCTCCCCCCGCGTTTCTGCACATGCGCATCATCCTGCGCAACAGCACTATGCTTTTTTTCTTAAGTGCCTGTATTTTTCAGCTCCCCCGGTGTTCTGCCGTTTTAGTGCGCATGCGTGTGATTTTACGCATGCGCACTATGTAATTAGCCATTCAATTCGAACCTCCCGCGGCAGCATTACCACTACCATTTATTGTGGAGAGTTACACGGACAAGCCCTTTCCAATGTGTGGAAGCACTCCCCTCGGCCCGGAGAGCAGCAGACCGGTGCGCTGATGGCGTGGGCGCCCCATGTTCGGGTGGCCTCGCGGTGTGCAGATCATGGCCACCTCATCATGGAAGGCGCCTCCTAGTGCCTTGGTGGGCCGCCGCAGTGCGCTGCGTGGTTGCTGCTGTGGGGAAGCAGGAGGCAGTAAGCTGAGGGGAAGGCAGGTGAGGTAGACGGCTAAGTGCGCAGGGGATAGGGGCTCGTGGGGTCCCTGCATGTCGCCATTGTAGTGTTTGCAAGGATGTGGGTGACCCAAATGACCACAGTACCCCAGGTGTGCTGCTTAATCCCTGCTACGCTCGGCTGCAGGGTCTTTTCATTCACAAACCTTACGTAGCACTGGCCATAACACTGCCTCGTGCCAACAGGTCAGCCATCCCGCCCAGGACACTACAAGGCTTATCCTACACTTCCCTTCAAATGGACATATCACTCTTTCGCCCCCTCCTTTTTATTTTAAAAATGCATCCTAGATAGGCAGAAAAGCTAAGGCCTGTAGATAACTCAGCCGTCCCTGGCCGTTGGAGGACGGGCGGGGAGGGCTGAGAAGGAAAAGGATCTGTCTTTTCCTTCTCGCCCAGATCAGACAAGGACAGTCTCCACTTTTGCTCTGCCGCTGGCAGCTGCCCCCTCTCTTTCTCCTTCCTCTTATTCCTTCTCTTTTTGTCTCGCTCCTCACTTAGTGAAAAACACTGACTCTTACCCTAAATATTCTCTCTATTCGTTCCCCTGTGAAATGGACCCAAAAAAGAAAAACACTTTTGCTGGAAATGTTGTCTTTTTATGACATTTTTGTATTCCACAGTGCTGCCTCGAGACAGAGAGGAAAAAAAGGTTCAAAATATAAATAATTAAATAAAGCAAGCCAGAGTGGTTGCAAAGTTGCCAGATTGGTTTTATTCACACCCAATCACATTAGCGCCACTTTACATAGTTTCCAAGTGAAGCGCTACCTTTGTTTTCTGGTCTTTTTGTTTGAACAGCATTGTTTTCCCCAGATGGGGAAGTGCGCATTCCTGGAGGTACTCCAATACTTAGTTGATGCATGGAGTGGAAATCGTTTAATGTGATCTGTCACAGCTGTTTTTTAACTTTAGTTTATAAAATGTGTACCGCTGTTCTGTGTTCAGGGATGTGATCTTTTTAAACCATACTGCTGTCATGTTAACTTTTCAGGCAAAAATACTCATTGTTTTCTGAATAATTAAAAAAAGTTCACCATGTTGTTACTGCTTACATTTCACACGCTTTACTTAGTCTCGCATTTACTGTGAGTGTTTACTTTTTCAAGGCTGTTATTTTTTTTTCAAGCAGCATAATACTTACTCTTGTTTAGTGCATAATTTGATTTGAGTCGCATCTAGGTGTTTATAGCGGGGCACAATAGGGTTGTAGCTGAAAGCACTGCAAGTTTCTCTCAGTGGGGCGGTATGGTGTTCAGTGTGGGAGCGGATGTGGCACTATAGCCAGAGCTGTTGAATTTGGAACTGATGAATCACGGTTCAGCCTTCATGACCAGACCATTCTCCAGAGTGAGCACATTCCCATGCTAGACCTTAGAAGGCCCCACTAGACCTTACAAGCACTGCTTTCATAGCACCAACAGGTGGACCCTAACGGTGGCAAGTGTGGGTTAACCTTGAAGGCCTGTCCACTACAATCCGTATTGCAGTTCACCTCCAGTCTTCCAGGCAATCCTACAAAGCAGCACACCCTAGAGCAACAGTGACTGTCACTGAGGTCACAGGACTATTGATGCCAGTCCGCCTCGCCCATTGGTACCTCCATTGGCATTGTTTCAGCAGTAGCAGTGCAACTCACCAGGGATTGGAAATGCAGGAGTTGCACGCACACCACTCTAAGCTTGCAAGCTTCAGGCACAAGCACTTTTAACTAATTGGTCAAGTGGGGAAGCCAGGAAAAATCCTAGGTTTTCTGATTTTTACATTGCTCATTCAGCCACTAGATGAGCATGTCATGCCCCCTCATAGTTTACATCAAAGGTTAATGTTAATAATGTGTTTTTCTGTAATTGTGGCGCTTTAGTATACAGCGTGGGTGACAGCCAGAAGCCACATGGAAGCTCAGATTATTTGGGCTCAAGGGGACCTTGCGCTGCACCAGAGCCAGGCATCTGGCTCAAGCTTTCAATGGCTTGCATACATTTTAGTTTAATCTCACACCACCTGCACTCGGTGGGAACGTGGATACTGCCAAAGAGGTAGTTGGCTTTGCTGTTTGTGACGAAATGGGGAAAAGTAGGTCAGGAAACCAGATTTTATAGGGAACACTCACCTAGTCTGGTGTGTACTGGGTGCAGTGAAACTACAAATACTGACCCTGCCACTGTGGGACGGATCACATAGACACCCCCTATAGTTATGTGGTCTGCTGATATCATTCATTACTTCACTAAATTCTTGGTCTTTGCAATGTTTGTAGATTGTCCGGTATTTTAAGCCATCTTTGTCATTGCTCTAAATTCTCCACTTTTCCTTTTGATTGTTTAGGACTCCCAGCCATTGCCGCCAATGTTTATTATTTGTCCTGTACCTGACAAATGGGAGAATTTTGATGTTGTTGCCATGTTTAGTGCTCCTGTACCGAGGGGGTTGGGACACAGGGCGGGAGCGTGGCCTGCTGGTAAACGGATGGTGCGTGCATTGTTTTAAATGGAAAACTCTGGAGAAGGGCACCTGGTGAATAGGGATGTGACGTCTCCGCCATTGGAACATTTGTCATTGCTTTTGTTCATAGGCTGTTCAATTCTCTAGTGATTCATTTGCACACATAATTTTATTGAGCGGTTGACTTGCATCAATGCACTTGTCTTTCTGTCTGTGCGTTAAAAAGCCTTGGAATGCGTCCATAATTGTTTTCTGAGGAAAGCATGTATTCCTGAATCAGACTGCATGACCCAGTGTGTAATAATTGTATAGCACCCAGGATAATTTGCTGCACGGCTGAACACTTATAAGGTCCCAAAATCGCAAACTATTGGCTATGCTGATGCTTGTTCACTCAGTAAACTCCACAGAGAGCCGATGACCCACCTGATGGTCTTTGGTACAATCTGTATAGAAGGTCCGCACTCAATTGTGCTCCAAGTACTCCACCAGACGACACATTTGTCCCAACAACAGGCATTAATTTTAGTTAAGGGATGCCTGGCTGCCAAGAGGATATCAACCACCTCTGGAGTAAGATCAAACGTGTTCAGCTGTCGCCGCTCAATCTCCATGCATGGACATGGATTTTGTGAATGCCTAGGCTGAGAACCCAGCCCTGCTACTGCAATAGCAGGTCCTCCCGTGGACGCAGCCACATCAGAGGACAGATACTCAAGCCCTGGAATTCTGAATATCGTACCCTCCGTGCCCAATTGGGGTCCTCTGGATCCAAGTTATCCAAGTTGGTCCTAATATTCTTGAGCGTGAGACAGGAGTGGTATCGACAGGAAGGCAAACAGGAGTCCCACATTCCACTTAAGGCGGAACGCACGTCTGAGTGAGAGATGCCTTGGAAACACTAGTCTGCAGAAGTGCTGACATTGCTCGTTTTTGATGGTGGCAAACAGATCAAGCCAAGTTTCTCCCCATTCGTGGAAGAGAACCTGCCCTGCCTCCATGGGTCGGATGCAGGGTGGAACTCAGGAGAACTGAGGGATTCGCAGCGGAGCTTTAGCAAGTTGCGTCCGCCATGTTGGCTCGCTGGCCACGCCCCTTCCTACCAATGCTCTCATTACCAGTTTGCCACTGACTGGGGACTGTGTGAAATGTGGAACAAGTATGCATTTACCATGTTAGGAATGAACACTGGCACTGGTGACCTTGTAAGCATGAACCAAGTGATTTTCAGTGAAAGTTGCTTCAGATATCAGTCAAAAACTGTGGGTGACCATTTCAAATCAGTGCAGTTTCCTACTGATTTTTTTCACAAACTCTGAAAACTAATTTCTGTTAGCAAATCTAAAACCTACTGACCTGTATACAATGCAAAGTGAATAACATATTTTTTTTTACTGTCTTTCCAACAGGCACTATGTGAAGAATGCTGCTGATGGATACATATCGAATGCATTCAAACAGATGCAACATCCTTGTTAAATTATGAAGGTTTCAAATGTAGCAAATGAATTTAATGTACAAGTTACTTACCTACACTTACATTTCTCTAACCCAGCTGTGTTGTATTTCCAGGTAGAGAAAAGCCACAGACTCATATGCCTTAGTGAGCGTTAAACCAGTCCGCTCAGGCCAATCCTGGTGATGCTGTCATGCTGGGTAATAGCATGAGAGCAGCTTCGGGATTGGGTGTGCAGTCTGGGAGCTGGACTGCGCTTGTGGAAGAAGCTGGACAGCGGCAGGTAAGTCCTTTTTTCTTTTTTTAAATATCCGCTGCCCTACCACTTTCTATTGAAAGCAGCCACCACTTTGGTAGAGGCTTCTACATAGAAAGTTCTAACACCAAATATTATTGAGTTTAAATAGATGAACCAATAAAAGATTTGTGTATGCTAACTCATACTGTCCCTCAGCTGCTAGCATTCTCATTCACTTCATTCTTCCTGATGGTCCTATCAGAAAGATTGAAAATGTTTACACGGGTGTGGAGTCACTCATGCTTTCATTCACACCTACAGTTTTCACATAACAAGGTCTCTCACCATTGCAGTGTCCAGTTATCCATGCACTTCCGCTCCTGCTTGCTGCTCTCATGCTCTCCTGTTTCAAACCCTCCCCCAGGCCGTGTCATTCTCTCCCAGTTGTCTCCTGCAGTCTACCCAAAGGACTCACGTCCACTTCTCCCAGGAGTACTAATCGGGGAACTGCTGCTGTCTACGTGAGGGGAAAAGCAAGGCAGCCTGGAGGACCATTTGGCGTCGTGACAGCAGTAAAAGGTAATCTAGAAAAACATTTAAGGCTCTGTGAGTGCCTGAGGGTGTAGTGTTGCTCCCATTGCCAACACTGGTGATATGCTGACCCTCACATAATGGTTTTCCTTGGCAACTAGGCAACCATTGCATGATACCCAACCTTTGGAAAACTTTGGCCCAGTCACAAAAAGGGTCATTCTTGGCCATATGTGAGTACGCATGATATGTTGGCTACCTCTGGTAAAATGCTGGGTTGGGTATAATGGTAGGAATTCCTGTCCTGTTGTTGGCTTCCATGATATGATGGTGCCTGTCTTTCGCATGTGCAAAGTGGTGATTGGCCGTAGGGTTTTGTATTTTATTTTTTAATGTTTTATTGGTACCACAGTGGCTACTGCGCTGGGTACCCTAGTACCAGGCACTGATACCGGGGTACCTGCGACCCAATCTTCTTATTTTCTGTTTTTACCTGTTTTGAAATTAAAGTGGGGTGTCCCAAAGGCAAAGGCATGCCTATCCTGACCCCTATGTGGCCTTTCATGTTTTTTTTCCGCCTTCAGGACTAGAGGATTGGGACGGCTGACCCAACATTCTCATTTTTGTGGCCAGCCAATCAGGGTCCACCCTTCCACTTTGAATGGGCCAATCGCAGATTATCTGGCACCAATGGTTCAGTTATTTTTAAGTTTTAACTGGTGTTTACCCTAACATAACATGTACATTTGTAATGCACACGTTCAGCGAAAAGGTATCTTGTTGCTGATTAATAGATGTTTATTGTTACCCAACTCAATGGTACTCATTTTATCAACCTCGGGATAAAAGGCTGAGTGGATTGGGATTTGAACCCGTTGCAGTGAGGTCATGTATAGACTCCTACAGTGGCTGCATTAGTCCACGAAGACAAGAGACCAGCTCATCATGATCTCCATTTTGATGCTAATTTCTCAAAAATGGCTGAACAGATTTACACCAAATAACCAAAAGCAGGTTTTCTCTATAAAGTTCTAACATTTTGCTGATCAATTTTGGTATAATTTCTGCATAACTTTCCATGATGAAGCCAAAGTGATTGTTTTTTAAAAATGTTTTTAATGAAACGGTACCAAGGCTATTAAAGAAAGGAAAAAATGCCTTTCCTATGGAAACTCTGGCCAAACTAGAACTAAACTGTGGTGACTGTGTAATAAATTTGATATTCACCACTCAATATGCCATAATATGGTGTATGGTTAGTGAAACTCAACCACACATTCTGTCTCAGTTTATGCTTAAGAAGTTGAATTCACAATGTTATGTGCCTATTTACAAAATACTTTTTTACATTAGTAAATCACTTATATCTCCTTGTCAATTATTACAGCTATTAGTCAGATTGCCCTGCTACTGGTCTGAAAAATAAGAACATTTCAAGGTAAGAATGGTTGCTAAAAAGGTAAGTGAAACTCATATTTTAAAACCATGTGAGTAGCAGCAACTTTGACCACATAACCCAAAACACCTAATTCTCTGGCACTTTCCCTTTGTACTCCTCACCTGCATATCTCGGAAATAAGTTTCTGTTTACCAAATGCAGACCCTTAAAAAAAAAAATAAGAAGAAACGCCTACTGCATTGTAGGCCAGTTGAAGTACTAATCTGCAGTCATTAACAGAACCACTCAATATCCCTCTCAGTTTTGCCAGACCCTACTCAAAGCCACTGTGCTGCTTGCTCACTATACCATCACCCACTCACAACACATCCTAATAACACTACTCACCACTAAACATTTTTCTTCTTATTCGCTGTTGCTGGTAAATATTTGAGAATCAACAGGCAACTGTATTTCCATTATCTCAAGAAATTGTCAATCTATGTAGGGGCCACTGGAATTATGCAGCTGAAGAGGACCAAATCATGGGGCATAGTTGACTAAATTATGTGGTAAGAAATGGCAAATTTTGTAGACGAATGCAGCACATTTTGTGACATTTTTGCATTTATTATTTTGGCATTTTTATTGTTGTTGACACTGGCTTAGCGAAGGTTTTACTCCATTAGTACTACTTTAAAACTCAAATACAGCAATAGGCTACAGAAAGGTGACCCATCAACCTTCACAAAAGGACTTCCACTATGCAGCAACAGATTAGTAACTCTGCTCTATGCCACTCCACTGTACGCCACTCTACGCGACTCCACTCTGTCACTCCAATACATGACACTATCTGCCACTCCATTCTACAACACTATATTCCACTCTTCTCAATTCCACACTGCAACACTCCACACCACTAGCTAGTGCACAACATGGCTAAAACACATTGGCAAAGCCAATCGCTCTTCCATAGGCAAATATCATTGAAATGTCATATCACACACTTTTGTGTCCAACTGCATTTCCTTTAAAAAAAATGTACAAGTCAATGCCATAAACGCCTTGTACAAACGTGTTTAGTGAATTGTTTTTATAAGTTCTAACCTTAATGGAGTCTGGTGGGCAATCAATACAGGAGTAATTAGAACAATTACTTTTTTATCTGACAACTAATTGAATTTTGCACAATTGCTCATTTTGGGTAACCTGAAAACAAACGGTGGTGATCCTGTCTTGTCATGGACCAAGTGGGAATTCAGTCAGGTTCTCGACAATTCAACTGGCTCTCTACTTGCAGGAGGAGGGGTCTCCTGGTACAATCCTTTGTATGTCTGGGTTGGCTCCTTTGCTTTGTGCTTCTCCTATGATCTCTTGCTCCGGTCTTCTCACGTACCACAATTATAAAATGCCTACTAAATGCATGATTAATGAGTTTGTAACAGGCGTATTAGAATCATTGACTCCCAAGATATGTAACACAAAAAGTTTAGTCCAAAAGCCATCATTAAAAGAAGCCTTGTGCAAGCAACCAAATGAATAAAATTGCTATAAATTAATCAGAATTAATGCGACTTGTGTTCAATTAACATTCAATTTGAATTCTGCTATAGTCTTACTTAACTCTTGACAGTCATTGCCATTAGTCTTCAGATATTGCTCACAAAGATACCACTAATCTTCAATTAGCGGTCACAATAAATTAGACTAGCCTTAATTTTGCTCTTGAAATAGCACAATAGTGTTCAATTAACATTCACTATAAATTCTGCTAGTCTTACTTGAGTCTTCACAATCATTGCCATTAGTATTCAGATATTGCTCACAAAGAATACCACTAGTCTTCAAACAGTGGTCACAATCAATGAGACTAGCCTTCATTTTGCTCTTGAAATAGCACAAGAGCTGCAAATAAACCCTAACAGAATACTACTAAGCTTCAAATACTATTCTTCTAGAATACTACTAGTCTTCTTTTAGCAATCAATTGAAGTGTTCATCATGTATTTGAAGGGTAGTTGAGTAGAACTAGTATTCCCTCATTTGCATATTTCGGCTTGTGGGCATACTACATAGTCTTCATGCATACTAAATAAATACTATATTTTAATAGTAAATGAATACCGCTGTAAACACTGGAATCACACTAAGTGAAGATCTTCCATTTTGGTGAGGGTCTTCCTCTCAGTGTAGTTCCAAACTGCCACTGATCCTCCTACCTGGGGTCCCGCACTTTCCTCCTACGAGAGGCAACCTCAGAACACAATTCACTCACCAGTTCAGGACCTCTCTCCAGCAACTGGTTTACCAACCTGGGATCTAAACCCCCAGGCTGCACCGGGGTCAGAGGTGAGGACTCCCTCCCTCTGTACCCCCTTCCAGAGTACTGCACCCTCCCCTCAGGAGTGGTACCTCTAGAAGACAAACCGGTCAGGACACTGATTACAGTTGTCCTTCCCTCCAGGTCAGGCATACCCTGAACCTGGCCTCCCAACCCAGGGACGGAACCCTGCGGCTGAGCACCCGCCTGGCGCACCAGGACTTCCTTGGGAGCACGCATGCACCCCCTGAGGGTGACACATAACTCATGTGTCGTGTGACAGTCTGCCTGGTGCAGATCTCCCGACCCCTGTCCCTCTGACAGTGCGTGAAGATCCCCCAGGACAGAAGTGGTGTCACCATGGTCATTCATTGGCGACTCAGCCCTTCTGGCTAGCCCCTGACCCACTGGTTCTTCCACTGGGGACTCTTTACCCCTCTCACCCCTCAATCTGGACTTCTGCACCCTCCACTTAGGAGTGGCACTGCCAGACACCAGAACCACTGGAGCTCCGTTTACAGATGCTCCAGGTTCTCTAGACACTGGGAGATCCCCCTCAAATGGCCTACCAGTACAGCCTAGGCCCCCAACCTGGTGTTCCCTTAAGGAACCCTCCAGGCCCTGAGACTGGGTTTCGGGCACCTTGGGACACGCAGTCCCACACTCACTCCTTCTCCGCAGAGACAGGACGTGAGCCCCTACACCCCTCCCACTACACTGGGACCTAGCTGGGCTACTCTGAACCTCTTCCACCACGCAGGCCCGGAAGATACCTGAGCCACTCTTTTTAGGATCACTCCCAAATGCCTCTTCAGATCCTCTAACACGCAGCCAGATGTCTGCCTCCTGTGCAAGTTCCCTGGGATTAGAGAACTCACACCCAATCGTCCAGTGCATCACAACACTCATCCACAAACTCCCCCCAAGACTGGTGAGACAGTTTCTTACTGCACCTTAATCTCAACCTGTACCCCTCTAGCTGGGAACTTGGTACCATCTTCCGGGCTCTGGGAATGGGACTTCCTGCACTGGACTCCACATTGCTGCCACCACTGGATCCCACCCTTACTGGGGAATCCAGAAAACTCAAACTGCACTTAGGGGATAATCTACCCTCCTGAGCTAGTTTCTCCTTGCCAATTAAGTCACCACTGCAGGCCAACCCCAACAACACGCAGCATAGGGGTAGTCTCCTCCTTCAGATTCTCTGGTTTCTGTCCTTGGCAAGATACACAACTCATAGTGCAACAAGAGAACACATTTCCAAAAAAGGACACTTTTAACGAGAAAACAAAATCAGAAACAATAATCCCCAAACTTGTGATTATCTAAATGCAGAGTTTGTAGTGCAACCAGTTGTCGCTGTGGTACTGCGCAAACGCAAGTCCTATCCTCACCGCTGACAACCAATGTTAGAAATGGGATTTCTGGTTGGCTAAGGCTTGCGCCAAAGCCAGGCAGAAACCACCACTCTAGTCAGGGCAAGGGAGTTACACGCTGAAGATAACCCCTGCTCACCCCCTTCGTAGCTTGGCACAAGCAGTCAGGCTTACCCCAGAGGCAATGTGTAAAGCGTCTGCGCAACACACACACACAGCAGCAACACACTAGGCACACCACAAAAGGAACTCCACACAAGGTTATATATAAAAATAGCCTTTGTATTATCATAAACACATCAGAATAGTAATCACACAATATACACTGTGCCAACTGGCACTAGGCAATATTTACAGGGGATTATATACACCTGACAGGGCCAATCGGGCCACTGTCAGAACCATCACAAATGCACAAGTAGAAAATGTAAAACACTACCAGTAACTGCTGGTAAGATAATGCCTCAGCATCATATCCTGCAACATAAATCACATTATGCAATCAGCATCACATTAGGCGTAAAACACATTATGCGCCAACCTCATAAGCATAAACACATTATGCAATAAACCTCATAAGCATAAACACATTATGCATTAGGCCTCACCACCATACACGCAGTATGCAATAACCTCCTAAGCATAAACACATTACGCATTAGGCCTCACCAGCATACACGCAGTATGCAATAACCTCATAACCATAAACACATTACGCATTAGGTCTCACCAGCATACACGCAGTATGCAATAACCTCACACAGTCCCCCTGGCCAAGTGGCCTTCTCAGAGGGCTCAAATGCCCTATGTCCAAAATGTGAGGGCTGGCTGCCAATGCAGCAGAATCCACAAGTGCGCAATTGCGCTGGGGCAGAGGAGTGTATCTCACTCCTGTCTCATCCAAAATGCCCCCAAAGAAATGATGGCCTAAACGTTGCAGCTGCCGCTAATTGCCGTGCAGCTGTGAAGCAAAACGTGGGCACTGGCACTGACTGTGCCATGAGAGCCCGACTGGGACTCTATAAACAAATATGCCCACCGTTGCAGCTGACCGCTACGGCGGCGCAGCTGAGGAAACAAAACAAGCACTGGCACTACGGGGCCCCAGGGAGCACCGACGCGGCTCCAGGCACCGACAATGTGCCTCGGTGGAGCCAAGATTGCCCCCAACGTTGCAGCTGCCCTCTGTCAAGTGGGGCAGCTGAATGCAAACTTAGCCCGGGCACTACTGTGCCCATGGAGCCCCAATCCGGGACTCCCAAACGCCAATATGCTCCCGTGTGGCCGGAGGCCGACACGGACATGGCCCAATCTGAGCCCCCACTCACCGGAGCGGGGGAAGTCTCTCTGCACTGGGAGGCCTGGAGGCTCCGGTCGGATGCCTCCTCTCCCTCACTCAGCATGCGGGGCTCTCTCCAGACATGGGAGCCCCGCCGGCGATCCGGTGCCAGCTCGCCTGGCGTCCTTTGCACCGGGCCTCTCCTCACTTCACCCGGGCTCCCTCCTGGGACCCGGGACTTCGATGTGGAGCCCGCAAGGCTCCGGACTTCCTGCTTCCGTTTTGCGGCTCCGCCCAGAACCAGGCAAGGCCGCCTAGCTTCTTGTTTCGCCGCTCGCAGCGGCGGCGGCTCACTCGTGTCGGCTCCTTCAGTGCGGGGTGGGCACCTGCTTAAAATACTCACATAAGCGGGGTGGGCACCCGTTGTCAAAATAAGCATCGAGGCGGGGTGGGCACCCGCTCCTCGTGGCAAACTGCGGGGGAATCCCCACGTCGGGATTCCCTCCATAAGGGCTGCAGCTCCGCGCTGCGAAGCCCACGCTCCCCTCTCTTTGGGAAATTAAAATATAGTGCTCTCGAGGCGCTAGGAGCCATAGCTCCAACAGCAAAAGTCCTGAGAGATCAAGGGGGCAAGGTTGGGCCCAGGGAGGCAAGCCCTCATGGCGGTTGCTCCTGGGCCCCAGCAGCAGCACGCCCCAGCAAGTTCAGGAACAGGCACCAGCACACCAAACATGGGGTCACAGCCCCTACATTTATACCCAGATTCTCTTTGTCTGCAGCACAGGGCTTGGGGGAACCAGATGCAACTGGTTCAGGGGGGAATTGGAGCACTCTGTGTACCAGGCTCCTCTTCCCCTTTGTCAGGTGGGGGCTCAGTGATCAGACACACCACAGGGGGCAGAGCCAGCATTGTACAGGCTAGGCACAGATCTATTCAGGGTCAGGGGATTACTCCTCCCACTACTCCCAAAGCAGATGTCCCATTCAGCCTAGTGCTGACTCACCCTACCCCTCCTGGACCCACACACACCTCCCAGCCCCTGTCACTCAAAAGCCACACATGCAATTCACATCAGGCAGGCAGACACATAGCACACAGAAATGCCAACTTCTAAAAGTGGCATTTCTAAAATAGTCATAATAAATCTGCGCACACCATTGCGCAGCATTTATTATTACCATTCCAACTATACCACGCTGCTCCTCTCATATCAGGGATTACCACTGAAACACTTATCAGGGAATCCCCAATGCATTCCTATGGGAGGGCAGGCCAATCTCACCATACATAACACAGAGAGCGCACGCACTTTACACTGGACAGCAGTGCTAAAGTGCCCAGAGGCCTAAAACCACCAACACCATGTCAGAGAAAAGGCTAGGGGAAAGGCAAAAAAGTTCAGGGATGACCCTGCAAAAAGGGCCAAGTCCAACAGTAGTGACGTCATCTGGTAACAGAAAATGATGAAGCTGTTACAGGTCAATGACGATGGCACCTCTCCCCACGTAACGGAGTGCTAAGGGTAGCTATGCTGCCTTATAGTAGAAGAAGCGGACCAACATGAATAGGGGTCCGCGGTTAGCGATACCGATTTAAGGAAGCCAGAATAGCAAAAACTCAAATGGCGCAGTGCAGGCTACACCACGGAGAGGGCTGAGTGCCAATAGAAAGTGAGGCCACTCGTAAAACCTGGAATACGGAGCTGCTCAATGAATAGTGGGAAGCTCAGAGAGGTCGGCTCCTCCTTCAAACGAATAAATCACAGCGGTGGGCTATGCTGTCCTCACGGCCGTGAGTGTAGCCTGCACTGCACTGACCCTATTCATGTTGGTCCGCTTCTTCTACTATAAGGCAGCATAGCTACCCTTAGCACTCTGTTACGTGGGGAGAGGTGCCATCGTCATTGACCTGTAACAGCTTCATCATTTTCTGTTACCAGATGACGTCACTACCATTAAACGTATGTAGTATGTATTTTTATTGAGCCCCTCTTATTGCACATTGAGGAATAGTGCTTGTATCCAGGATGGCTGTTGGCCACCACCTTACTTGATTTTGCAGCGCCCTGATGAAGGAATTGGCAAAAAAAATTCTCACCTCCGAAACGCGTGTCAGTGCATTTCCTGTGTTCTTGTAAATATTTGTATTGTATATTTTGTGTATGATATTATTATTTTTTGCTCTGTGATTTTTGTATATACCTGACTTGTTGTTTTATGTTTGTGTTCTGTTTTGAAGTTTGTAATTGCACATTGTCTATTGGTCTATTGATCATGATTATGGGGCTCCATAACTATTGATGTCCACTTTGGTGGCTTCTAAGATAATTTCACTTTTTATGTGATCCTTACGTGTTATTCATATAATTGCCTTATACTGTATTAGAAAATGTAATAAACTTTATATTTTAGAAAAAACTACTTGTCTTTGGGACATGTAAATCTGTGGATATACTACCCTTTTGAAAGTTATAAATAGGGAGATTGTACGTGTTGTTGGCTAAGTGGCATGGTATTCCAGAGTTTAGCAGTCGTGACTGCAAAACTCTTTCCTCCCCAGGTAGCTTTCTTAAACTTGGGGACAACCAGATTAGCCTGGGAGGCAGACCTTAGGTTTCTGGCCGGGATATAACGATGGAAGAGTTGCCTGAAAAAAACCGGTCCCTCGGAATTGAGGGCTTTGAAGGCTATGCACAGGGATTTGAACATAACCCTTTTCTTGACCGGGAGCCAGTGGAGTAATGGGAGAGACTTGGACACCGACTGATGTTTTGGGATCCCTAAAAGCAGCCTAGCAGCCGCGTTCTGGACCAATTGTAATTTGTCTAAGGCCTTCTTGTGGGCCACCAAGAAGAGCCCATTGCAGTAGTCTATTTTAAAAGGGACTAGAGTGGTAATCACCGTTTCCCGCAAGTCCAGAGGTATAAACGGAAGGATCTTCCTGAGCGATTTGAAGATGAAAAAACAAGATGAGGTGATAGCATTGGCATGACCCACAAAGGAGAGTTTTTCATCAAACTGAACTCCCAGATTTTTCACCTTTGGCACGGGAGTAGGGAGTTGACCCATTTCCTGAGGCCACCAACTAGGGGCCCAAAAAGACGGATTATTGCCAAACAGTAATACCTCCGTTTTATCAGAGTTCAACTTCAAGCAGTTGTTAGACATCCAGCTCCCTATCTGCAGCATACAGTTGTGGAAACAATTAGCTATGTTGTCGGCATTCTCTCTGACTGACACCACAATTTAGGTATCGTCAGCGTAGGAGACAACTGAGAAGCCAAGGCCTTTGATGCCATGCGACACCGTCTCCCGGCACGCAGAGGTAGTGCTGAAAAATCTCCGGATCCAGACTGGCACCTGGGGGATATTCTAAGTTAAGGAATCTGCGGCTAGATGTCTCTATCAGTCTTGTGTAAGTATGAGGCACATCATACAAATTGCTTTAGAAACAGAGTATTGGAGGCTATCTCATTGATCTTCACTATGACAGAATAAAATGGTTCACCTTACTTTACAGAGCAATTTATTGTATCAATTATCATGTTTGATTTTGGAACTGGTACTGATTATTAATTTTTATGTAAAAGTTAAAGTTTTAAATGTCTGTTCAAGGAAGCATGCAGTGTGGTGTGATATGGCCTGTGCTGTAATATTCCTTAATGGAACAAAAGTAACAGTATACACACAGTTACAGACATAGTCACCTGTCTCGGTTTTTCACCCTTCAATCTGTCTTCATGAGGTATTAAATTATTGGTTTGAGCAATTAGGCAATATGTACACTTTGATCTACCGGGTCTATCCTGGGTACCTTTTAATAAAGGTAGTAGTGTATATAAAATGATAATTTTGTAACTGTCAAAAAGTTTTGTTTTATGATATACTAATTGCTATTATTTCGTGTTTTTTGTGTTCTTTGTGACTTTTTTGACTCTCTGTCATCCAATCTGGTTGTGTTGACTGTCTGGTTTGACATTTTATATTTTTTTACTGACTATTTGATTTGTACTAGGAGGATATAGCTAGAGGCCCCTATGAAGCGACATGTATGTCGTGAAACACATGTTGGCCAGTTTGTGTAGTTGATAAAGAATAAACAATTATTCTAAGAAAAGAATCCTTACTAAATTCACTGAGTTATTTGTTAGACCTCAAACCTAGTCCATTTATGTTGCAAACCTTTAAGGAATCTAGTCATAACAGGTGACATAGAGAGGGAAGGTTAGCCCGGCAACCGTAGAAAGGCAGAAATGGCTGACAGCTATCCCTTAACTGTGCCCAAAGCAAAGCCTTGCCGGTCCAGGGATAGAACAAACAAGAGAAATTCAGACAAGGGTGCAGAGAGAGGATCAGCCAATTTAGACATTCACCAAGCCACAAACTTGTTCCATCGGCAGGCATTAATAAATTTAGTGAAGGAACACCTGGCTGCCAGAATGACATCATACACTTCAGGAGAGAAATAAACCACCCTCAAGTGTTGCCACTTAATCTTTACGCATCAAGGTGGCGAGAGGACAGGTTCGAGTGCAGCACCCTGCCCTGTTGATGTGACAGATGCTCATGCTTGGGATGAATGTATGACAGAATATCGACGGACAGAAAATCGACCTGCAAAAATATTGACACAGAAATATAGAAGTCAAAAATATCGAAGTCCAATCTACATAAAGGTAAGTACAAAAATATCGAAAAAAATATATAGGTGTCAAAAATATCGAAGTTAAAAATATTGTTTTTTTAAATGTTTTAATAATAATGTAAAATTAAGTAAATAATACATATAATTAAAATAAATATAGTTAAAAATATTAAAAGATATTTAAAAATAATAACTAATACATTACATTTAAAATAAATTAAACATATACATATAAATTAATATATATACTTACTCCACATACTGCAACAGTAGAGAAAGTGTTGGATAGCGTAGGGGTAAAAATTACTATTCCCACTCCAGAGAGTGCAACAGTAGGGAAAGCGCTGGATAGCCTAGGGGTAAAAATTACTATTCCCACTCCAGAGAGTGCAACAGTAGGGAATGCGCTGGATAGCGTAGGGGTAAAAATTACTATTCCCACTCCAGAGAGTGCAACAGTAGGAGAAGCGCTGGATAGCGTAGGGGTAAAAATTACTATTCCCACTCCAATGAGTGCAACAGTAGGGAACGGGTTGGATAGTGTAGGGGTAAAAATTACTATTCCCACTCCAGAGAGTGCAACAGTAGGGAAAGCGCTGGATAGCGTAGGGGTAAAAATTACTATTCCCACTCCAGTGAGTGCAACAGTAGGGAAAGCGCTGGATAGCGTAGGGGTAAAAATTACTATTCCCACTCCAGAGAGTGCAACAGTAGGGAAAGCGCTGGATAGCGTAGGGGTAAAAATTACTATTCCCACTCCAGAGAGTGCAATAGTAGGGAAAGCGCTGGATAGCGTAGGGGTAAAATTACTATTCCCACTCCAGTAAGTGCAACAGTAGGGAAAGCGCTGGATAGCGTAGGGGTAAAAATTACTATTCCCACTCCAGTGAGTGCAACAGTAGGGAAAGCGTTGGATAACGTAGATGTTAAAAATAACATACTTATAAATGAAATAAATTTTGTAATTAAATAATGATTGATTAATAAATTTAGAAGAAAAAAAAACTACAAATATATCAAAAATAATAATTACTTTAATAATATTAAATACTTCCCACCCTATTCCCCAATAAACACACAACACACTCCACATAAAATTTCACACAATTAAATTAATTTTCAATTAATCAATTAATACAAATTAATTTGCAATTAATAATTAAATAAAAAAATGTCAATAACAATAAATAATATGTAATAAAAATTAATAACCAATTTATAATTAATTAACAAGCTAATTAATTAGCAATACCAATAAATAATATTTAATAAAAAGTAAGAACCAATCAATAATTAACTAACAAAAAAATTATTTATTAATACCAATAAATGATATTTAATAAAAAATTAATACCTAATTAATAATTAATTAACAAAAATATCAATACCAATAAATAATATTTAATAAAAATTAATAGCCAATTGAAAATTAATTAACAAGAAAATTAATTATCAATACTCAATTTTTCTTAATTAATTACTTAAAGGCCCATTACGATACCAGGCGTAAAAAAATCCGCCACCCATGAAAGCGGCAAAAATCCGCCCGCCTACACCGTCTGAATACCGACCCAGCAATCATGATGCCTCGAACCGAAAACCGCCAGCGGCGGAAAAAACACACAAAATACCGCCCGCCCGCCACGGATGGAAAGACGCACGACAACACAAAACCGCCCGCCCTCACGGCCGAGACACCGCACGTGAAATTACGATCGCACCGACATGAGCGCGGAAAAACAACAAATACACCGCCCGCCAGCGTAAACAACACTGAAGAAAATGGACACGGCAGAAGCCATGGCGGCCACGTCCCTGCACAGAAACATCCGCGGACTCAAACAAACACACACAACATGGCAAACAAGTCCACACAGCAACCCACGCACAAATACACAGACACAGTACACATCCCGAAAACACACCACCCCTGGACAAACAAATAAACTACAAAGCCCAGAACACCAGCCACAACACACCTGAAAACAACAGACCATCAGGACACACCCACATAGGTAAGTACAAAAGCAAACCCTCCACAGAACACAACCCCTTGCAACATTGCAAAGCAGAGAGGAGAGGAGAGGAGAGGACACAGTGACACAGCAAGGACAGCAGCACACCACAGATACGCACACATCACA
The DNA here is from genome assembly GCA_963921515.1 of Calotriton arnoldi. Classification (NCBI taxonomy): domain Eukaryota; kingdom Metazoa; phylum Chordata; class Amphibia; order Caudata; family Salamandridae; genus Calotriton; species Calotriton arnoldi. The sequence continues at coordinate 63,253 of CAWUFW010014208.1, read as the reverse complement.
CCCACCACCACCACCAAACACCGGCACCACAAACCCCCTGCACATCACACATCACACACCGCACCAGCACCACAAACACCATGGCATCACACAGAATGCCCAAGTTCACTTCCACTGAGCTGACGGTCATGGTCGACGAGATCGTCAAGGTGCACACACAAATCTATGGCAACCAGGTCCAGCACACACCACTAGCCACCAGAAACAGAATGTGGAACAGAATTGTAGACCAGGTCAATGCAGTCGGGACCGTACCCAGAAACAGAGGAGAGATAAACAAACGGTGGAACGACATCAAAAGCCTGGTCAAGAAGAAGGAGAGCAAAAATCGAGACATGGCTGCCACGACTGGCGGAGGGAATCCCGCGCTTTACAAGACCTTCAAAGCGTGGGAGGAGAAGGTGCAAGTCATCATCCATCCGGAGATCCTCACCGGATTACCAGGGGGAGTGGAGGCTGGTAAGTACAAACAAATGTATACCAGCACACCGCTATGTACTCACATGCACTACCACCATGCCATAGCTCCGAGGGACAAACACCCCCATGTCCAGTACACAATACACAACACATCACTCACACATGCAACAGGCACCACCACACACACAGCCCAAACATATCAACTAACAAAACCATGGGGGCATGTGTACACCCAGCCAGCCACGTAACTACCAACAGGTCCCCTAGTACTCCAGAAGCGCCACAACGAGCACCCCCACACCCATGTGGCAGCCGTAGCTGCACCAACCGACAAGTAACAGGTAAGTAGCCGCAACACAAAGGCAGTGGGTGGGAGGGGGACAGCTGAAGTACAACACCCACCAGGCCCCTAGTCCTACAGCACAGCAAGGCAGAGCACCCCCACACCCATGTGGCAGCCGTAGCTGCACTAACCGACAAGTAACAGGTAAGTAGCAGCAACACAAAGTGCAGTGGGTGGGAGGGGGACAGCTGAAGTACAACACACACCAGGCCCCTAGTCCCACAGCACAGCAAGGAGGAGCACAGCCCACACCCCACACCCACGTAGCAGCCACTGCAGTGCACACCGGCAGCCGACAGGTAGACATCCCGCCCCAGGACAAACGGTGTCAGTGGGTGTCCAGCCATCACCACGACCCATAACACCGCCCCCACCCCCACAGACCTGCAACATGGAGCACCCCCGCCCATAACCATGTGGCATCCAGTCCAGTGCACGCTCAAAAACAACCTGTAGGTGGGAAAATGGACAGGGCGGGGTGACTGGAGGCATGAGGACTGAATTACGACTAACACATGGGACATGTCAAGTAGCAGAGGAACACGCAGCACTGCTCCCTGTCACAACCATGTGAACAATGTGCACACGGACATGAACCACAGAGTTACACCCCACATGACCCATCACAGACACAGCAACACCCAAGGAGCCACGTCTGCATGCACAAGTCACACTGATTACAGAACCACACGGCAGGCACAGTGCAACCCATCACACACAACCGCAACACCATCGAAGTCCTGAACATGTAGCCCCTACTGCCTGTCAACCACACATCCCACAACTACGCCCATGTAAGACATACCACACTAGACGCAACAGCGTGGAACAACATAAATGCACACGAACACCACTGGACCCATCAAACACACAGACACACAATGCACATACAACATACCATCCATCTCATCCGTCAGCCCCAGTCACATGAAAGGTATGTCATCCGAACAGCTGGTCCACATACAGTAGTCACGCAAAGAAACATGCCCATAACAAATCATGTGCCAGAAGTGAATGAAGCGCACGTCACACTGTGAGCAACAACACACATAACATGGGCCACACCCCCCCCCGAGCACTGCATTGATGCACATGGCACAGGGCAGCACGCACACCAAGGAATTGGACCATCTGCAATACGTCGTGTGGCACACAACCATCACTCACTCATAACAATGCGTCCAATTACATGGCCAGAAATCACAACAGACAGCAAATATGCAGGGTATGTCAGACATACACACACCTCAGACCATGCACTGACATGTTGCCACAACACATGTTACGTTCTGCACCCATGGCTCACAGTATGTACCCCAAAAGCATAGTTCATCTCAAATGCGTTTCAGGGGCTGACCCCCATTTTGCCATCTGCGTTTCTAAGCGTTCCATTTGAACCCCAAGAGCATAGTACAAACCAACCTCCACGATGGGTCTGGAGTCCGCATACACCAGAGCCACAAAAAGTAGGAGCACAGCAACACACCCATCGGCATTGCCAATCCGTCCCATGCCACATGTCCACAGCACACAGTCCCATTGGCATGCCCACACAACAACAAATAGCACAGCCACACACACGGCTCCGGGAAACCTGTGCACGACTGTGCACGAACTGTGGATGTCAGACAACCTACACATACTTTGTCAGGTGCAACACAATAACATATCTCATTCCCCCACAGGTGACGAACTGCTGGATGCTGGAGATGGAGACAGCAGCCAGCACAGCCAGCCTGCAAGCCCCCAACAAGGACTCACGGATGTGGAGGATCTGTCCTCCTCTTCGGACACGGACCACCCAGCAGGCCCATCTGGTGTGGCAGGGCCCAACCGCACCCCAGGCACCCTCCTACCCACCAACCCATCATCCAGGGCTGATGACCACTCACAGCCCCCTGCTGCCACTGTCGTTGCGGCCACTACCACTGTTGTGGCGGCCACTCCCACGGTCGTTGCGGCCACTCCCACTGCCGCAACCACCACCATCGCCGCAACAACCACCACCGCCGCGACCACCACCACGTCATCACTGGCCCCAGCCCCAGCGCAAGTGGTGGTCCGGCCGACTGGGTCCACCCTGGGAGCCACAGCGAGGACCGTGGTGAGCAATGTGGCTAGTGGGCAGGCCGGTGGCAGCAGTACTGGTGGGAGGAGCAGGGTCAGGCCAACGCCAGCCTCCCCTGGGAGCCATGCCCTGCCTCAAATGGCCAGAGTCCTTGGGGCCTTTGAAGAGGCCCAAGGACAATGGGCCAGGTCTGCTTCCGACACGTGGGAGGTCCTGGGGGTGTTGAGGTCCATGGACGCCCATATGGGCCAATTCGTGTCCCGTATGGACCAACTCGTGGACCTCATGGGCCAGCTGGTGGTGTCGGTGAGGTCACAGGCAAGGCCAGCAACACCACCTCCGCCACCACCTGCTAGGGTGCAGGGTCGTGCAGCAGTGTCCAGTTCCCCTGCGTCCACAGCCAGTGAGCACACCTCACCCACCACCAGCAGGTCGCCACCACACCCCCCCCTCCCAAACGTGGAAGGGGCCGTCCGAAGTGGAAACAGATGTCCCAGGAGGACTTCGCACGCTCCAGACGCAAGTGAGGCAGCCAGCCATCCTTGACCACCCACTGCATTGACTTGGACTACGATCCCACCCCACACAGCCATCAGAATGGCATGTGTCTGTTGGACTAGGGACATAGAACTAGTGGGTACACCCTGAGCATCACGCAGCCATGGCCGACAGCTCATTGTCGCTGCACGCAACACTCATGTCATCACCTTGCACACAATGACATGTCAAAGTTGAAAATAAATGCACCTTTTACACAAACTGCTGTCTGTGCACTGTGTTTATTGAACGATGATCAACCGCCACCTTGAGCAGAAAAGCATTGGATGTGTGGCATGGCGATGGGACAGGAGGGGCTGTAGGGACCTAGGGGGGGGAAGACAGAACAGGAGCACATTCAATGAGTGTGTCACACACCCATCACACAGTACATGTCAACAACTACAAGCAATGTACACACTTCGCACAGAGCAATAGGGCACAATGCCACAGCCACCGTCAGTGGCATACAAACCTGGACATGGACCATTGACACACAGCACACAGTGAACAAAAGGCCTCCGTGACACAGCACACAGACACCTGCACAACTACAGCCACATCAGCCGTCGTACATGGACACTCACCATCAAGTGAAGTATCGGGCGATGAGCTGCTGACGGACATTCACAGCTTCCTCCTCTCCGCTGTCTTCCTCACTCGAGCTGTCCTGGTCTGCAGGCTGGGGCCCTGGTTGATCTCCGTCATCCACAATTAGGGGGATCTGCTTTCGAATAGCCAGATTGTGCAGCATGCAGCAAGCCACCACTATCTGGCACACCTTCTGTGGGGAGTACGCCAGCGCACCCCGGTGCGGTCCAGGCATCTGAACCTGGACTTGAGGAGGCCAAAGGTACGCTCGACCACACGTCTGGTCCTCCCATGTGCCTCATTGTAGCGGTCATCTGCTGGGGTCCGAGGATTTCGTAATGGACTGAGCAGCCAGGGCCCATTCGGGTAAGCCGAGTCACCTGGGCGTGAGGGACACAGAGAACCGTTGCAATTCAAACAGGACAGTAGACAGCATCCTTAAGCCAGCACGCTACACAACTCCACATACTCACCGACAATCCAGCCACGGTCCTGTTGCAGATTGGTCATCAGTCGTGGTAATATGCTGTTGCGCATGATGTGCGCGTCATGGGCCGAGCCTGGGAACTTTGCACACACATGGGAAATGACCATGTCCGCAAGGCACACCACTTGCACATTCGGGGATTGCGTGTGCTTCCGGTTGCGGAAGAGCTGCTCAGTGGCCTGTGGTGGGACAAGGCCAACATGGGTGCAATCTATGGCACCAACGACGTGTGGGATCCGTCCAAGGGCATAGAATGCACCCTTCACTGCCGCCAACTCACGTGCCCTGGGGAATCGGATGTACCTGTTCCTGTACAGCATCATGGCTGCCAGTACATCCCTCAGCACCATGCTGAACATGGGCTGGGACATCCCACCTCCACTGCCCACTGTGTGCTGGAATGACCCAGTGGCGAAAAAATGCAGTGCAGCCATCACCTTAGCCGTGGGGGTGAATGCTGTCGGATACACCCTGCGAGGACGGAGGTGGGGTTCCAACATGGCACATAGTCGATGCAGGGTTGGTCGGTCCAGACGAAATTTCCGGATGACCTCAGAATCCTCCATGTCCGCCAACAATTGGTAAGGGCGGTAAATGTTTGGTCTCCGCCTAGGAAAGATGGAAGTGGACACATGTCAAAGCAACACGCCACATGGCATTTTCACATACACATAACTGATATGACAGAGCAAGAACATGAGTCACAGAACAGCTGTCATGCAGGGACAGCACAGCCACAATACACTTACACAGGTCTCCCACCAATAGCAATGGGCAGTGACACAAACCATTGCTATGTGCATGCACATGGGGATCCAGGCCTCAATGACCTGTGAGGCGTGCTGATGGGGACTGACTGCATATTCGGCAAGCGGCAACACCACGGCAACATGACTGGCTGCTGTGCATCACACTGCTTCCGAGGCTGGATGAGTATGGCACACACCAACGACGATGTGGGCACAGGCTGAGCGGCCAAGACAAGTGGGACCTGTGGCACGAGGGGATATGAGACAGTCATTGGTGTCACCACTGCACCCTATGTGCAGCACTGTACGGATCACACCTCCAGAAGCATTGACAGGTGTACACATTGACAGCCCCATGCCAACACGGCTGTGTGCTTGCAAATACACATCACATGTGACACGTAACCTTGCACGTGCCAAGTGGCAGATGTACATAGTGAGAGATGACATGCGTGTGCATATGCGTATACCATGCCAATGTGCAGATGATGACATGCTAACAGACATGTGGGGGCCGGCCACTGGCCGTCCCTGCCTATGCACACGGCATGTTGTGGCCCCGTCCATTGTGCACCTGCACCCACACGCACATCATGGCCACACCTGCAGATGCAGTGCGCACATCATTCTGTGTGGTGCACATGGCATCAGCGGACTGTCACCAACATGGGCCAGGCCATTACGGCCAACTCCGATGACCCTCGCGGTTGCACCCTGCGTGTTCCACTATGGAGGTAGGCGTCCCGGGCCAGCTGGGAGCAGGCCAACGTCTGCAATTGCCAATGCAGGTCTCAGTGCACTTGTTGCTCGTGTGAATGTCAGGCTGGGCCATGCTGCCCCTCTCAGTCCCAGCAGGCCTGGCCTGCACATTGACTGCACAATGCCAGTAGGTGACAGCACCGACTGCCTAGTGGGTTGCATGTGTCTCCTGTTCAGGACCCTCCAGATGGGCGCTAACTCAGTACTGACTATTGGACACACCATGTCTCGTGATAGGGATGTGTGTGTGGGATGGTGGCACTGAATGTGACTTCCGTTGCGTGGTGGGCCATGCACAGGGCGAGTACGTCGATGATTGCGCAGTGTTGGTCACAGTGGGTGCACCCACACAGATGTGTTGCCCTATGTTCATTTTCTATGTCCGCATGATAATGGACTGTAGATGTGGACAGACTACACATTGGTCGATGTGCTGTCAATATGAATGTGCCTTCACACCAGGCACAGCTGCCCCTGCACATGTGACCCCTGCTGCACTCGCTGCTGGGTCTGTGGAGCTGATGCACCATCTGTGCGTGGGGCGGACAGCTCTCCTCACTTCCGTCATTGCGCATGTCATCACTTTGCCGCAGGTGACATAGATCATGGAGGGCCCACATGTACGCGTGGGTGGCCTCCACAAGTTTGTCCAATGGTTGTACCCCCAGTCAGTGCTTCGAATGTGAATGATGTTGTGCTGGTGCTAATTTCAATGTGGCGGGTGGGCGGGGCTAGGTGCGGGCTTACATGCAGGACATGGGAGGGTGATCGGATTAGCGACTAGTTGCAATACACACGGGGCACGTCTTTTCCTGTCCACATCAGGGTCATTCCTTGAACTCACTGACAGTAATACAGTCGTCTTTGTCCCTGTCCTCATGGCCTCCCCTCGCTCCCCCAATATGCATTTGCACCTGTGGGGCTAGCGCATGCAGATGCAGCCCCAAGCTCGCCCCGGAGAGGCCAAGGAGTGTATGTGTGGGTCCAGTTGAACGAGTGGTCTGTCTCACGGTATGATGTGTGGCGGGACGCCGTCCACCTGCGTGGTGCCCCGACTCGAGACCCGGGCAACATAGACAATGCATAACAGTCTCCGCAGTCCGGATACACCACCTGCGACACACAGAGGCTGTAGCTGCCCTAGCGGCCCATGCCGCGTCCATCTGGGGCTGATGGACCCACACATTCACTCTTTTGCCTCACTGGGGCGGGCTCGGAGGTGCTTGCGCACGCGCTGGCTTCTCTGTTGCAACGGCATGTGACGTGTGTGGAGATGTAGGCAATGGGTGGGATGGTGCGAGCCACCTTCCGTGACGTCACTCCTGCTCGTGATGTGTGCGTCCCCCCAATACTTCCATATGACTTGTGCCATGCTACACATTGAGGATGTTTTGCCTGCGTGATGTGACCTGGAGGAGCGCGCCGAGTCCTCTCCCCCACCATGCTCCACTGCCATCCCGTGCCCTGGATTGCCTGTGCAGGTTGACAATGTTGGGGATACACCTGGTCGACAGGGGCTGTGTGTGCCTTGTCAAGGGACTGGCGGGCGCACAACAGGATCCAGCTTGTCCACAGAGGGTGGGCTGACGTGTATGCCTGATACCGCATTGTTCGTGTGCCCGGCTGCTGTGCACACACGTGTTCACATCCCCCCGACAGGTGGCCTTTAACATTGCCCAGGGAAGCGGTAATGTGCAGTTCCGGACCCCTCCCGACACAGCGTGTTTCAACTTTGCATGTGCGCATCTACCCGTCACACCCACCCACCTGAGCAAAGCGTCACTCCCGCTTCACATGACACATGTGTGTCTTCCACAGTAGTGCTACTCATTTGCGTTGACATCCAATGACAGTGGACTACATGGTCATGTCACGACTGCCGTGTACATCACACACTCTCATCATCTCACATTCGTACTTGTGAAAGGAATCAGCAGAGACAGTTTCTTTCTTCAAACAATGTATTGTGACTTATGTCCTCTGTGATGCAGTATAGTGGACACTACTGGCAGCGGAATGCATGTGGAGGATATACTGAGCATGATTACACATAGCAAAGGGTGTAGGGGTACATGTGATTAGCTGTTGCATGTGGGATGTGGGCTTCAGAGTTACATCTGCTTGGCCGTTGCTGTGCTAATGTTCATTTGCAAATAGCTGCGGAGCTGCGGACTTTGACACAGACGGTATACATTTAGCCTACCAGACCGCTTGGCATCATGGGCACAGTCCATCTCAGTTCCATGTGACAGGTGTGCTGCTGTTGTTACTCATGCACGCGTGCGTGTGAGTTGACATCAGGGCATGGGCTTACGTGCATGCAACGGCGTCCCACTTGTTGTTGCCATGTGGTGGCTACTGGACATGTCACAGTCACTGGGGTCGTGTTGTTGTTGTATGCACTTGTCGTCCATGCAAAGGTCCTGTTACGGGATTTCCGGGGAGGGGGAGAAGGGGTGCAGCTCTCACATACTCCAGCCGAGCGATTCCTGTCCACTGCGCGGTGCATATGTCCATGGGCGCAGGATCCATGTCATGGCATAGTTGTACGTGCAGTTCTGTCCATGTGGGTGCGATACACATGTCCCATGCCACTGCCTCCCCCGATACATGCAGAGTTCCTGGATGTGATGGGGAACAGAGTGCATGTCCCGGACACATCCGATGTCATGGCAGTGTCGTTGATGGTGTGGTATCAGTTGCAGGTCGTTTGGTATGGCTGTTGTAGTGGTTACTGGCCAGTCCGTGCGGAAGCTAAGCATGGGTACAGTGTCGGACATCATGGCTCAATTGGGGGATTGCGTCGGGGTCCTACGAATTGACAGGTTGACAGGTATGCGATGGCTTCCTGCAGGGCTTCCATTTCATTGGTGGTATACATGTTTGCCAGCCAATGTAGCGGATGGTGGCTGTCACGGTGTTGTTCGTAAGTTGTCCCTTGTAGGAGCATGATGGGGCATGCTGGGTGACATTCGATGTAGCTGTGATCCATGATCCGTCGTGTGGAGGCACAGTGGTCCCATTGCAGTGTGGGTCCGATGTTCGCCACATACGCCATGCCCCCATAGGCTGAACAGACCCTGTCGTGTGCGTCCAGAGGGTGGAATAGTGGTAGCAGGTCCGCCCTTGGACATGCCGGGTTGGAGAGGCACAACTCCACAGGATGGTGGAAGGGACACCTCCGACAGTAGAAGACGGGTATGACGCAGCTGAACAATGCGATGCGGTAAGTCAGTCGGTAACTTACGTTCAGCAGGGATAGGGGTTCGCATCCCATTATCTGTATCAGGTTGTGTTTGTACAGCTTGACCTGTCTGGCGTAGTTGGGTAGGTGTGTTGAAGGTGCCATTTTGCTGCGGGGCGATGTGGTGGCGTGCTCCGGCTGTGTGTGCAGTCTGCAGTGTGCAAGCTCCGAGGTTGCTGTGAGGTCTGTGATGGTCGTAGGGGGCAGGACTTGTGTTCTGTTAGCTTGTGCGGAGGACACGGGCCCTCATCCCACGTGCTTCTCTGAATGTTCAAGGTCAGTGGTGTGTGACTCCTTCCAGATAACTTGCATGGGAACGACATGGGGAGTTTTTTCTTTTTCTTTCCCGTTCGGTATGTTCTTAGGTGATATGCGCTATCTGCCCTGTGGTCGGTTTCCTCTGCATGCCTGTGTTGGTCTTTTTTTGGGACAATGGCTGTATTCTCCGGCTTGTTTAGTCGGGATGTGGTTTCGGAGTTGGAATGGAAGGTCATTCAGTGCTGTCTGCTCTCCCATGTGTGGGCGGCAGGCTGTGTTTCCGCTATGCGTTGGGCCTTGTGTGTGGGTGTCATTCTTGGGTCCACCTGTTGTCGGTCCCCGGGCTCTTTGGTGTTCCGTTTTGTATGTCTGGTTCATGGGTGCAGGGTGCTATGGGTGTTTCTGTGTGGTACTGGCGTACCTCTTCCCGACGGGGCCCATGTTCTGCTGGGTGGTGTTGCCGCCGCTGTGTGCTTCGCCATGTTTGTCACACAGGGGTGTGTCCTGATGTTGCGTGACTTCACTGACATGTGGGCGTCGGTTGTGTGACGTTGGGTGTTGGCCGTGAATTGGGCGTTGGGGACATGACTGTGGCAGGCCTGTCACGTGTCATGTGCGTTCTGGGTGTGGCTGGTGTGTGTGGTACTTGGTTGTGTCCCTGTGTTGTTTGTGTGCGACGCATACATGGCTTTATGGTTGGGCGCTGAGTTGTGCGCATGTGTGGCTGCGTCATCGCCGCTGTGCTGCGGTGCCGTGACGGGGTCGTTAGTTCCTGGTCCCAGGTGGTGTGCCCAAGATAGTTGCGAGATGTTGCGATTTGCCCTGTGTGACATTTGTGTGTCTTGTCCACGCAGGGGTGTTGGGGGGGTGCCATGTCCTCCTTTTCCGCACTTGCACTGTGTGCGCTGTTTGCGTGCCCTTGTTGTGTGTGTGCCTACCTGCGTCTCCGCGGTACGTTGCCTCCTAGGTGGTGCATCAGGTATAGCATGGGGAGGGCCTGCAGTGCTGGATTCATGCTCGGGGGTCGCCTCTTCGGTGTCTGTGCTCGGCGTTCGGGTTTCCGCCTCACTTTCACGTGCGGTGTCTCTTAGCCGTGGGAGCTGTTTGTTTGCGGCATCGTAATTTGTACGCCGGGCGGTACGTGATTTCGTCTGGCGGTGTGTCTCCATTAGGCTGCGCCGCTACGTGAGCGGGCGCACTTTGATGGCGGACGGCGTCGCTGGCTTGCCGGCGGTGTTTGGCTGCCTTTTCACATCGTAATTTGGCGGGCGTGTGGGCTGCGGCATGCGGGCGGTAACTGGTGGTTTTTGCATCCGCCAGCACGGCGGTAGTGCTTCTGCCCGCCATCCTAATGGGCCCCTTAATTACAAATAATTTACTTACCACCCTATTCCCCTAAAAACACACAACACACTCCAATAATAAATTAATACAAATAAAATAATTATCAATTAATAATAATTAATTACCAATTAATAATTAATTAACAATGAATTAATTATTAATAACAATAATTAAAAATTAATAATTACTTAATAAAAATTAAATTACTTCCCACCCTATTCCCTATAAACCCACAACCCGTTACAGAAATAAAACACAAAATTTAATTAAAATAAATTAATAATTCTTAAAAATTATTATTTAATTTACTATAATTAAATTACTTCCCACCCTATTCCCTATAAACCCACAACCCGCTACGGTACTAAAACGCAAAATTTACTTTAAAAAAATTACTAATTTCTAAAAAATGTATATATATATTTAAAAAACAGTACAATACTTAACAAAAAATATAGAACACATACATATTAAATACATACTAAAATACATAACACTCATATAAATATCGATATTATTAACATCGATAATTTAACTATCGATATTACTAACATCGATATTTGCAACATCGATATTTCTTACCTTAACTTCGATATTCTGGTTGTAGATATTCTTGACTTCGATATTTTGTCCCTACGATATTTAAAACTCGATATAACTGTGCTTTGATATTTAAAAATCGATATTTTGACTGTCCACCGCTCGGGATACCATACTCTCTGCGCCCAGTCCAGAGCCTCTAGGATGGCTTGGGCCCGGTCATTCCTGATCTTCTTGAGAACTCTGGACAGGAGTGGTATCAGCAGGAAGGTGTGTAGGACTCCTGAGCTCCACTAGAGACGAAATGCATCTCCAAGAGAGAGCCACCTTGGAAATTGAAATGAGCAGAAGTGCTGACATTGAGCATTCTCAACGGTGGCAAATAGATCTAACCAACGCTCTCCCCAATCTTGGCATTGTTCACCCTAAGTTAGCAGGGTATGCCCAGACGTGGGTCCCATGCTCACTTTGCCACTTGATTCAAGCTTGCCTGGCTGATGAGGAGTGTTACTCCGAAACCGGACCCAGGATGCTTGTTTCCGGTCCAGGGAAGACCTGGCTGGCAGTTCTGTCTGGACTGTTCCCATGAGGCAGAGGGTCAAGACTGATTTGCATATGGCTAGGTGTAGGAGAGTAGGATCTGCTTCTTATGGTTACCCCCACTTTTTGCTGATGTTTCACTGCTTTTCGACTGTAGTCTGGCTGGGGCCCTGCTATCCAGGACCCCAGCCTAGCTGCTTCCTCTCTAAATTCATTCCCTGTACCTTAGGTACACCACAGATTGGATTCTGGGGTGCCCTTTTAAGTCCCTAGTATATGGTATACTATGTACCAAGGGCATAGGTACCCCAGAGGCCTACCAGGGGCTGAAGCATGTATTATGCCACCCCTGGGCAGCCTTCCAAAATGACACCACAGGACTGCTACAGCAGCCTGAGTGAGGTGGTGCCTGCACCCCTTACTGATATATAGGTTCACTATATCTCACCCTATCACTGCACATATAAACGTATCAGTACACCCCTATGGCAGGCCTTATCAATCCTGAAGGCAGGGTGCGTGGTTTTGTGTGAGAGGGTGCCCATGCATGAGCAGAGCCCCTCTGCAGCCTTCGGAATCTATCCTCCGGGGTTGTCTGTGAGGCAGCCTGACCATATACTCTTAAGTGCAATATAACCTAGCGGCAAATGCTAACTTTGGGATGGCTGCACGGAAACATGTCGTGTTTGGTGTCAAACACCTTGGAATCATACCCCCACACCAGTAACTGGTGTGGGAGTATGATCCCACCCTTCTAGAGGGAGAGACATGACAGCACCGGTATACCCGGTACCAGCTAACAGAGCCCTGGCATCACAAAATGGTGCTGCAGCCACAGACACGAGTCTGGCCTCCTGCTGCTGACCGAAACTCCGGCAGGGGAGGCCTGGACAATAGGTTTCCTGTCACAGGGAGGTGTTACCACCTCCCAGACAGGCTTTAGTGTATTGGGGCTGGGTGGGTGCACTCTCAGAATGCTTTGAAGTCCTGCACTGGGGGCACATTTGGTGTCCCTGTGCATAGTCCAGTTCAAACCGGTTGCAGGGGCTACCAGCCCCTGCTCTGGCGCGAAACTGGACAAAGGAAATGGGTGTAGCCACCCCTCTTTCCAAACCCTCCCATAGGTGGGTCCCCAGAGTATGTCCAACCCCTTCCTTGGGTATAAGAAAGGAACCCCTGGCTACAGGACTTTAGATTTCCCTGGACGAAACTCTGATACTGAATCCTGGACCTTCGACAATCTGTTCAACGCCAGATGACTGAAGAATCTCCCTTGGAGTAAAGGAGCTACTCCCCTGCTTGGCAGGCACCGAAGACGCATCTGCCCGGTCTGCATCTCTAAAGCTCCCGCCGGACGCTGAAGACTTTGCAACACAGGAGGTGAGTTTCCAGACTTCACAGAGGCTAACCCGAGTCCCCAGCAAAGCTGAGACTCATAGCCCTCGTGGGTACTGTGGAACCGGTACCCCTGGACACCGTGCACATTTGCAAGTGCATATGCTTCTCGTCAATCCTTGAGGCTGTGCTTTAGGTTACTTGTAGCCCTGACCCCGAGCAGTGAATCCACTGAAGATTGCTGGCCTACATACTCCGAGTGACCCGTGGGCCGCCATTTTGTGATTCCTCTTGAGGTCCCTTTGCGATCCTTTGTCCATCAACTTGTGGGTCCCTGAGAAGGGTAACTTTACTTTTATTGGGCTTTCCTGGTTGCTCCAGACGTGCCCTGACTTTCCATTGCTTGGGGAGTCCCCAGGACCTTGCTGGTCTGCACCGAAGCATCTTTCCTCTTCCTGCGTGGGTTGCTGTTGCCAAGGCTTGTTGTGTCCAATCCAGGCACCAACGCTGCAGCACTCGACATCCTTTGTGGAACAGCTCGAATCCAGCTCTTGTTTGTCGTCGACGCCTCCTGGTCCTCGTGGCTGAAGAGTCAAGCTTCACCTCTTTGCACCTGAAACACCCGACATCGGTGGGCATTCGACTATCGTGCCCCCGGTCACTGGCTAGTGACCCAGACTCTGTCCCCTCTGCTTTCAGGTTCTTCACATCTTCGATCCAGGCTTGGATCTCTTCGGACACTTCTCATCTTCCCGGCAGCAGCACTTTTCAGCAACCTGCCATTGAAAACGACGACGCGACCCGAAACCATTTGACACCTATGCACCCGGCTTCTCTGGGTGAGGTAACACGAGTACTCTGGTGCTCCCGTGGGTGTTGGCCCTAGAACCATCTAAGTCCAAAAGGGTTTGTTCCTAGTCCACTCCTAAGTGTCCTTAAACCTTAAAACTCTAACCGCGACTTTCCCCATAGAAGCTAACGGAGCTTGCAGCTGTGTTCAAACACTGCACACGTCCCCCGTGGGTCCCCTGTGTCACTACCTTGGGTGGTTCCTTGGGGTCCCAGCAAATCTACAGGCTCTAGGCCTTGTGTCTAGTCAAGTCGTGGTTCTTATACCACTTTCTTAATATATGGTTTGGTTCGCCCCTAGGGCCTATCGTATATTGTGCTAATTTACTGTGATATTTGAAGTGTAACATATGTGCTTTGACCTCTAGCCTCATAAAGAGACTAGTAGGGTGTGTTTAGAAATAAATACATATATTTTATATATATACCTGGTGTGGTCTCCTTTCATTTAGCCATTCAAGAGATTATAGACTGGTAAAACAAACAGCTTTACACTCCTTCAAGACTTAGCCTGAAGGCTGCTCTCCATAGCTACCACTAGGATAGCTTTCAAATAAGGTTGTCTTAAACCTATCATCAATAAGGGGTTGTTTGGACTGGTGCAAGGTGCCCACTATAACTAGTGGACAGCATATACCAGGCCAACTTCTCACATTGGTGTGCAGCGGTTGGATTCAAGCTTGCCTTTGTTTTACCAGATAATCTCAAGTGAGTGACTAACTGAAAACCACTAAAGGTACCTGAGGTACATATAATTCAAGCTTAAAATTACAGTAAGTTCTACTGAACTTAGAGTTGTGTGTCAAGGGCTTAGCACACCCTTTCTACAACTCAAGAGAGTTTAGTAGGCCACATTAGAGTAGGTAGTGCATACACCACACCTCACTAGTGATGTCTTCAAGGCCAGGAACCAGTGGGTCCCTGCCAGAAGCCAATGGGCTTCTACCATCCAAGTATGACAACCTCCCATTCTTGGAATTGAGAGCATTGTGTAGTACTAGGAAATTGAAGACAGGAAAAAGTGCAAACACCCAACGCCTCATAGAGGTACTGCTGTTGGATGATCTCAGAAGGCCCACAGAGTCTGAAGGGGTAGGCAGAGACGGTGGGGCAGCAGATTTGGAAAGGCCAAGGGGTGAAGATACCCATGACCTGACCTCTGAAGCTGACCAGGAAGATGACACTGATCTTAACCTGGGAAATCCAGCTCCCCTGCATATGAGGAGGAGGGCCACAATGGCCCCCTCTTTATCCCACCAGGGAGAGTTGAGAGTGTGCCTAGAAGGTCAAGATCTCCTTCTCAGGAGTCTAACCATTCTGACACCTCAATAGGGACCTCTGTTTCCTCTCATAGGAGGGAATCCTCTCATGAAAGTAAAGAGAGACTGCTCAAGTATGAAGAAGCTCAGCTTAGAATCAGAAGAGAGCAGTTGGCTTTAGATAGGGAGTCCCTAGAGCTTCAGAAAACTAGAAGAAAGTTGGGACTAGAGTCCCATGGTGGCAGCAACTTCCCTAGTGTTAGGGAAAGGTCTCATGACCATAGAAACCTAAGCAAGATTGTACCTCCCTACCAGAGTGGGGATGACATCCACAAATGGGTTACTGCACTGGAAAGGGCCTGTAAAGTTCAGAGGGTCCCCCAGGAACAGTGGGCAGCAATCTTGTGGCTCGCCTTTGCAGACAAGGGTAGATATAAGCTCCTCACTGTAAGAGAAGAGGATGCTGATGATTACCAAATCTTGAAAAGTGCACTGATTGAGGGGTTTGGCCTAACCACTGAACAGTATAGGATAAAGTTCAGAGATACCCAAAAGGCACAGAATCAAGACTGGGTGGACTTTGTAGATTGTGCTACTAAGGCTCTGGTGGGCTGGTTACTTGGCAGTAAGGTGTGTGATTTCAAAGGATTGTACAACTTAATTATGAGGGAGCAGATCCTTAATTATTGTCAAAATCAGCTGTTGCATCAGTACCTGGTGGACTCTGATCTGACCTCTTCCCAAGAATTGGGAAAGAAGGCAGACAAATGGGTCAGAACCAGGGTGAGGCAGAAGGTTCAGAACCAAGGTGGTGACCCAAAGAAGCAAGATTCTAAGAACTCTGACAAGGGTGGGGAAAAGGGTAAAGACCAGAAGTCTTCTCAAGGTCCCCAAAAATCTTCATCTGGGGGGGAGTCCCAATGTAACAAAAATAAAGGCCAAAAGAAACCATGGTGTAAAATCTGTAAGCAGAAAACCCATTGGACAAGTGACTGTACAAAGTCCAAAGACTCAACTCCTGCCACCATTGCCCCTAAGGCAACTGTTCCCCCTAGTGCAGCTACAATTGGTGGTACTCAGAATAAGGGTGTAGTAGGGTTAACCCTGGGTTCTGAGATAGGCTCTGGCCTAGTCAGAGTTCCAACTCAGGCTGTCCTTGTCTGTGATGGAGGCATGGACATGTCCTCCTTTGTGAGTCCCAGTAACTTGGGCACATACAGACAGCAGCCTTTGATAAATGGAAAAGAGGCTTTGGCATTCAGGAACACAGGAGCAAGTGTCACAATGGTGACAAAAGAACTTGTGGCTCCTGGGCAGATTATACTTGGTGAGATGTACCAAGTGACCAATGCTAGCAATGTCAGGACAGACCATTCCTTGGCAGTTGTTAATTTCTCCTGGGGATGGGTAACTGGCCTCAAGAAAGTTGTGGTAAGTGCAGACCTCCCTGTTGAATGCTTGCTTGGCAATGATCTAGAAACTTCAGCTTGGGCAGAAGTGGAGCTCAGGACACATGCAGAAATGCTAGGGATCTCTGCACATGTATTTGCTGTGACCAGGTCACAGGCCAAAAAGTCTAACACTGACCAGGCCCCGGGTTCTGGAAGAATGGACCAGGTGCCTCCCAAGGGGAGGAGCAGTCGGGTTAAGGCAGTGCCTTCCCCCCTGACTCAGAATACAGATCAGCCTCCTGAGGGAGATGATCTTAGTCCTGAAGAAGGAACTGTCCCAGAGGAGCTTGAACCTGATCAGGTTGAGTTCTTGGGGACAGGGGGCCCTTCAAGGGCAGACCTGAGCCAGGAGCAGCAAAGCTGCCCCTCTCTTGAAACCCTCAGAAAGCAAGCTGCTGGTGAGGCTGCTGGGAATGCTAGTGGCACCCATAAAATATATTGGGATGATGGACTCCTATATTCAGAGAGTAGAGACCCCAAGCCTGGTGCTTCCAGGAGGTTGGTAATACCTCTGAAATTTAGGGGCTTCCTATTGACACTAGCCCATGATATTCCTCTAGCAGGTCACCTGGGCCAAAACAAAACTTGGGACAGAATTGTTCCTCACTTTCATTGGCCCCACATGTCTGAAGACACCAAGGAATTTTGTCACTCCTGTGTCAACTGCCAAGCCAGTGGGAAGGCAGGTGGAACCACAAAGGCCCCCCTGATACCACTACCTGTGGTGGGGGTTCCCTTTGAGAAAGTGGGGATTGATATAGTTGGTCCCATGGATCCTCAGACAGCCTCTGGGCACAGATTTATCCTGGTGGTGGTGGACCATGCCACTAGGTACCCAGAAGCAATCCCACTTAGGACCACCACAGCACCTGTGGTGGCAAGGGCCCTCTTGGGAGTATTCTCAAGAGTGGGTTTTCCTAAGGAGGTAGTATCAGACAGGGTTACAAACTTCATGTCTAGTTACTTGACTGCAATGTGGAAGGAGTGTGGAGTGAATTATAAATTCACCACACCCTATCACCCACAATGCAATGGTTTAGTTGAAAGGTTCAACAAAACCTTAAAGGGCATGATCAAAGGTCTCCCAGAAAAGCTTAGGTGCAGATGGGACATCCTTTTGCCCTGCCTTTTATTTGCCTACAGGGAGGTGCCTCAAAAGGGGGTTGGTTACAGCCCTTTTGAACTTTTGTTTGGCCATCCTGTTAGGGGTCCTTTGTGTCTGGTGAAGGAGGGATGGGAGTTGCCTCTCATACCCCCTAAACAGGACATAGTGGACTATGTACTTGGTCTCCGCTCCAGGATGGCAGAGTATATGAAAAAGGCAACTAAAAACCTTGAGGCTAGCCAGGAATTACAAAAGGCCTGGCATGACCAAAAGGCTGTGCTGACTGTGTACCAGCCAGGACAGAAGGTGTGGGTGTTGGAGCCTGTGGCCCCAGCAGCTCTCCAAGATAAGTAGAGTGGCCCCCATACAATTGTTGAACAGAAGGGAGAGGTTACCTACTTGGTAGACCTTGGAACTCCCAGGAGTCCCCATAGGGTACTTCATGTCAACAGACTGAAACCATATGTCGACAGGGCAGATATGGGCTTGCTCATGGCTACTGATGAGGGACAGGAGGAAGAGAGTGATCCACTCCCTGACCTGCTCTCTCAGAACTCTGATGATGGATCAGTAGATGGTGTAGCCTTGGCAGGCAGCCTCACTGTCCAGCAACAAACTGACTGCAGAAAAGTTCTCAGTCAGTTCAGGCATATGTTCTCCCTGACACCTAGTCAGATTACCTGGTGCACTCATGAAGTGGACACTGGGGACAGTCTGCCTGTCAAGAATAAAATCTACAGGCAGCCTGATCATGTCAGGGATTGTATAAGGACAGAGGTCCAAAAGATGTTGGATTTGGGAGTCATTGAACCCTCAGATAGCCCTTGGGCTAGTCCAGTAGTCCTTGTGCCTAAACCTCACACCAAAGATGGCAAGAGAGAAATGAGGTTTTGTGTGGACTACAGGGGTCTCAATGCAGTCACAAGGACTGATGCCCATCCCAAGGGCAGATGAGCTTATAGATACTTTGGCCTCAGCCAAGTTTCTGAGCACATTTGACTTGACAGCTGGCTACTGGCAGATCAGACTAGCTGATGATGCAAAGCCAAAGACAGCATTTTCTACCCCTAGTGGGCATTATCAATTTGTGGTGATACCCTTTGGTTTGAAAAATTGCACCTGCCACTTTCCAAAGGTTGGTGAATACAGTCCTTACAGGCCTGGAAGACTATAGTGCAGCATATCTAGATGATATTGCTGTCTTTAGCTCCACCTGGGAGGATCACCCGGTCCACCTAAGGAATGTTTTGGAGGCCCTGCAAAAAGCAGGCCTAACTATCAAGGCTACTAAGTGCCAGATAGGGCAGAGTCAGGTTGTGTACCTGGGCCACCTTGTGGGTGGAGGCCAGGTTCAACCATTGCAGAGCAAAATCCAGACCATAATGGACTGGGTTGCTCCCACTACCCAGACTCAGGTGAGAGCCTTCTTGGGCCTGACTGGGTACTACAGAAGATTTGTAAAAGTTTATGGATCCATAGTGACCCCATTGAATGACCTTACCTCTAAGAAAATTCCCAAAAAGGTTCAGTGGACAGTTAGCTGTCAAAAGGCATTTGATGACCTGAAGCAGGCCATGTGCACTGCTCCCATTCTGCAGAGTCCTGATTACTCCAAAAAGTTCATTGTACAAACAGATGCATCTGAGTTGGGGGTAGGGGCTGTACTGTCACAGTTGAATGATGAAGGTCAGGATCAGCCAGTAGCTTTTATTAGCAGAAGGCTGACCTCCAGAGAGAAACGTTGGTCAGCCATAGAGAGGGAGGCCTTTGCTGTGGTTTGGGCTCTGAAGAAGTTGAGGCCATACTTGTTTGGCACTCACTTCATTGTTCCAGACAGACCATAAGCCCCTCTTATGTCTAAAACAGATGAAGGGTGAAAACCCCAAACTTTTGAGGTGGTCCATTTCCCTACAGGGGATGGACTATACAGTGGAACATAGACCTGAGAGTAGCCATGCCAATGCAGATGGACTCTCCAGATATTTCCACTTGGAACATGAAGACTCAACTGGTCAAGGTTAATTTAATGTCCCTGCGTTTGGGGGGGGGGGTTGTGTAGGAGAGTAGGATCTGCTTCTTATGGTTACCCCCACTTTTTGCTGATGTTTCACTGTTTTTCGACTTTAGTCTGGCTGGGGCCCTGCTATCCAGGAACCCAGCCTAGCTTCTTCCCCTCTAAATTGATTCCCTGTACCTTAGGTACACCACAGATTGGATTCTGGGGTGCCCTTATAAGTCCCTAGTATATGGTATACTATGTACCAAGGGCATAGGTACCCCAGAGGCCTACCAGGGGCTGAAGCATGTATTATGCCACCCCTGGGCAGCCTTCCAAAATGACACCACAGGACTGCTACAGCAGCCTGAGTGAGGTGGTGCCTGCACCCCTTACTGAGATATAGGTTCACTATATCTCACCCTATCACTGCACATATAAACCTATCAGTGACCTCTATGGCAGGCCTTATCAATCCTGAAGGCAGGGTGCGTGGTTTTGTGTGAGAGGGTGCCCATGCATGAGCAGAGCCCCTCTGCAGCCTTCGGAATCTATCCTCCGGGGTTGTCTGTGAGGCAGCCTGACCATATACTCTTAAGTGCATTATAACCTAGCGGTAAATGCTAACTTTGGGATGGCTGCACGGAAACATGTTGTGTTTGGTGTCAAACACCTTGGAATCATACCCTCTGGTGTGGGAGAATGATCCCACCCTTCTAGAGGGAGAGACATGACAGCACCGGTATACCCGGTACCAGCTAACAGAGCCCTGGCATCACAAAATGGATGCTGCAGCCACAGACACGAGTCTGGCCTCCTGCAGCTGACCGAAACTCCGGCAGGGGAGGCCTGGACAATAGGTTTCCTGTCACAGGGAGGTGTTACCACCTCCCAGACAGGCTTTAGTGTATTGGGGCTGGGTGGGTGCACTCTCAGAGTGCTTTGAAGTCCTGCACTGGGGGCACATTTGGTGTCCCTGTGCATAGTCCAGTTCAAACCGGTTGCAGGGGCTACCAGCCCCTGCTCTGGCACGAAACTGGACAAAGGAAATGGGTGTAGCCACCCCTCTTTCCAAACCCTCCCATAGGTGGGTCCCCAGAGTATGTCCAACCCCTTCCTTGGGTATAAGAAAGGAACCCCTGGGTACAGGACTTTAAATTTCCCTGGACGAAACTCTGATGCTGAATCCTGGACCTTCGATGATCTGTTCAACGCCAGATGACTGAAGAATCTCCCTTGGAGTAAAGGAGTTACTCCCCTGCTTGGCAGGCACCAAAGACGCATCTGCCCAGTCTGCATCTCTGAAGCTCCCGCCGGATGCCAAAGACTTTGCAACACTGGAGGTGGGTTTCCAGACTTCCGAGAGGCTGACCCGAGTCCCCAGCAAAGCTGAGACCCGTAGCCCTTGTGGGTACCGTGGAACTGGAACCCCTGGACACCGTGCACATTTGCAAGTGCATATGCTTCTCGTCAATCCTTGAGGCTGTGCTTTGGGTTACTTGTAGCCCTGACCCCGAGCAGTGAATCCACCGAAGATTGCTGGTCTACCCACTCCGAGTGACCCGTGGGCCGCCATTTTGTGATTCCTCTTGAGGTCCCTTCGCGATCCCTTGTCCATCAACTTGTGGGTCCCTGAGAAGGGTAACGTTACTTTTATTGGGCTTTCCTGGTTGCTCCAGACGTGCCCTGACTTTCCATTGCTTGGGGAGTCCCCAGAACCTTGCTGGTCCGCACTGAAGCATCTTTCCTCTTCCTACGTGGGTTGCTGTTGCCAAGGCTTGTTGTGTCCAATCTGGGCACCGACACTGCAGCACTCGACATCCTTTGTGGGACAGCTCGAATCCAGCTCCTGGTTGTCGTCGACACCTCCTGGTCCTCGTGGCTGAAGAGTCAAGCTTCACCTCTTTGCACCTGAAACACCCGACATCGGTGGGCATTCGACTATCGTGCCCCTGGTCACTGGCTAGTGACCCAGACTCTGTCCCCTCTGCTTTCAGGTTCTTCACATCTTCGATCCAGGCTTGGATCTCTTCGGACACTTCTCATCTTCCCGGCAGCAGCACTTTTCAGCAAGCTGCCATTGAAAACGACGACGCGACCCGACACCATTTGACACCTATGCACCCGGCTTCTCTGGGTGAGGTAACACGAGTACTCCGGTGCTCCCGTGGGTGTTGGCCCTAGAACCATCTAAGTCCAAAAGGTTTCGTTCCTAGTCCACTCCTAAGTGTCCTTAAACCTTAAAACTCTAACCGCGACTTTCCCCATAGAAGCTAACGGAGCTCGCGGCTGTGTTCAAACACTGCACACGTCCCCCATGGGTCCCCAGTGTCACTACCTTGGGTGGTTCCTTGGGGTCCCAGCGATTCTACAGGCTCTAGGCCTTGTGTCTAGTCAAGTCGTGGTTCTTATACCACTTTCTTAATATATGGTTTGGTTCGCCCCTTGGGCCTATCGCATATTGTGCTAATTTACTGTGATATTTGAAGTGTAACATATATGCTTTGACCTCTAGCCTCATAAAGAGACTAGTAGGGTGTGTTTAGAAATAAATACATATATTTTATATATATACCTGGTGTGGTCTCCTTTCATTTAGCCATTCAAGAGATTATAGACTGGTATAACAAACAGCTTTACACTCCTTCAAGACTTAGCCTGAAGGCTGCTCTCCATAGCTACCACTAGGATAGCTTTCAAATAAGGTTGTCTTGAACCTATCATCAATAAGGGGTTGTTTGGACTGGTGCAAGGTGCCCACTATAACTAGTGGACAGCATATACCAGGCCAACTTCTCACACTAGGTCTGAACTGGGGTAGTGACGTGAGCTAAAGAATGATGATGGATTCAACCCAGATCTGTGACTGGGGGTGAGTGTCTGAAAAGTTTCAGCACTCCGTCCATCATCTCCTTGTGTTTGCATTGTTCGCCCTAAGTTGGCAGGGTATGCCCGGACGTGGGTCCCTTGCTCACCTTGCCACTGGATTCAAGCTAGCCTGGCTGACGAGGAATGTTACTCCGAAACTGGTCCCAGGATGCTTGTTTCCGGTCCAGGGAAGATCTGGCTTGGCAGTTCGGTCTGGACTGTTCCCGTGAGGCACAGGGTCATGACTGGGTTGGCCAAGTGAGCTAAAGAATGATGATGGATTCAACCCAGATCTGTGACTGTGGGGTGAGTGTCTGAAAAGTTTCAGCGCTCCGTCCATCATCTCCTTGTGTTTGCATTGTTTGCCCTAAGTTGGCAGGGTATGCCCAGACGTAGGTCCCTTGCTCACTTTGCCACTGGATTCAAGCTAGCCTGGCTGATGAGGAGTGTTACTCTGAAACCGGTTCCAGGATGCACATTGATTAGTCTAACTGGCTCTCCTGCCCATGAACCGTCGACGACAAGAGCCCTGCCGCCCTCCAGTTCGGTGACTGAGTCCATTTTGAAACGCCTTCCTCTGACTAAGGTAGCCACTCCTACAGTCCTACTGCTGTTCCCACCAGACCAAAAGGAAGGCCCTAGGGTCCACTGCTGTTCTAGGTGCTTGTATGATGTTGCAAAGGGGATGGAGCATTCCTGAATCATGTACACATCACACTCCTGGCTGGCAAGAAAACTCAAAGTACTAGCACATCTGCGCCTGTCTCTAATTCTTCTGACATTTACGGAAAATAATGAAATAGCCATCATTAATTAGTTTTTAAGAGTTTAACTTAATACTTAAAAACGAATGATCAAGTCAAAGCAATTGGTTACAAATACAAGTGACAAGGCTGCTTACAGGGCTTGTTCAGCCTCCTGTTGGGTCTCCGGTGCTGGGCCTTCCTGCTCGGCAGCTGTTGCTTGCTGTTGCACGATGGCTGCTCTTGGCTGGGCTTGGGGTCTACCTCCTCCAGGGTGGCGGGCAGGTCTTGCTCTCGGTCCTCGATGGAGGTCTCCACCTCTTCTACTCTTGCTGGCAATGGGGGTGGGGATGCTTCCATGGAGGTTGCCAGCGCCTTCATCTCCTTCAGCACTTTCGACACTTGCTCGAGTTGCTCATCTGGGCTGTCTTGTTCCGGCTGCTCTTCCTCTTCCGGATCATCGAGCGCGGAGTAGGGGTTGTGGTTGCTCAGGGGTCGCTTGCTAGTTTCTTCAGAGTCCAGTGAGTGCCTCCTTTTCTTGCGCTCCTCTTTTGTCCAGGGCCCTTTATCCTGGTCCTCGGTGGCAGCTTGGGCGGGAGCCTCCATTGGCTCACTGTGCTCACTGGGCTCAGGGATGGCAGGTGGGATAGCTTTGGGTGTCTGTAGCTCCGGGACCTTGGCGGTGTCCTGGTTGGGCTTGGGTTTGTCCTGTTTGGAGCCCTTCCCTCTCCCAGTCCTCCTTACCCGCCGCGGGGCTGGGACTGGAGGCCTGATCTCATCCGCCTCCTCCTGTTGATCTCTCCACGGAAGTTTGGCAGCTTGGGCGTAGGATTTGGCTCTTTTTGGGCAGTCCTTAAAGAGGTGGCCTACACCCCCGCAGAGGTTGCATGGGGTTTCCTCTTTGCAGGTCTTTGCCGTGTGGCCTTCTTGTTTGCAGTCCCTGCATACTTGCGCCGTGCAGTCCTTGCCGGTGTGGCCTGGTTTGCTGCACCTGTTGCATAGTTTGGGCTGCCCAGGGTAGTACAGGTATCCTGAGTCGCGCCCTTGGGAGAAGCTGGAAGGGTGGTGGTGGATTCCATCTTGGGCCGACGGGTCCTCTTTCAGCTTTACCATCACTGTCCATTTACCATCCAGATACCATCACTATCCAGGTTGCGGGAGGGTTCTTTTGTCACTGTGCAGTGGCGGTGTAAGAAGGTTGTCAGGTCTTGGATATTGACGTGTGGATTGTAGACATGCACGGTCATTCTCTTAACCTCCAGCACGAGCTGGCATTCCAGGTGGAAGTCAGAGAAAGGGTTCTCCTCCTGTTGTGACCAGCACATCTGCCAATACCTTCTGCAGATTTGTTCAGACATGAACGTAAGCAGGTAGGTGCCTTTGGGTGCATCCGACATTATGCACCAGATTTCTGGTGTTGTGAAACCCATCTTGGTTACCAGTAGCTCAGTGAAGATCTTCCTGCTCAGGTGTGGTGTGGAGCCATCTGATTCCACCTTCCTCTGCAGCTTTACAGTGTTGTGGAACCATGGGTTCAGCGGTCTGCTCATCTTGCTGTTCTGTGTACGCCCCTTCTGACGTAGGCGAGCGATGGGAGCTGTTTCAGCGCCTCAGGCCACAGCTGGTCACCTCAAGAACAATTTTGATGGGTGGGGATTTCAACTGTATTCTGGCCTCCTGCTGGCCTCCTGCTGCTGACCGAAACTCCGGCAGGGGAGGCCTGGACAATAGGTTTCCTGTCACAGGGAGGTGTTACCACCTCCCAGACAGGCCTTAGTGGATTGGGGCTGGGTGGGTGCACTCCAAGAGTGCTTTGAAGTCCTGCACTGGGGGCACATTTGGTGTCCTCGTGCATACCCCAGTTCAAACCGGTTGCAGGGGCTGCCAGCCCCTGCTCTGGCGCGAAACTGGACAAAGGAAATGGGTGTAGCCACCCCTCTTTCCAAACCCTCCCATTGGTGGGTCCACAGAGTTAGTCCAACCCCTTTCTTAGGTATAAGTAAGGAACCCCTGGCAACAGGACTTTAGATATCCCTGTACGAAACTCTGCAACTGAATCCTGGAACTTCGACGCTCTACTAAAGACTAGAGGACTGAAGAAATCTCCCTTGGGGTCAAGGAGGGACTCCCCTGCTTGGCAGGCACCAACAAAGCATTTGCCGGTCTGCATCTCCGAAGCTCCCGCCGGACTCCGAAGCAACTGCAGCCCAGGAAGAGAATTTCCAGACTTCTCAGAGGCCGACCCGAGTCCCCAGCAAAGCTGAGACCTGCAGCCCTCACGAGTGATGTGGAACCTGAACCCCTGGACACTGTGCACATTTGCTAGTGCATCAACTTCTCGACATCTCTTGAAGTCCTGCTTTGGGTTACTTGTAGCTCAGGCCCGAGCACCATTTGCACCGAAGATTGTGAGCCTACACTCCACGAGTGTTCCGTGTGCCTGCTTCTTGCATTTCCGCTTGAGGCTCCTTTGCGATCCCTGGTCTGTCGACTGGTGGGTCCCTGTGAAGGCAACTCTGATTTTCTTTGGGCTTCCCTGGTTGCTCCAGAAGTGCCCTGACTCCCCACCAAGTGGTGAGTCCCTCAGACCTTGCTGGTCTGCACAGAAGCATATTTCTCCTTTCTGCGTGGGCTGCTGTTGCCAAGGCTTGTTGTGTTCAATCCGGACACCAACGCTGCAGCACTCGACATCCTTAGTGGGACAGCTTGAATCCAGCTCCTGGTTGTCGTCGACGCCTCCTGGTCTTCGTGGCTGAAGAGTCAGGCTTCACCTCTTTCACCTGAAGCACCCGACATCGGTGGGATTCGACTATCGTGCCCCTGGTCACTGGCAAGTTACCCAGACTCTGTCCCCTCTGCTTTCAGGTTCTTCTCATCTCCGATCCAGGCTTGGATCTCTTCGGACACTTCGCATCTTCCCGGTAGCAGCACTTCCTTGCAGGCTGCTATTGAAATCGACGACGCGACCCGACACCATTCGACACCTATGCACCCGGCTTCCCTGGGTGAGGTAACTCGAGAACTCCGGTGCTCCCGTGGGTGTTGACCCTAGAACTGTCTAAGTCCAAGAGGGTTTGGTCCTAATCCATTTCTAAGTGTCCTTAAACTCTAAAACTCTAACGGCGACTTTCCCATAGACGATAACGGAGCTCGCGGCTGTGTTCACACACTGCACACAGCTCCCCGTGGGTCCCCTGTGTCACTACCTTGGGTTGTTCCTTGGGGTCCCAGCGATTCTACAGGCTCTAGGCCTTGTGTCTACTTAAGTCGTGGTTCTTATACCACTTTCTTAATATATGGTTTGGTACGCCCCTAGGGCTAATCGTATATTGTGCTAATTTACTATGCTATTTGACTTGTAACTTGTGTACTTTGACCTCCAGCCTCATAAAGAGACTACTGGGTAGTGTTTAGTAATAAATACATATATTTTATATGTTAGACCTGGCACCATTGCCGTGGGTCTCCCTCCCATTTTTCGCTGTTGTCTCCTCTGTTTTTGCTGGTGTTAGATGCTCTGGGCGCTGTGCCACTGCCATTCAGTGCCACAGCGCGAATGCTCCCTGTGTAAATATGTCTATATGAATTGGTATATCCCTGATTGGCTTATTTGGTTTACCTGTTAGTCCCTAGTAGTGTGGCCTGTGTGTGCCCAGGGCTGGTAAACCAAATGCTGCTGGTGGGCCTGCAGCACTGATGTGTGCCACCCACAGAAGCAGCTTGTAAAGTGTGTCTCAGACCTGCCACTGCAGTGTCTGTGTGCAGTCCAGAACTGCCATCTTGGCTGTGAAGTGCACCCACTTCCCAGCCCCTGAACCTTCCCTTGGCATCATGTAAGTCACCCCTATGGTAGGGTGCATTGTATGTGTAAGGTAGGACATTCCTTGGTGTGTGTGTAGCATGTCCTGGTAGTGAATTACACCCAATTTCGTTTTTCACTACTGTAAGGCTACCTGTTCCTCATAGGCTAGAATGGGCAGTTTGACTATTACATCCTATAGTCCTAACTGACCCCAGGAACATGGTAGAAAAACGAATTTAGTATGCCTGAGCTCAGAATAATAAAATACATCGTTTAGTGAAGTTTATTTTTATATTCTGTGTTTGAAAATACCACTTTTAGAAAGTAGGTATTTTCTTGCCTAAGCCTTCCAGTGTGCTCTGCTGTTATGTGTATTGGCTGTCTGGTTTTGGAGGGGCAGGGCAGGCTGAGTCAGACCTGGGTTGAATAGAGAGATCTGCATTTAGAGTATGGGGAGGGGTGGCTCCTTGACCTGAATAGGGCTGTGCCTGGCAAGGTGAATGCTGGCTCCACCTCCTACTGTGTGTCTGCTAGCAGACCCCCTCTTTCTGAAAGGAAGGATGCAGCCTGGTAAACAAAGTGCTCCAGGTCTGAGCAGAACTGGTTCTGGCTCGGTTCAGTGACTTGTAGCTTCTGAGAACAAAGACTTTTGGGGTATAAATATCTGTGCTCAAACCCCTACAAATTGTATTGCCCTTGGATCTGGAGAGGAAACTCTGTCCGTGCCACTGGACCTTGAAGAAGAAAGAAAAGGACTTTTGAGAGAACTTTTATTTTTGTACAGCAATTACCCAAGGGCTAGGAAAAGAGCTAGCCTCCTGCTGGAGTCTCAGGCCCATCAGACTCCACCACCAACCTCCTGCTCCCTCCCTGCGAGGACTGCTATCTGCTGATGAGGCTCCTGTGAGTTCCAGGGCCTCTAGTTTGCTTCAGAGAAAAGAGTGTTGGAAATCGACGCTAACGCACCTTTGCGAGCCGCTGCAGTCGAGAGCGCTGGGAAAATCATTGCGCTGCTGCCGCTGAGTGCTCGCAACATGAAACCATCGCTAACGCCCCTTTGCGAGCCGCTGCAGCCGAGACGCGCTGGAAAAACCATCGCGCTGCTGTCGCGTGCGCTCGCAACCCCTAAAGAAATCATCGCTTCAAGACATTGCATTGCGGACGCCGTGCGTCCGCCATTTTCATCGCATCGCACCAAATTTCGTCGCTCCCTCGCGGAGCGTCTTCTCTTCGCATCGCAACACTATCGCCCAACGCAACAGGATCATCGCATCGACTTCTCCCTCGCGGCAAGAAAGTCATCGCATCGGCGGTCCAGCGTGCAGAAGTTTGTCACATCGTCTCCGTACGCATCACGCAGATCGGCGCATCATCCTCCCTTGCGGCAAGGATTTCAACGCATCGCCGGCCTCGCGTGCCGAGAATCATCGCTACAGCTTATTTGCGACATTTTGTTGGTTTTACTACTAAACCCAGGTACTTTGTGAGAGAAAGGGTCGCAGAGACCAGTGCTTTGAATTTGAACCTTATTTTTGCAACCTTTGAACTATTTTTTGACAGCCCTTCAACAGCAATCCTATTTTTGACAGTATTGTACCTTTTACAGTTATTGGTCTTGTGATAAGTCTATATATATATAAAGATACTTATTTTTATAACTACTTGTGTGGTGTCCCTTTGTAGTGTGCCTCACTGTGTTACTGTGTATGGTCATAAATGCTTCACACACTGCCTCTGAGATAAGCCTACCTGCTCGTGCTACGTTACCACAGGGTTGAGCAGGGGTATCAAGGAGGGTAGCCCTCTTACTCTGACTTAGGAAGAAGGGTCCCTACTTGGACAGTGGCCAGCCATTGCCAACTAGAGACCCCCATTTCTAACATTGGTGGTCAGCGGTGAGGATCTGGACTTGCATTTATGATCGCATACAGTAATTATAGTGTACACTACTAGTGAGTGCAGACCATAACGTACCGCATACATTTTTGAGAGTTTTTGGATCCTATATTGTGATTGATATTGCCGGTGATTTTTTACCCGCATACATTTTTGAGAGTTTTTTGGATCCTATATTGTGATTGATATTGCCGGTGATTTTTACCCGCATACATTTTCTTGAGAAGTTTTCTTCTATCCTTTATTGAGATTGCCAGTTATTTCTACAATGGGCAAGCCCAGATCCAATGCCTCAGAGGATCTCTCCTGGGAAGAAGAGAAAATAGAAACCTACAATGCCAAGCAGCTCAAATATTTTTGCAAGCAATTCACAGTCCCTATCACAGGTCTCACTAGAAGGGAGGAGTATTACAAGGCGCTGAAGGCTTGGCTAGAAGCCAGGGATGCCCCTAAGGATATAGGAGAGCTTGTGGAGAGGGGAGAGAATGCAGGAGAGCAGCAGGGCGAAGTAGTAGACTTAGTAGGAGATAAAGCAATTTCCAGCCCGGGCACTAGTGTGTCCGCTAAGGGTCTGTCCCCAGAAGAGATGGAGGACAGGGAGGGAGTTAGGCGGCATAATATGGAGATGGCTAAGCTTAAAATGGATGGTCACCGGGACCTAGAGAACAAGAAGTTAGAAGTTGAGATTATGAAAATGAAACTTGAGCATGAGAGAGTATTGAGGGAGTTGGAGATTAAAGCTAAGAGTATGGAGATCTCCCCCTCTGGTGGCAGCATACCTGTAGTACATCCTGAGAGTAGGGTGTATATACCCAAGGAGGTTATTAAGGATTTCCACAAAAGTGAAGATATTGGGCAATGGTTTGCCTCTTATGAATTAGCCATGGTGTCCCACCGGGTCCCTGAGAAGGATTGGGGAGCGGGGTTGTGGGGACGCTTTGTGAGTGAGGGGAGGGATACCTTGTTGGACCTGCCCCCAGAAAGTAGGATGGTTTATGCCTACATGAAGGAAGCGTTGATGACCCGCTATGGTTTGACCCCTGAGATGTATAGGCAGAGGTTTAGGATCTGCAAGAAGCTAGAGGGTACCACGTGGGTTGAGTATGTGTCTTTTTTGCAGAGCCATGGAACAGCTGGGTAAAAGGTAGCAAAGTAGAAACTTTTGCGCAGCTTTATGATTTGATTGTATGGGAGCATTTATCTAGTAATTGTTTTCCTGAGCTACGCCAGCACCTGATTGATTGCAAGCTGACTAACCCTAGAAAGCTTGCTGAGGAGGCGGACCGCTGGGTGAGCACCCGGGTTCGCAAGGGTCCAGTGGGAGACTTCGCCAAAGGTGGGCAGGGTCCCCAGCAGAGGAGTGGGGGGGACAAGGGTCAACAGAGGGAGTTCCACCGAGGGCCCCAAAGTAATCCCCAAGGGAACCAAGC
The DNA here is from genome assembly GCA_963921515.1 of Calotriton arnoldi. Lineage (NCBI taxonomy): Eukaryota > Metazoa > Chordata > Amphibia > Caudata > Salamandridae > Calotriton > Calotriton arnoldi. Next base: position 32,639 of record CAWUFW010014208.1, on the reverse strand, counting down.
AGTGGTGTCCCAGCCCCCCCAAGAAAGGAGGCCAGTGCCCCCAACAGGTAGGCCTGTTCCCAGGGGGCCTGTCACTTGTTACAACTGTGGTCAAGTGGGCCACAGATACTTTGATCCCCAGTGCCCCCAACGGAGAGGCCAGTGCACCACCCCGTGCACCACCCCGCCAGATTGCTAGTGTAGCCCTGGGAGAGGAGGAGAAGGGTGCCCAAGAGGGGTGGGATCCCGTAGAGTTGACCCTTGTCTCATTAGGGGACTTTGAGATGGTTCCCAAGCCTGCACTGCCTGCTAACACTAAAAAATACAGGCAGTGGGTGACCATCAATGGCCATAGAGTGGAGGCTCTAAGAGACACAGGAGCCAGTGTAACTGCTGTCAGCTCCCGGTTGGTGTCCAAAGAGCAGGTTGTCCCCCATGCATTCTACCCAGTAGTGTCCGCAGACAACTCAGAGAGCCAATGTGAGGTGGCTCAGGTTCCCTTTGAGTGGGGGGGGTCTCAGGAACTCTTCAGGTGGCTTTGAGGCCCGCCATGCCTGTAGACTGTCTGCTGGGAAATGATTTAGAGGACTCCCCGTGGGCTACGGTGGAGAGGAAGGCTCACTTAGAAATGTTGGGTCTGCCTGAGTGGGCGTGTGCTACCACTCGGTCCATGGCAGCCAAGGAGGGTGTTGAGAAGGACCTGGAGCCTGAGAGTATGGCCCAGATCCCTGCCTTAGAGAGAAGGGGCAGGGGGCGCGGGAAGCCGGCCCCCTTGGTTCCCACGGCCCAGGAAGGAGCAGGCCCTGAAGGGGATGCCCTGGAGCCTACCGGGGAGCAGATCGCTGAACTGGGGGACCTGCCTGAGCTGACCCATTGGCAGCAGGAAGGGGGCCCACCAGGGAGGAATTTTGTGAGCAGCAGAGAGTTTGCCCCTCTCTTGAGGGTATGCGGCGACAGGCTGCAGCCCAGGCAGAAGGTGACATGTCTGGTTCACATCTGATTTATTGGGAGAACAGTCTCCTGTATAGCGAGCCTAAGGCTGCTGAGCCAGGGTCAGCCCGTGCGCTGGTGGTACCCGAGTGCTTCAGAGCCTTCCTACTGGGGTTGGCTCATGACATTCCATTGGCAGGACATCTGGGGCAGACCAAGACCTTTGAGAGGCTGGCCGCCCACTTTTATTGGCCCCAGATGCGCAAGAGTTCAGACACTCATTGCAGGACATGTGAGACTTGCCAGGCAAGTGGGAAGAGTGGGGGAAGATCAAGGCCCCACTCCAGCCCTTTCCAGTTGTGAGTACCCCATTCGAGCGAGTGGGCATTGACATTGTGGGGCCTCTGGACCCCAAGACAGCCATGGGCAACAGGTTCATCCTGGTCTTGGTGGACCATGCCACCCGGTACCCTGAAGCCATCCCGCTCAGGACAGTGACGGCCCCCGTGGTGGGACGTGCACTGATGGGGATTTTCTCCCGTGTGGGATTCCCCAGAGAGGTGGTGTCTGACAGGGGGACCAACTTCATCTCCCAGTACATGAAGTCTCTGTGGAAGGAGTGTGGGGTAACTTATGAGTTCACCACTCCTTACCACCCCAAGGTAATGGTCTGGTTGAAAGGTTCAACCGGACCTTGAAGGGCATGATCATGGGCCTAGAAGAGCCCCTGAGGCGTAAGTGGGACGTCCTCTTGCCATGTCTGTTGTTTGCCTACCGTGAGGTGCCACAGAAGTCCTTAGGGTTCAGTCCCTTTGAACTCCTCTATGGCCATCCGGTTAGAGGACCTCTGAGTCTGGTCAAAGAAGGCTGGGAGCAATCTCCCAGGAAACCTCCCCAAGATGTATTTAGCTACATGTTGGCCTTCAGGAACCAGACTCGGCGTTTCAGAAAAGATTGCTGAGGCAAATCTGGAAGCCAGCCAGGAGGAAATGAAACGTTGGCACGACCAGAATGCCACTCTGGTCGAATTTCAACCTGGTCAGAAGGTTTGGGTACTGGCCCCAGTGGAGCCTTGTGCGCTCCAAGATAAGTGGACCGGTCCATTTGAGGTGGTGGAGCGCAAAAGTCCAGTTACCTACTTGGTGGACTTTCAGTCTCCCAGGAACCCCTTGCGGGTCCTGCATGTGAACCGCCTGAAGCCCCACTTTGAGAGGTCTGAAGTGGGCATGCTTCTTGCCACAGATGATGGGATGGAGGAGGAGAGTGAGCCTCTTCCTGACCTCCTGTGTGCAGGAGAGAAGGATGGGTCAGTGGAGGGTGTGATCCTCTCCACCACACTGACCCCTGAGCAGCAGAGAGATTGTCACCAACTGTTGGGGCAATTTTCTGATTTGTTCTCCCTGGTGCCTGGTGTCACTGATTGGTGCGTCCATGAGGTGGATACCGGGGACAGTCCTCCTGTCAAGCACAAGGCTTACAGAGTCTCTGACAGGGTCAGGGCTTGCATTAAGGAGGAGGTCTCCAAAATGTTTGCCCTAGGGGTGATTGAGTCCTCTAGCAGCCCCTGGTCCAGCCCCGTGGTCTTGGTACCAAAAGCTGCGACGCCTGGTGCCACTCCTGAACTCAGGTTCTGTGTGGACTACCGAGGTCTCAATTCGGTCACGAAGACCGACGCGCACCCCATCCCCAGAGCTGATGAGCTCATAGATCGGTTAGGGGCTGCCCGGTACCTCAGCACGTTTGATCTGAAGTCTGGGTACTGGCAGATCGCCTTAACTGATGGGGCAAAGGAGAGGTCATCATTCTCCACACCAGACGGGCACTACCAGTTCCGTGTGATGCCCTTTGGGATGAAGAATGCCCCTGCCACCTTTCAGAGGTTGGTCAACCAGGTGTTGGTTGGGCTGGAGGATTTCAGTGCCGCCTACCTAGATGACATTGCAGTGTTCAGTTCCTCCTGGGAGGACCACTTGCGCCACCTCTGGGAAGTGTTGATGGCGCTGCGCAGAGCAGGCCTCACAATCAAGGCCAGCAAGTGCCAGATTGGGCAGGGTTCTGTGGTGTACTTGGGACACCAGGTGGGGAGTGGCCAGGTGGCACCCCTGCAGCCCAAGATTGAAACCATCCTGGCTTGGGAGCCCCCAAGGACCCAGACCCAGGTGAGGGCCTTCTTAGGACTCACGGGTTACTACAGGAGGTTTGTCAAGGGGTATGGCAACATTGTTGCACCCTTGACTGAGCTGACTTCCAAGAAGCGGCCAAAGATTGTGAACTGGACTGACACCTGTCAGAAAGCCTTTGATGCCCTCAAAACTGCCATGTGTACAGCACCCGTACTCCAGGCGCCCAATTTTGCTAAGGAATTTGTTGTCCAGACAGACGCTTCAGAGCATGGGGTGGGGGCCGTTCTGTCACAGATAAATGAGGAGGGACTAGACCAACCTGTAGCCTTCATCAGTAGGAGGTTACTTCCCCGGGAACAGAGGTGGAGTGCAATTGAGCGTGAGGCATTTGCTGTGGTCTGGGCACTGAAGAAGCTGAGACCATACCTGTTTGGGACTCACTTCCGGGTTCAGACCGACCACAGGCCCCTCAGATGGTTGATGCAGATGAGGGGTGAGAATCCCAAGTTGTTGAGGTGGTCCATTTCCCTACAGGGTATGGACTTCACGGTGGAACACCGCCCTGGTACAGAACACGCCAATGCTGATGGTCTGTCCAGATTTTTCCGCCTTAGTGATGAGAACTTCCAAGGGGATGGGTAGTTCTCCCCACATTTCAGCTGGAGGGTACACGTGTTAGACCTGGCACCATTGGCGTGGGTCTCCCTCCCATTTTTCGCTGTTGTCTCCTCTGTTTTTGCTGGTGTTAGATGCTCTGGGCGCTGTGCCACTGCCATTCAGTGCCACAGCGCGAATGCTCCCTGTGTAAATATGTCTATATGAATTGGTATATCCCTGATTGGCTTATTTGGTTTACCTGTTAGTCCCTAGTAGTGTGGCCTGTGTGTGCCCAGGGCTGGTAAACCAAATGCTGCTGGTGGGCCTGCAGCACTGATGTGTGCCACCCACAGAAGCAGCTTGTAAAGTGTGTCTCAGACCTGCCACTGCAGTGTCTGTGTGCAGTCCAGAACTGCCATCTTGGCTGTGAAGTGCACCCACTTCCCAGCCCCTGAACCTTCCCTTGGCATCATGTAAGTCACCCCTATGGTAGGGTGCATTGTATGTGTAAGGGCGCCAGGACGCCTTTGGGCAGCAGCTGCTCTCTACAAGTTTCATTAACATAACATAACATGCCTTGGTGTGTGTAGCATGTCCTGGTAGTGAATTACACCCAATTTCGTTTTTCACTACTGTAAGGCTACCTGTTCCTCATAGGCTAGAATGGGCAGTTTGACTATTACATCCTATAGTCCTAACTGACCCCAGGAACATGGTAGAAAAACGAATTTAGTATGCCTGAGCTCAGAATAATAAAATACATCTTTTAGTGAAGTTTATTTTTATATTCTGTGTTTGAAAATACCACTTTTAGAAAGTAGGTATTTTCTTGCCTAAGCCTTCCAGTGTGCTCTGCTGTTATGTGTATTGGCTGTCTGGTTTTGGAGGGGCAGGGCAGGCTGAGTCAGACCTGGGTTGAATAGAGAGATCTGCATTTAGAGTATGGGGAGGGGTGGCTCCTTGACCTGAATAGGGCCGTGCCTGGCAAGGTGAATGCTGGCTCCACCTCCTACTGTGTGTCTGCTAGCAGACCCCCTCTTTCTGAAAGGAAGGATGCAGCCTGGTAAACAAAGTGCTCCAGGTCTGAGCAGAACTTGTTCTGGCTAGGTTCAGTGACTTGCAGCTTCTGAGAACAAAGACTTTTGGGGTATAAATATCTGTGCTCAAACCCCTACAAATTGTATCGCCCCTGGATCTGGAGAGGAAACTGTCCGTGCCACTGGACCTTGAAGAAGAAGGAAAAGGACTTTTGAGAGAACTTTTATTTTTGTACAGCAATTACCCAAGGGCTAGGAAAAGAGCTAGCCTCCTGCTGGATTCTCAGGCCCATCAGACTCCACCACCAACCTCCTGCTCCCTCCCTGCGAGGACTGCTATCTGCTGATGAGGCTCCTGTGAGTTCCAGGGCCTCTAGTTTGCTTCAGAGAAAAGAGTGTTGGAAATCGACGCTAACGCACCTTTGCGAGCCGCTGCAGCCGATACGCGCTGGAAAAACCATCGCGCTGCTGTCGCGTGCGCTCGCAACCCCTAAAGAAATCATCGCTTCAAGACATCGCATTGCGGACGCCGTGCGTCCGCCATTTTGATCGCATCGCACCAAATTTCGTCGCTCCCTCGCGGAGCGTCTTCTCTTCGCATCGCAACACTATCGCCCAATGCAACAGGATCATCGCATCGACTTCTCCCTCGCGGCAAGAAAGTCATCGCATCGGCGGTCCAGCGTGCAGAAGTTTGTCGCATCGTCTCCGCACGCATCACGCAGATCGGCGCATCATCCTCCCTTGCGGCAAGGATTTCAACGCATCGCCGGCCTCGCATGCCGAGAATCATCGCTACAGCTTATTTGCGACATTTTGTTGGTTTTGCTACTAAACCCAGGTACTTTGTGAGAGAAAGGGTCGCAGAGACCAGTGCTTTGAATTTGAACCTTATTTTTGCAACCTTTGAACTATTTTTTGACAGCCCTTCAACAGCAATCCTATTTTTGACAGTATTGTGGCTTTTACAGTTATTGGTCTTGTGATAAGTCTATATATATATAAAGATACTTATTTTTTATAACTACTTGTGTGGTGTCCCTTTGTAGTGTGCCTCACTGTGTTACTGTGTATGGTCATAAATGCTTCACACACTGCCTCTGAGATAAGCCTACCTGCTCGTGCTACGTTACCACAGGGTTGCGCAGGGGTATCAAGGAGGGTAGCCCTCTTACTCTGACTTAGGAAGAAGGGTCCCTACTTGGATAGTGGCCAGCCATTGCCAACTAGAGACCCCCATTTCTAACATTATATATATACCTGGTGTGGTTCTCCTTTCATTTGGTCATTCATGAGATTATAACTGGTAAAACAAACAGCTTAACACTCCTTCAAGACTTAGCCTGAAGGCTGCTCTCCATAGCTACCACTGGGATAGCTTTCAATAAAGGTTGTCTTTAAACCTATCATCAATAAAGGTCGTTTGGACTGGTGCAAGGTGCCCACTATAACTAGTGGACAGCATACACCAGGCCAACTTCTCACATTGGTGTGCAGCGGTTGGATTCAAGCTTGCCTTTGTTTTACCAGATAATCTCAAGTGTGTGACTAACTGAAAACCACTAAAGGTACCTCAGGTACATATAAATTCAAGCTTAGAAAGAAAGTAAGTTCTACTGAACTTAGAGTTGTGTGTCAAGGGCTTAGCACACCCTTTCTACAACTCAAGAGAGTTTAGTAGGCCACACTAGAGTAGGTAGTACATACACCATACCTCACTAGTGATGTCTTCAAGGCCAGGAACCAGTGGGTCCCTGCCAGAAGCCAATGGGCTTCTACCATCCAAGTATGACAACCTCCCATTCTTGGAATTGAGAGCATTGTGCAGTACTAGGAAGCTGAAGACAGGAAAAAGTGCCAACACCCAACGCCTCATAGAGGTGCTTCTGTTGGATGATCTCAGAAGACCCACAGGGTCTGAAGGGGTAGGCAGAGAGGGTGGGGCAGAAGATGAGGAAGGGACCAGGGTGAAGAAACCTAGGACCTGACCTCTGAAACTGGCCAGGAAGATGACAATGATCTTACCCTGGAAAATCCAGCTCCTCCTGAAGATGAGGAGGAGGACCAGAATGGCCTCCCCTTTGTCCCACCAGGAAGAGTTGTGAGTGTGCCTAGAAGGTCAAGATCTCCTTCTCAGGAGGCTAACCATTCTGACACCTCAGTAGGGACCTCTGTTTCCTCTCATAGGAGGGAATCCTCTCATGAAAGGAAAGAGAGACTGCTCAAGTATGGAGAAGCTCAGCTTAGGATCAGAAGAGAGCAGTTGGCTATAGACAGGGAGTCCCTAGAGCTTCATAGACAAAGAAGAAAGTTGGGACTAGAGTCCCATGGTGGCAACAACTTCCCTAGTGGTAGGGAAAGGTCTTATGACCATAGAAACCTGAGCAAGGTTGTCCCTCCCTACCAGAGTGGGGATGACATCCACAAATGGATTACTGCACTGGAAAGGGCCTGTAAAGTTCAGAGGGTCCCCCAGGAGCAGTGGGCAGCAATCTTGTGGCTCTCCTTTGCAGACAAAGGTAGAGACAAGCTCCTCACTGTTAGAGAAGAGGATGCTGATGATTACCATGTCCTGAAGAGTGCACTGATAGATGGGTTTGGCCTAACCACTGAGCAATACAGGTTAAAGTTCAGAGATACCCAAAAGGCACAGACACAGGACTGGGTGGACTTTGTAGATTGTGCTACTAAGGCTCTGGAAGGCTGGTTACTTGGCAGTAAGGTGTGTGACTTCAAAGGATTGTATAATTTAATCATGAGGGAGCAGATTCTTAATAACTGTCAGAATCAGTTGCTACATCAGTACCTGGTTGACTCTGATCTGACCTCTCCCCAAGAATTGGGAAAGAAGGCAGACAAATGGTGTGAGAAGTTGGCCTGGCATATGCTGTCCACTAGTTCTAGTGGGCACCTTGCACCAGTCCAAACAACCCCTTATGGAGATAGGTTAAAGAAAACCTTTATTGAAAGCTATCCTAGTGGTAGCTATGGAGAGCAGCCTTCAGGCTAAGTCTTGAAGGAATGTAAAGCAGCTTGTTTTACCAGTCTATAATCTCTTGAGTGACCAAATGAAAGAGGACCACACGAGGTATATATATAAAATATATGTATTTAGTCTTAAACACACCCCTCTAGTCTCTTTATGAGGCTAGAGTTCGAAGTACATAGTTTACAAGTCAAATATCAACAGTAATAGCACAAATACACGTTTGAGCCCTAGGGGCGTACCAAACCATATACCAATAAAGTGGTATAAGAACCACGACTGAGCTAGACACAAGGCCTAGAGCCTGTAGAAGTGCTTGGACCCCAAGGAACCACCCAAGGAAGTGACACAGGGGACCCACGGGGGACGCGTGCAGTGTGAGAACACAGCCGCGAGCCACCGTTGACTACTATGGGGAAAGTCGCGGTTGGATTTTTAAAAGGAAAGGACACTTAGAGGAGGACTTGGAGCAAACCCCTTTAGAACTAGGCAGTTCTAGAATCAATACCCATGGGAGCACCGGAGTACTCGAGTAACCTCACCCAGGGAAGCCGGGTGCATAGGTGTCTTTTGGCGTCGGGTTTCGTCGTCGTTTTCAATGGCGATCTGCTGCAGCAGGCTGCTGGCGACCAAGTCGAAAGTGTCTGGGTGGATCCAAGAGTGGATCGAAGATCTGAAGGACCTGAAAGCAGAGGGGACAGAGTCTGAGTCACTAGCCAGTGACCAGGAAGGCGATGAGCAGATGCCCACCGATGTCGGGTGCTTCAGGTAGGTTGACGGTCATCTTGACTCTTCAGCCACGAGGTCCAGGAGGCGTCGACGATGACCAGGAGCTGGATTCGAGCTGTGCCACAATGTCTGTCGATTGCTGCAGTGTCGGCGACTGGATTGGACCCAACAAGCCTTGGCAACGGCAAGTCACGAGGAAAGGACGTTGATGCAGACCAGCAAGGTCTGGGGGACTCACCCAGCGAGAGTAGGTCAGGGCACATCTGGAGCAACCAGGAAAGCTCAAGCAGAAGAAGAGTTGCCTTCGGGAGGGCCCACTAGCCAACGGACTAGTGACCGCGAAGGAGCCTCGAGTGGACGCACTTGGAGCTGGCTCACAGGACACTCGTGGAGTGGAGGCCAGTGATCTTCGGTGCAGTCGGTGCTGGAGGCTGGGGCTACTCGGAGCCTAAAGCACAACTTCGTGGGAGACCAGGAAGAGGATGCACTTACAAAAGTTCTTGGTGTCCAGGGGTCACGGTTCCACATTACCCACGACAGCTACATGCCTCAGCTTCGCTGGGGTCTCAGGGCAGCCTCGGGGAAGTCTGGAAATCCACCTCTGGTGTTGCAAAGACTTCAGCGTCCGGCGGGAGCTTCAGCGATGCAGACCGGACAATTGCTTCTTAGGTGCCTGCCAAGCAGGGGAGTCACTCCTTGACCCCAAGGGAGATTCTTCAGTCCTCTAATCTTGAAGTAGAGCGTCGAAGGTCCAGGATTCGGCTTCAGAGTTTCGTCCAGGGTAATCTAAAGCCCTAAGTACTGGGGTCCCATACTTATACCAAGTTAGGGGGTTGGACATACTCTGGGGACCCACCTATGGGAGGGTCAGGGAAGAGGGGTGGTTACACCCATTCCCTTTGTCCAGTTTCGTGCCAGAGCAGGGGCAGGTAGCCCCTGCAACCGGTTTGAACTGGACTATGCACAGGGACACCAAATGTGCCCCCAGTGTAGGACTTCAAAGCACCAGAGAGTGCTCCCGCCCAGCCCCAATACACACTATCCTGTCTGGGGAGGTGGTTACACCTCCCTTCAACAGGAAACCTATTGTCCAGGCCTCCCCTGCCGAAGTTTCGGTCAGCAGCAGGAGGCCAGACCTGTGTCTGTGGCAGCGGCATCCATTTTGTGATGCCAGGGCTCTGTAAAGTTAATACCGGGTAGGCCGGTGCGTACATGTCTCTCCCTCTAGAAGGGTGGAATGCTACCCCCGCCGCCAGAACTGGCGGGGGGGGTAGTATTCCAAGATGTTTGACACCAAACACGACATGTTTCCGTGCAGCCATCCCAAAGTTAGCATTTTAACGCGAGGTTATAATGCACTTAAGAGTATATGGTCAGGCTCCACCACAAACAGCACCAGAGGATTGACTCCGAACGCTGCAGAGGGGCTCTGCTCATGCAGGGGCACCCTCTCACATAAAAACCAAGCACTCTGCCTTCAGGATTGTTAAGGCCTGCCATAGGAGTGACTTATAGGTTTATAGGTGTGTGCAATGGTAGTGATATAGGTAACCTATACCACAGTAAGGGGTGCATGCACCACCTTACCCAGGCTGCAGTAGCATACCTGTGGTGTCATTTTGGAGGGCCTTCCAGGGGTGGCAAAATACATGCTTCAGCCCCTGGTAGGCCTCTGGGGTGTCTATGCCCTTGGTACATAGTATACCATATACTAGGGACTTATAAGGGCACCCCAGAATCCAATCTGGGATGTACCTGAAGTACATGGAATCAATTTGGAGAGGAAGCAGCTAGGCTGGGGTCCTGAATAGCAGGGCCCCAGCCAGACTAAAGTCAAAAAACAGTGATACACCAGCAAAAAGTGGGGGTAGCCATAAGAGGCAGATCCTACTCTCCTACACAACCCCCCCCCCCCCAAACGCAGGGACATTAAACTAACCTTGACCAGTTAAGTCTTCATGTTCTAAGTGGAAATATCTGGAGAGTCCATCTGCATTGGCATGGTTACTCCCAGGTCTATGTTCCACTGTATAGTCCATCCCCTGTAGGGAAATGGACCACCTCAAAGGTTTGGGGTTTTCACCCTTCATCTGTTTTAGCCATAGGAGGGGCTTGTGGTCTGTTTGAACAAGGAAGTGAGTGCCAAACAAGTATGGCCTCAGCTTCTTCAGAGCCCAAACCACAGCAAAGGCCTCCCTCTCTATGGCTGATCAACGTTTCTCTCTGGGGGTCAGCCTTCTGCTAATAAAAGCTACTGGCTGATCCTGACCTTCATCATTCAACTGTGACAGTACAGCCCCTACCCCCAACTCAGATGCATCTGTTTGCACAATGAACTTTTTGGAGTAATCGGGACTTTGCAGAATGGGAGCAGTGCACATGGCCTGCTTCAGGTCATCAAATGCCTTTTGACAGCTAACTGTCCACTGAACCTTTTTGGGCATTTTCTTAGAGGTTAAGTCATTTAGGGGTGTCACTATTGATCCATACCCCTTGACAAATCTTCTGTAGTACCCAGTCAGGCCTAAAAAGGCTCTCACCTGAGTCTGGGTAGTTGGAGCAGCCCAGTCCATGATGGTCTGGATCTTGCTCTGCAAAGGTTGAACCTGGCCTCCACCCACAAGGTGGCCCAGGTACACAACCTGACTCTGCCCTATCTGGCACTTTGTGGCCTTGATAGTTAGGCCTGCCTTCTGCAGGGCCTCCAAAACATTTCTGAGGTGGACCAAGTGATCCTCCCAGGTGGAGCTAAAGACAGCAATATCATCTAGATATGCTGCACTATAGGCTTCCAGACCTGTAAGGACTGTGTTCACCAACCTCTGAAAAGTGGCAGGTGCATTTTTCAAACCAAAGGGCATCACCACAAATTGGTAAAGCCCACTAGGGGTAGAAAATGCAGTTTTTGGCTTTGCATCATCAGCTAGTCTGATCTGCCAGTAGCCAGCTGTTAGGTCAAATGTGCTTGGATACTTGGCTGAGGCCAAAGTGTCTATTAGCTCATCTGCCCTTGGGATTGGATGGGCATCAGTCCTAGTGACTGCATTGAGGCCTCTGTAGTCCACACAAAACCTCATCTCTCTCTTTCCATCTTTTGTCTGAGATTTTGGCACCAGGACCACTGGACTAGCCCAAGGGCTATCTGAAGGCTCAATGACACCCAGTTCCAACATTTTCTGGACTTCTGTCCTGATACAGTCCCTGACCTGGTCAGGTTGCCTGTAAATCTTACTTTTAACAGGCAGACTGTCCCTAGTGTCCACTTCATGAGTGCACCAGGTGGTCTGACTTGGAGTCAGAGAAAACATGTGTCTGAACTGATTTAGCACCTGTCTACAATCAGTTTGCTGCTGGGCAGTGAGGCTGCCTGCCAAGGCTACACCATCCACTGACCCATCATCAGGGTTCTGAGAGAGCAGGTCAGGGAGAGGGTCACTCTCCTCCTCCTGGCCCTCATCAGTTGCCATGAGCAAGCCCATGTCAGCCCTGTCCACATATGGCTTCAGCCTGTTGACATGGAGCACCCTGTGGGGGCTCCTGGGAGTTCCCAGGTCTACCAGATAGGTAACCTCTCCCTTCTGTTCAACAATTGTATGGGGGCCACTCCACTTGTCTTGGAGGGCTGCTGGGGCCACTGGCTGCAGCACCCACACTTTATGCACTGGCTGGTAAACAGTCAGCACAGCCTTTTGGTCATGCCAGGCTTTCTGTCATTCCTGGCTAGCATCAAGGTTTTTGGTTGCCTTTTTCATATACTCAGCCATCCGGGAGCGGAGACCAAGTACATAGTCCACTATGTCCTGTTTAGGGGGTTTGAGAGGTAACTCCCAACCTTCCTTCACCAGACACAATGGACGCCTACCAGGATGGCCAAACAAAAGTTCAAAAGGGCTGTAGCCAACCCCCTTCTGAGGCACCTCCCTGTATGCAAATAAAAGGCAGGGCAAGAGTATGTCCCATCTTCGCCTAAGCTTTTCTGGGAGCCCTTTAATCATGCCCTTCAAGGTTTTGTTGAATCTCTCATCTAAACCATTGCATTGTGGGTGATAGGGTGTGGTGAACCTATAAGTCACTCCACACTCCTTCCACATTGCAGTCAAGTAACTGGACATAAAGTTTGCACCTCTGTCAGATACTACGTCCTTAGGAAAGCCCCCTCTTGAGAACATTCTCAGGAGGGCCCTTGCCACCACAGGAGCTGTAGTGGTCCTAAGGGGAATGGCTTATGGGTACCTGGTGGCATGGTCCACCACCACCAGGATAAACCTGTGCCCAGATGCTGTTTGGGGATCCATGGGACCAACTATGTCAATCCCCACCCTCTCAAAGGGAACCCCCACCACAGGTAGTGGTATCAGGGGGCCTTTGTGGTGCCACCTGCCTTCCCACTGGCTTGGCAGGTTACACAGGAGCGACAAAACTCCTTGGTGTCTTCAGACATGTGGGGCCAGTGAAAGTGAGGGACAATTCTGTACCAAGTCTTGTTCTGGCCCAGGTGACCTGCTAAGGGAATATCATGGGCTAGTGTCAATAGGAAGCCCCTGAACTTCAGAGGTATAACCAACCTCCTGGCTGCTCCAGGCTTGGGGTCTCTACTCTCTGAGTACAGGAGTCCATCATCCCAATATATCTTATGGGTGCCACTAGAATTCCCAGCAGCCTCAGCAGCAGCCTGCTGTCTGAGGGGTTCAAGAGAGGGGCAGTTCAGCTGCTCCTGGCTCAGATCTGCCCTGGAAGGGCCCCCTGTCCCCAAGTACTCAACCTGATCAGGTTCAAGCTCCTCTGGGACAGTTCCTTCTTCAGGCCTGAGATCAGCTTCCTCAAAAGTCTGATCTTCCTCCTGAGCCAAGGGGGAAGGCACTGCCTTAACCCTATTGCTCCTTTTCTTGGGAGGCACCTGGTCCATTATTCCAGAATCCAGGACCTGTTCAGCTTTTGACATTTTTGCCTGTGACCTGGTCACAGCAAAGACAAGTGCAGGGATCCCTAGCATTTCTGCATGTTTCCTGAGCTCCACCTCTGCCCAAGCTGAGGTTTCAAGATCATTGCCAAGCAAGCATTCAACTGGTAGGTCTGCACTCACCACAAACTTCTTAAGGCCAGTTACCCCTCCCCAGGAGAAGTTAACAACTGCCAGAGAATGGTCTGTTCTGACATTGCTAGCATTGGTCACTTGGTACATTTCACCAAGGATAATCTGCCCAGGATCCACAAGATCTTGTGTCACCATGGTGACACTTGCTCCTGTGTCCCTGAATGCCAAAGCCTCCCTTCCATTAATTAAAGGCTGCTGTCTGTATTTGCCCAAATGAGTGGGACTCACAAAGGGGGACTGTTAGATTTGGGGGTCTCTAGTTGGCAGAGGTAGGTACCTTTGTCCAAATAGGGACCCTTGAGTCTAGTCAGGGAAAGTAGGTACACTCCTGAAATAACCCCTGCTCACCCTCTTGGTAGCTTGGCACGAGCAGACAGGCTTAGTTCAGAGGCAGTGTGTAAAGCATTTGTGAACACATACAGTAATCAAGTGACAACACTACAAATGGACACCACACAGGTTATATATTTATAAAAATAGGTATACTTTATATATATTTATCACAAGACCATAAACGACAAAAATAATCCACAATACTGTCAAGAATACTTAGTTCTGATCAAAAAGGCTTAATTCAAGGTTCTGTGCGAGTCGGTAGCCTCCTCCGGCTACGGCGGTGTCGAGAACAAACAGAGTCTAACAGATCCAGCTGACCGCGTCGAGACGGGCCAACACAGCGTAGACAGACTCGGTCACAGTACCTTTACTTGAAGCGGCAGGCACGGGCGTGCGAGCCGGATGGCTGTTCGTCGCGGTCGCGATGCAAAAATGGAAGCGTTGCAGGACGCGTTGTCCCTTGATGCGGTGCAGGCAGCGGCTCGTTGACGTCGTCGAGACGGAGTCGGTGAGACCAGGGCCGTGCGTTGCAGGGCGAGACGGTGCTTCGATGCGGTGCTGGCAGGTTGCGGTGCGGCGACGGAGCCAGATTCAGGAGCTGGCGTCGATCAGTCCGGACAGCTGTGCGGGTCGGGCGGTGCGTCGCAAAGCGTGCGAGCGGTGCCCAACTCCGGTGCGGTCACAGGACTCGAACTCAGCAGCAGTGACCGTGTTGGTCGGACCAGTTCGATTCGGCGTAGCGAAGCGTTGCAGGACGCGTTGTCCCTCGATGCGGTGCAGGCAGCGGCTCGTTGACGGAGTCGGTGAGACCAGGGCCGTGCGTTGCAGGGCGAGACGGTGCTTCGATGCGGTGCTTACAGGACACCGAGTCGGTCGTGAGAGTCGGTCACAGCTCCCTACCTCTGTAGCCACTGAAACAGAGTTTCCAGCAGCAATTCACAAAGGGGTGAAGTCCAATGGTCCTGGGACTTCGGTCAGGGGGCAAGCTCTCTTCCAAGCCCTTGGAGATCCTTCACAAGTTGAGGAAAGTTACAGCAAAGCAAAAGTTCCTTTCTCCTTTCTTTGGCAGTCAGGCAAACCACTGCAGGCCAATCCCCCAAGCAGCACTTCAGGCTTAGGGATAGTCTCTCCTCAGTTTCTTCTTGGTTCCGCTCCTCAGCAAAGGTTTCTTCTTGTTCCCAAAAGTGATCTAATTTTCCTGGGGTCTGGGTGCCCCTCTTATACCCTGATTCTCTTTGTTCTCTGGAGGCAGAGAGGCCTCTGCCTAGTCCAAAACCAGTTCTGGTCAGTCCTGGAGCACTTTGTTTTTCTGACTCCTTCTTTCCTTTCAGAATGTGGGGCAGAGTGCTCAGCCGCCCGGCAGGAGGTGGAGCCAGCATTGTGGAAGGCAGGCACAGCCCTATTCAGACCCAGGTGCAACTCCTCCCTCCACTCTGGATGCAGATCTTTCTATTCAGCCCTGCGCTGACTCACCCTGTCTCCTGTAGCCACCCCCAGCCCCTGTCACTCAATCTCCAGACAAGGAATACACAACCTAGCAGAGGCAGGCTTGGATAGTTAGGCAAGAAAATACCCACTTTCTAAAAGTGGTATTTTCAAACACAGAATGTCAAAACCAACTTCACTAAAAGATGTATTTTATCATCCTGAGTTCAGGCATACGAAATTCGTTTTTCTACCATGTTCCCTGGGTCAGTTCTGACTATAAGGTGTAATAGTCAGTCTGCCCATTCTGGCCTATGGGGAGCAGGTAGCCTTGCAATAGTGAAAAACGAAAATGGCTGTAATTCACTATTAGGACATGCCACACACACCAGGGCATGTCCTACCTTATACTTACAATGCACCCTGCCCTAGGGCCTACTTTAGGGGTGACCAACATGCAGTAAAGGGAAGGTTTAGGGACTGGTAAGTGGGTGTACTCACCAAGTCGACATGGCAGCCCTAGGCTGCACACAGGCTCTGCGATGGCAGGCCTGAGACACATTTTACAAGCCGCTTCTGTGGGTGGCACAACCAGTGCTGCAAGCCCACCAGCGGCATTGGATTTACAAGCCCTGGGCACACTGAGTGCACGGTACTAGGGACTGACAAGTAAACCAATCATCCAATCATGGAGTCACTAATACATACATCAATTCACGATAGGGAGCACTTGCACTTTGGCACTGATTAGCAGCGGCAAAGTGCCCATGAGCATCTAGTCCAGCAAAAACATATCGGCAACAGTGGAGGCATTACGAAAAAATGGAAGGGAGACCCACGCCAAGGATGCCAGGTCTAACACGTGTCCCCTCTAGCTGAAATGTGGGGAGAACTATCCTACCCCTAGGGAGTTCTCATCGCTAAGGCGGAAAAATCTGGACAGCCCATCAGCATTGGCGTGTTCTGTACCAGGGCGGTGTTCCACCGTAAAGTCCATCCCCTGTAGGGAAATGGACCACCTCAACAGCTTTGGATTCTCACCCCTCATCTGCATCAACCATCTGAGGGGCCTGTGGTCTGTCTGAACCCGGAAGTGAGTCCCAAACAGGTATGGTCTCAGCTTCTTCAGTGCCCAGACCACAGCAAATGCCTCACGCTCGATAGCACTCCATCTTTGTTCCCGGGGAAGTAACCTCCTACTGATGAAGGTTACAGGTTGGTCTAGGCCCTCCTCATTGATCTGTGATAGAACAGCCCCTACACCATGCTCTGAAGCGTCGGTCTGAACAATGAACTCATTGGAGAAGTTGGGTGCCTGGAGCACAGGCGCCGTGCACATGGCAGTCTTCAAGGTGTCAAAAGCTTTCTGACAGGCGTCAGTCCAAATCACTTTCCTGGGCTGCTTCTTGGAAGTCAGCTCGGTCAAGGGGGCAACAATGCTGCCATACCCCTTGACGAATCTCCGGTAATACCCGGTGAGTCCTAAGAAGGCTCTCACCTCTGTCTGGGTCTTGGGGGCTCCCAAGCCAGAATGGTATCAATTTTCGGTTGGAGGGGCGCCACCTGGCCGCTCCCAACCTGGTGTCCCAAGTACACCACAGAACCCTGCCCACTCTGGCACTTACTCGCCTTGATTGTGAGGCCTGCCCTCCGCAGCGCCATCAACACTTCCCAGAGGTGACGCAGATGTTCTTCCCAACTGGAACTGAACACTGCGATGTCATCCAGGTAGGCGGCACTGAAATCCTCCAGTCCAACCAACACCTGGTTGACCAACCTCTGAAAGGTGGCAGGGGCAATCTTCATCCCAAAGGGCATCACCCGGAACTGCTAGTGCCCATCTGGTGTGGAGAATCCTGACCTCTCTTTTGCCCCATCAGTCAAGGCGATCTGCCAGTACCCAGACGTTAAGTCAAACGTGCTGAGGTACCGCGCAGCCCCTAACCGATCTATGAGCTCATCAGCTCTGGGGATGGGGTGGGCGTCAGTCCTGGTGACGGAATTGAGTCCCCGGTAGTCCACACAGAACCGGAGTTCTGGTGTGGCACCAGGCGCGGCAGCCTTTGGAACCAAGACCACTGGCATGGCCTAAGGGCTGTTAGAGGACTCAATTACCCCTAGCGCAAACATCTTGGAGACCTCCTCCTGGATGCAGGCTCTGACCCTGTCAGTCACCCTGTAAGCCTTGTGCTTCACAGGAAGACTGTCCCCAGTGTCCACATCATGGACGCACCAATGAGTGACACTGGGAACCAGGGAGAACAGGTCAGGGAACTGTCCCAACAGTTGGCGACAGTCACCCTGCTGCTCAGGTGTCAGGGAGGTAGAGAGGTTTACTCCCTCCACTGATCCATCTTGCTCTCGGGCTGACAGGAGGTCAGGAAGAGGCTCGGTCTCCTCCTCCATTCCATCATCTGTAGCTAAGAGCATGCCCACTTGGGACCTCTCCAAGTGGGGCTTCAGGCGGTTCACATGCAGGACCCGCAAGGGGTTCCTGGGAGACTGCAAGTCCACCAAATAGGTAACTGGACTCTTGCGCTCCACCACCGTAAAAGGGCCGGTCCACCTGTCCTGGAGCGCACAAGGCTCCACAGGGGCCATGACCCACACTTTCTGACCAGGCTGAAGCTCTACCAGAGTGGCATTCTGGTCGTACCACCGCTTCATCTCCTCCTGGCTGGCTTCCAGATTTGCCTCAGCAAGTTCTCTGAAACGCCTAGTCTGGTTCCTGAAGGCCAGCATGTAACTGTATACATCCTGGGGAGGTTTCCTAGGAGATTGCTCCCAGCCTTCCTTGACCAAACTCAGAGGTCCTCGCACCGGGTGTCCATAGAGGAGCTCAAAGGGACTGAACCCTAGAGACTTCTGTGGCTCCTCCCGGTATGCAAACAACAGGCATGGTAAGAGGACGTCCCATTTACGCCTCATGGGTTCTTCCAGACCCATAATCATGCCCTTGAGGGTCCGGTTGAATCTCTCAACCAGCCCATTTCCTTGAGGGTGGTAAGGAGTGGTGAACTTGTAAGTTACACCGCACTCCTGCCACAGGGACTTCATGTACTTGGACACGAAGTTGGTACCTCTGTCAGACACCACCTCTTGAGGGAATCCCACACGTGAGAAAATTCCCATCAGTGCCCGTCCCACCACGGGGCCGTCACTGTCCTCAGAGGGGTGGCTTCAGGGTACCGGGTGGCATGGTCCACCAAGACCAGGATAAACCTGTTGCCCATGGCTGTCTTGGGGTCCAGTGGCCCCACAATGTCAATACCCACCCGTTCAAAGGGGTGCTGACCACAGGGAATGGCTGGAGAGGAGCCTTGTGCTTCCTCCCACTCTTTCCACTTGCCTGGCAAGTCTGGCATGTCCTGCAGTGAGTGGCGGCACTCCTGCGCATCTGGGGCCAATAGAAATGGGTAACAAGCCTGTCAAAGGTCTTGTCCTGCCCCAGATGTCCTGCTAACGGTACATCATGAGCCAACCCCAGTAGGAAGGCTCTGAAGCGCTGGGGTACCACCAGCACACGGGCTGACCCAGTCTCAGCAACCTTAGGCTCTGAATACAGGAGACCATTCTCCCAGTAAATCCAATGTGATACAGACTGATCACCTGCTGCCTGGTCTGTGGCCTGTTGCCTCAGACCCACGAGAGAAGGGCATGTGTTCTGCTCCTCGCAGAACTCTTCCCTGCAGGGTCCTCCTTCTTGCTGCCAATGGGTCAGCTCAGGTAGGTCCCCCAGTTCAGCTACCTGTTCCCCTGTAGGCTCCAGGGCATCCCCCTCAGGGTCTGCCTCCTCCTGGACCGTGGGAACCTCGGGGGCCGGTTTCCCGCACCCCCTGCCTCCTCTCTCTCCGGCAGGCACCTGGGCCTCTCTCTCAGGCTCCAGGTCCTCTTGAACACCTTTAGCTGCCATTGACCGGGTGGTCACACATGCCCAATCAGGCAAGCCCAACATTTCTAAATGCGCACTCCGCTCCACCTTAG
The DNA here is from genome assembly GCA_963921515.1 of Calotriton arnoldi. Taxonomy (NCBI): domain Eukaryota; kingdom Metazoa; phylum Chordata; class Amphibia; order Caudata; family Salamandridae; genus Calotriton; species Calotriton arnoldi. Next base: position 13,418 of record CAWUFW010014208.1, on the reverse strand, counting down.
CCCAAGGTGAGCTCTCCAAATCGTTCCCTAACAAACAGTCAACAGGCATGGCTGGCCTCACAGCTACTTGAAGAGTACCCGAGACCCCCCACTCAAAGGGAACCTGAGCCACCTTGCAGTGACTCTCTGTGTTGTCAGCGGCAACAACCGGATAGAATGCATCAGGGATAACCTGCTCCTTAGACACCAGGTGACACTTGACAGCTGTCACACTGGCTCCTGTGTCTCTCAGAGCCTCCACCCTATGGCCATTGATGGTCACCCACTGCCTGTATTTCTTAGTGTTCTCAGGCAGCGGGGTCCTAGGGACCATCTCAGAGTCTCCTAATGAGACAAGGGAAAACACTGTGGGATCCCCCCACCTTGGGCACCCAACTCCTCCCCCAGGGCTACACTAGCCAACTGCCGGGGGACTGCACTGGTGGGTGCTGGTTTTCCATGCAAAGGGCAACGAGGATCGTTTGCCTTGTGGCCAGGGGCGCCACAGTTGTAACATACCAGTGGTCCTTGGTGAACAGGGGGCCTGTCAGTGCCACTGGCTTCTTCTCAGGGGAGGCTGGGAACCTTTCCTTGGTTCCCTTGGGGTCTACTTTGGGGCCCTTTATGGAACTCCTTCTGTTTACCCTTGTCCCCCACTCTTCTGCTGGGGACCCTGCCCACCCTTGGCGGAGTCTCCCACGTGACCCTTGTGGACCCGGGTACTCACCCAGCGGTCCGCCTCCTCAGCAAGCTGCCTAGGGTTAGTCAGCTTACTATCAATCAGGTGCTGGCGTAGCTCAGGAAAACAATTACCGGACAAGTGCTCCCAGGCAATCAAATCAAAGAGCGCCTGAAAATCAGTTGCTTTGCTACCCTTTACCCAACCATCCAAGGCTCTGCAAAAGAAGGTCACATATTCAACCCAGGTACTGCTTTCAATCTTACTACAGTTCCTGAACCTTTGCCTATAAAGCTATGGGGTCAAACCATACCTAGTCATTAAGGCATCCTTCATGTGGCTGTACGAATTATAGACTTCAGAGGGCAAATCCAACAAGGTATCCCGCCCTTCACTGAGGAACCGTCCCCACAACCCCGCTCCCCAATCCTTCTCAGGGACCCGGTGGGAAGACATGGCTACCTCATAGGCTTTGAACCACTGCCCAATGTCATCATTTTTAAAAACTCCTTCACCACATCTTTGGGAATATACACCCTAGCTTCAACAGGCACAGGCGGTACACTGCCACCAGAGGGAGTAATCTCTAAGCTCTTGGCCTTCAATTCCAACTCCCTCAAAACTTTCTCATGTTCAAACTGCATTTTCTTTTCCTCTAGGGCTAATTTCCTAGTTTGCATTTCGAATTCTAACTGCCCATTCAGCTTGAGCTTGGTCAGCTCCATTTCGTGCATCCTACTCTCTTTCCTGTCCTCCAACTCCTCTGGAGACAGTCCTCTGGCAGAAACACTGCTACCTACTGGGGAAGGTGGTCGTCTAGCCCCTAGACCCAATAGCCCCTCCAGCTGCCCTTCTGCATTCTCAGCCCCCTCCACAGGGGCACTCCTTGATTCGACTCAGGCCCTCAGCGCCTTTTGGAGGACCTCCTTCCTGGAGAGCCCGGTCATGGACACTTTAAACTTTTTGCAGAATTGCCTGAGCTGCTTGAGGGTGTAGCATTCTAGCCTCTCTTCTTCCCAATCACACTCAACAGAGGCTACTGAAGCTGGTTTCTCCATAGTGACTGAACTTGGCATTTGCAAAAATAGGAAATCCCAGAAAAAATGCTGTAAAAGTATGTGGTTGCGTTTTGGTCTGCACTCACTAAGTAGTGTTCACCAATCACTGTACATGAGTCACAAATGCAAGTCCAGAATCCTCACCGCTGCCACCAATGTTAGATTTGGGGGTCTCTAGTTGGCAGAGGTAGGTACCTTTGTCCAAATAGGGACCCTTGAGTCTAGTCAGGGAAAGTAGGTACACTCCTGAAATAACCCCTGCTCACCCTCTTGGTAGCTTGGCACGAGCAGACAGGCTTAGTTCAGAGGCAGTGTGTAAAGCATTTGTGAACACATACAGTAATCAAGTGACAACACTACAAATGGACACCACACAGGTTATATATTTATAAAAATAGGTATACTTTATATATATTTATCACAAGACCATAAACGACAAAAATAATCCACAATACTGTCAAGAATACTTAGTTCTGATCAAAAGGCTTAATTCAAGGTTCTGTGCGAGTCGGTAGCCTCCTCCGGCTACGGCGGTGTCGAGAACAAACAGAGTCTAACAGATCCAGCTGACCGCGTCGAGACGGGCCAACACAGCGTAGACAGACTCGGTCACAGTACCTTTACTTGAAGCGGCAGGCACGGGCGTGCGAGCCGGATGGCTGCTCGTCGCGGTCGCGATGCAAAAATGGAAGCGTTGCAGGACGCGTTGTCCCTTGATGCGGTGCAGGCAGCGGCTCGTTGACGTCGTCGAGACGGAGTCGGTGAGACCAGGGCCGTGCGTTGCAGGGCGAGACAGTGCTTTGATGCGGTGCTGGCAGGTTGCGGTGCGGCGACGGAGCCGGATTCAGGAGCTGGCGTCGATCAGTCCGGACAGTGGTGCGGGTCGGGCGGTGCATCGCAAAGCGTGCGAGCAGTGCCCAACTCCGGTGCGGTCACAGGACTCGAACTCAGCAGCAGTGACCGTGTCGGTCGGACCAGTTCGATTCGGCGTAGCGAGCGTTGCAGGACGCGTTGTCCCTCGATGCGGTGCAGGCAGCAGCTCGTTGACGGAGTCGGTGAGACCAGGGCCGTGCGTTGCAGGGCGAGACGGTGCTTCGATGCGGTGCTTACAGGACACCGAGTCGGTCGTGAGAGTCGGTCACAGCTCCCTACCTCTGTAGCCACTGAAACAGAGTTTCCAGCAGCAATTCACAAAGGGGGTGAAGTCCAATGGTCCTGGGACTTCGGTCAGGGGGCAAGCTCTCTTCCAGCACTTGTGCTACCTCCTGCGCCCTGTGAGCGCTTTGCTTTTACTTTTAAGAGCCCTGGGCTCTTTGCTGCTGAGAGGGAGCGTGGGCTTCGCAGCACGGCGCTGCAGCCCTTTGGGGGGGGAATCCCCAGTGTAGGGATTCCCCCGTGCTCCGTGAGCGAGCGGGAGCCCACCCCGCTCGTTTGCCTTTTTAGTGGGTGCCCACCCCGCTTTATATTTTAAATTACGAGGGAGCCTACCCCTCATTGCCCGCCGAGTGAAGAAATCACAGCTGCGGCCCGAGCCGTGAAAGGAAGTCAGGCGCGCCGCCTGATTATGGGCGGGGCACCGCGGCCGTCACTTCCGCCTTCCCCCGACCGGGAGAAGGCGACCGGGAAGACTGCCCACTCCTCGCGGGGCTCCCGTGAGCTAAGGGAAGCCCCGCATATGCCCACCGAAGTCCCGGGTCCCAGGAGGGGGCCCGGGTGAAGTCAGAGGAGGTGCCGCGTTTAAGTGACGGTGGCGGAGGGGGCACGAGGCACATTGTCGGTGCCTGCCCCCGCCGCATGTGACAAAAGGAGGACGGGAGCCTACCCCGTCTCCACGAGCCCGGAGCCCCGCAGGCTCCACAACGAAGTCCCGGGTCCCGGGAGGGGGCCCGGGTGAAGCCAGGAGAGCCGGTGAGTTGAGATGCCGGGGGGGGGGGAGGCGAGATAGAGGCACCAAGGGCCAATCTGCTGAGCGGCCCCCGCCTGATAGGAGGCTGCTCCAACGTTGGGGGCCATTTCTTTTTCCTGAGAGTCCCGGAGTGGGGCTCAGACGGCACGCGTAGTGCCAGCGCCATCTTTGCATCTTGCGGGCATATTTGTTTGTAGAGGGCCCAGAGGAGACCGTGCCTGTGGTTGAGCACTCCCGGCTGCCCCGCCTGACAGTGGGCAGCTGCAACCTTTGGGGGCATAATTATTCTCAGGGCACAGTCGGTGCCAGTACCTATTTGCCATGAGCGGACCCGCGGTTGCGGGCCGCTCCGATGTGGGCCAGTCCCTTTGTTCATCTCAGCTGCCCCGCCTGAATAGAGGGCAGCTGCAACCTTTTGGCGCAGTTTTTCTGTTATTTGGTCCCTGAGAGGGGGACAGAAGAGGCACAGTGGTGCCAGGCCTCATTTTAAGATACACAGCTGCCCAGCAAGTAGTGGGCAGCTGCACCGTTTAGGATTCTCTTTGCTTAAGGGGACATGTTGAAGTAGGAGTGAGATGCACTCCTGTGCCCCTGACATTCCCAGCTGCGCAGCACTTAGTGCCAGCTACACCGTTTAGGCCTGCGCAGGTTGCGCACCCTTGACTTTCGCTGCGTTGGCAGCGCGCCCTGACTCTGTGGACATAGGGCATTTGAGCCCCTTTAGAGATGGCCAGTTGGCCAGGGGGACAGTTAGGTTTATAGGGCGCCAGGCCCTAATCTGATCTATGTGCTGATGTGATTTTGGGTGCTAGGAAATGTAATCATGTAGTATGATTTACGCACCCCGTATTATACCTCTAATGTACTGTTATGATTATGAGGTTCTGCCTAATGTTTTTATGCTTGTGATTTTATTATTACCTAATGCGTTTAGGTTGTGAGTTATTCTCTACTGTGCTTTACGCCCCTAATGTGAGTTATACTTAGGAGGTTAGGGTCTAATGGGTTTAGACTTATGAGAGGATTGCATAATGTATTTATGCTGGTGAGGTTGGCGCAGAATGTAATTCGCGCCTGATGTGATACTGTGCATAATGTAGTTTATGTTACAGGCTGATGCTAAGTACAGTGGTTACCAGTGATTACTGGTTGTACGTTCATGATGTGTTCTACATTTATTATAAGTACTACCTATACTAAGTTCGCTTTGTGCTGGTTCTGACAGAGGTCCAGTTGGCCCTGTCAGGTGTAAATAATTCCCTTGTAAATATGACCCCGTGCCAGGTGGCACGATGTATATTATGTGAGTACTATTCTAATGTGTTTTATGATAATACAAAGGCTATTTTTATATATAACCTTGTGTGGAGTTCCTTTTTGTGGTGTGCCTAGTATGTTGTTGCTGTGGGTGTGTTGCGCAAACGCTTTACACATTGCCTCCGGGATAAGCCTGACTGCTCGTGCCAAGCTACCAAGGGGGTGAGCAGGGGTTATCTTTGGCGTGTAACTCCCTTGCCCTGACTAGAGTGGTGATCTCTGCCTGGCTTTGGCGCAAGCCTTAGCCAACCAGAGATCCCATTTCTAACAGGGACATATCCATGCCCCCATCACAGACTAGGACAGCCTGAGTTGGCACTCTGACTAGGCCAGAGTCCATCTCAGTACCCAGGGTCAACCCTACTAAACCCTTATTCTGAGTGTTTCCACCCCCACTTGTAGCTGGACTAGGGGGAACAGTTGCCTTAGGGGCAATGGTGGCTGGATTGGAGTCTTTGGACTTGGTGCAATCACTGGTCCAGTGAGTCTTTTGCTTACAGACTTTGCACCATGGTTTCTTTTGGCCTTTTCCTTTATTAGATTGGGAATCCCCACCTGAAGAAGATTTTTGGGGGCCTTGTGAAGACTTCTGGTCTTTACCCTTCTCCCCACCCTTATCAGAGTTTTTTGGAATCTTGCTTCTTCTGGTCACCACCTTGGTTCTGTACTTTCTGCTTCACCCTGGTTCTGACCCATTTGTCTGCCTTCTTTCCCAATTCTTGGGGAGAGGTCAGATCAGAGTCAACCAAGTACTGATGTAGTAACTGATTCTGACAGTTATTAAGAATCTGCTCCCTCATGATTAAATTATAAAATCCTTTGAAGTCACACACCTTACTGCCCAGCAACCAGCCTTCCAGAACCTTGGTAGCACAATCTACAAAGTCCACCCAGTCCTGTGTCTGTGCCTTTTGGGTATCTCTGAACTTTAACCTGTATTGCTCAGTGGTTAGGCCAAACCCAACTATTAGGGCACTCTTCAGGACTTGATAATCATCAGCATCCTCTTCTCTTACAGTGAGGAGCTTGTCTCTACCTTTGTCTGCAAAGGAGAGCCACAAGATTGCTGCCCACTGCTCCTGAGGGACCCTCTGTACTTTACAGGCCCTCTCCAGTGCAGTAATCCATTTGTGGATGTCATCCCCACTCTGGTAGGGAGGGACAATCTTGCTCAGGTTTCTATGGTCATAAGACCTTTCCCTACCACTAGGGAAGTTGCTGCCACCATGGGACTCTAGTCCCAACTTTCTTCTTTGTCTATGAAGCTCTAGGGACTCCCTATCTATAGCCAACTGCTGTTTTCTGATTCTCAACTGAGCTTCCTCATACTTCAGCAGTCTGTCCTTCCTCTCATGAGAGGTTTCCCTCCTATGAGAGGAAACAGAGGTCCCTACTGAGGTGTCAGAATGGTTAGACTCCTGAGAAGGAGATCCAGGCCTTCTGGGCACACTCACAACTCTTCCTGGTGGGACAAAGGGGAGGTCATTCTGATCCTCCTCCTCATCTGCAGGAGGAGCTGAATTTTCCAGGGCAAGGTCATTGTCACTTTCCTGGCCAGTTTCAGAGGTCAGGTCCTGGGGATTTTCACCCCTGGGCCCTTCCTCATCTTCTGCCCCACCCTCTCTGCCTACCCTTGCAGACCCTATAGGTCTTCTGAGATCATCTAGCAGGAGCATCTCCATGAGACGTTGGGTGTTGGCACTTTTGCCTGTCTTCAGCTTCCTAATCTTGCACAACTCTCTCAATTCCAAGAATGGGTGGTTGTCATATTTGGATGGCAGGAGCCCACTGGTTCCTGGCAGTGAAGACATTACTAGTGAGGTATGGTGTATGCACTACCTACTCTAGTGTGGCCTACTAAACTCTCTTTAGTTGTAGAAAGGGTGTGCTAGGCCCTTAACACACAACTCTAAGATCAGTAGAAATTACTGTATTTCTAAGCTTGAATTTATATGTACCTTAGGTACCCTTAGTGGTTTTCAGTTGATCAATTCAATTGAGATTATCTGGTAAAACAATAGCAAGCTGGAATCCCACACGCTGCACACCAATGTGAGAAGTTGGCCTGGCATATGCTGTCCACTAGTTCTAGTGGGCACCTTGCACCAGTCCAAACAACCCCTTATGGAGATGGGTTAAAGACAACCTTTATTGAAAGCTATCCTAGTGGTAGCTATGGAGAGCAGCCTTCAGGCTAAGTCTTGAAGGAATGTAAAGCAGCTTGTTTTACCAGTCTATAATCTCTTGAGTGACCAAATGAAAGAGGACCACACCAGGTATATATATAAAATATATGTATTTAGTCTTAAACACACCCCTCTAGTCTCTTTATGAGGCTAGAGTTCGAAGTACATAGTTTACAAGTCAAATATCAACAGTAATAGCACAAATACACGTTTGAGCCCTAGGGGCGTACCAAACCATATACCAATAAAGTGGTATAAGAACCACGACTGAGCTAGACACAAGCGATACAAAAGGGGATGATGGACGGAACGTTTGAGCCAATTAAACACTCACCCCCAGTCAACTGATCTGGGTTGAATCCATCATCATTCTTTAGCTCACTCCACCACCCCAGTTCAGACATGGCCATATGCAAATCAGTCTGACCCTGTGCCTCATGGGAACAGTCCAGCCCGAACTGCCAAGCCATGTCTTCCCTGGACCGGAAACAAGCATCCTAGGACCGGTTTCTGGCATTTCAGCCGTCATCAGCCAGGCTTGCTTGAATCCAGTGGCAAAGTGAGCAAGGGACCCACGTCTGGGCATACCCCGCCAACTTAGGGCGACCAAAGCGATACAAAAGGGGATGATGGACGGAACGTTTGAGCCAATCAAACACTCACCCCCAGTCAACTGATCTGGGTTGAATCCATCATCATTCTTTAGCTCACTCCACCACCCCAGTTCAGACATGGCCATATGCAAATCAGTCTGACCCTGTGCCTCATGGGAACAGTCCAGCCCGAACTGCCAAGCCATGTCTTCCCTGGACCGGAAACAAGCATCCTAGGACCGGTTTCTGGCATTTCAGCCGTCATCAGCCAGGCTTGCTTGAATCCAGTGGCAAAGTGAGCAAGGGACCCACGTCTGGGCATACCCCCGCCAACTTAGGGCGACCAAAGCGATACAAAAGGGGATGATGGACGGAACTTTTGAGCCAATCAAACACTCACCCCCAGTCAACTGATCTGGGTTGAATCCATCATCATTCTTTAGCTCACTCCACCACCCCAGTTCAGATATGGCCATATGCAAATCAGTCTGACCCTGTGCCTCATGGGAACAGTCCAGCCCGAACTGCCAAGCCATGTCTTCCCTGGACCGGAAACAAGCATCCTAGGACCGGTTTCTGGCATTTCAGCCGTCATCAGCCAGGCTTGCTTGAATCCAGTGGCAAAGTGAGCAAGGGACCCACGTCTGTGCATACCCCGCCAACTTAGGGCGTACCAAAGCTATACAAAGGGGATGATGGACGGAACGTTTGAGCCAATCAAACACTCACCCCCAGTCAACTGATCTGGGTTGAATCCATCATCATTCTTTAGCTCACTCCACCACCCCAGTTCAGACATGGCCATATGCAAATCAGTCTGACCCTGTGCCTCATGGGAACAGTCCAGCCCAAACTGCCAAGCCATGTCTTCCCTGGACCGGAAACAAGCATCCTAGGACCGGTTTCTGGCATTTCAGCCGTCATCAGCCAGGCTTGCTTGAATCCAGTGGCAAAGTGAGCAAGGGACCCACGTCTGGGCATACCCCGCCAACTTAGGGCGACCAAAGCAATACAAAAGGGGATGATGGACGGAACGTTTGAGCCAATCAAACACTCACCCCAGTCAACTGATCTGGGTTGAATCCATCATCATTCTTTAGCTCACTCCACCACCCCAGTTCAGACATGGCCATATGCAAATCAGTCTGACCCTGTGCCTCATGGGAACAGTCCAGCCCAAACTGCCAAGCCATGTCTTCCCTGGACCGGAACAAGCATCCTAGGACCGGTTTCTGGCATTTCAGCCGTCATCAGCCAGGCTTGCTTGAATCCAGTGGCAAAGTGAGCAAGGGACCCACATCTGGGCATACCCCGCCAACTTAGGGGCGACCAAAGCGATACAAAGGGGATGATGGACGGAACGTTTGAGCCAATCAAACACTCACCCCAGTCAACTGATCTGGTTTGAATCCATCATCATTCTTTAGCTCACTCCACCACCCCAGTTCAGACATGGCCATATGCAAATCAGTCTGACCCTGTGCCTCATGGGAACAGTCCAGCCCGAACTGCCAAGCCATGTCTTCCCTGGACCGGAAACAAGCATCCTAGGACCGGTTTCTGGCATTTCAGCCGTCATCAGCCAGGCTTGCTTGAATCCAGTGGCAAAGTGAGCAAGGGACCCACGTCTGGGCATACCCCGCCAACTTAGGGCGACCAAAGCGATACAAAGGGGATGATGGACGGAACGTTTGAGCCAATCAAACACTCACCCCCAGTCAACTGATCTGGGTTGAATCCATCATCATTCTTTAGCTGGACTGTTCCCATGAGGCACAGGGTCAGACTGATTTGCATATGGCCATGTCTGAACTGGGGTGGTGGAGTGAGCTAAAGAATGATGATGGATTAAACCCAGATCAGTTGACTGGGGGTGAGTGTTTGATTTGCTCAAACGCTCCGTCCATCGTCCCCTTTGGTATCGCTTTGTTCGCCCTAAGTTGGCAGGGTATGCCCAGACGTGGGTCCCTTGCTCACTTTGCCACTGGATTCAAGCTAGCCTGGCTGATGACGGCTGAATGGCCAGAAACCGGTCCCAGGATGCTTGTTTCCGGTCCAGGAAGCCATGGCTTGGCAGTTCGGGCTGGACTGTTCCCATGAGGCACAGGGTCAGACTGATTTGCATATGGCCATGTCTGAACTGGGGTGGTGGAGTGAGCTAAAGAATGATGATGGATTAAACCCAGATCAGTTGACTGGGAGTGAGTGTTTGATTTGCTCAAACACTCCGTCCATCGTCCCCTTTGGTATCGCTTGTTCGCCCTAAGTTGGCAGGGTATGCCCAGACGTGGGTCCCTTGCTCACTTTGCCACTGGATTCAAGCTAGCCTGGCTGATGACGGCTGAATGGCTAGAAACCGGTCCCAGGATGCTTGTTTCCGGTCCAGGGAAGACATGGCTTGGCAGTTCGAGCTGGACTGTTCCCATGAGGCACAGGGTCAGACTGATTGCATATGGCCATGTCTGAACTGGGGTGGTGGAGTGAGCTAAAGAATGATGATGGATTAAACCCAGATCAGTTGACTGGGGTGAGTGTTTGATTTGCTCAAACGCTCCGTCCATCGTCCCCTTTGGTATCGCTTTGTTCGCCCTAAGTTGGCAGGGTATGCCCAGACGTGGGTCCCTTGCTCACTTTGCCACTGGATTCAAGCTAGCCTGGCTGATGACGGCTGAATGGCCAGAAACCGGTCCCAGGATGCTTGTTTCCGGTCCAGGGAAGACATGGCTTGGCAGTTCGGGCTGGACTGTTCCCATGAGGCACAGGGTCAGACTGATTTGCATATGGCCATGTCTGAACTGGGGTGGTGCAGTGAGCTAAAGAATGATGATGGATTAAACCCAGATCAGTTGACTGGGGTGAGTGTTTGATTTGCTCAAACGCTCCGTCCATCGTCCCCTTTGGTATCGCTTGTTCGCCCTAAGTTGGCAGGGTATGCCCAGACGTGGGTCCCTTGCTCACTTTGCCACTGGATTCAAGCTAGCCTGGCTGATGACGGCTGAATGGCCAGAAACCGGTCCCAGGATGCTTGTTTCCGGTCCAGGGAAGACATGGCTTGGCAGTTCGGGCTGGACTGTTCCCATGAGGCACAGGGTCAGACTGATTTGCATATGGCCATGTCTGAACTGGGGTGGTGGAGTGAGCTAAAGGATGATGATGGATTAAACCCAGATCAGTTGACTGGGGGTGAGTGTTTGATTTGCTCAAACGCTCCGTCCATCGTCCCCTTTGGTATCGCTTTGAGCTAGACACAAGACCTAGAGCCTGTAGAAGTGCTTGGACCCCAAGGAACCACCCAAGGTAGTGACACAGGGGACCCACGGGGGACGCGTGCAGTGTGAGAACACAGCCGCGAGCGACCGTTGACTTCTATGGGGAAAGTCGCGGTTGGATTTTTAAAAGGAAAGGACACTTAGAGGAGGACTTGGAGCAAACCCCTTTAGAACTAGGCAGTTCTAGAGTCAATACCCACGGGAGCACCGGAATACTCGAATTACCTCACCCAGGGAAGCCGGGTGCATAGGTGTCTTTTGGCGTCGGGTTTCGTCGTCGTTTTCAATGGCAATCTGCTGCAGCAGGCTGCTGGCGACCAAGTCGAAAGTGTACGGGTGGATCCAAGAGTGGATCGAAGATCTGAAGGACCTGAAAGCAGAGGGGACAGAGTCTGGGTCACTAGCCAGTGACCAGGAAGGCGATGAGCAGATGCCCACCGATGTCGGGTGCTTCAGGTAGGTTGACGGTCATCTTGACTCTTCAGCCACGATGTCCAGGAGGCGTTGACGATGACCAGGAGCTGGATTCGAGCTGTCCCACGATGTCTGTCGATTGCTGCAGTGTCGGCGACCGGATTGGACCCAACAAGCCTTGGCAACGGCAAGTCACGAGGAAACAAAGAAAGGTCGTTGATGCAGACCAGCAAGGTCTGGGGTACTCACCCAGCAAGGGTAAGTCAGGGCACGTCTGGAGCAACCAGGAAAGCCCAAGCAGAAGAAGAGTTTCCTTCGGGAGGGCCCACTAGCCAATGGACTAGTGACCGCAAAGGAGCCTCGAGTGGACGCACTTGGAGCTGGCTCACAGGACACTCGTGTTGTGGAGGCCAGTGATCTTCGGTGCAGTCGGTGCTGGAGGCTGGGGCTATTCGGAGCCCAAAGCACAACTTCGTGGGAGACTAGGAAGAGGATGCACTTACAAAAGTTTTAGGTGTCCAGGGGTCATGGTTCCACGTTACCCACGACAGCTACGTGCTTCAGCTTCGCTGGGGTCTCAGGGCAGCCTCGGGGAAGTCTGGAAATCCACCTCTGGTGTTGCAAAGACTTCGGCGTCCGGCAGGAGCTTCAGCGATGCAGACCGGACAATTGCTTCTTAGGTGCCTGCCAAGCAGGGGAGTCACTCCTTGACCCCAAGGGAGATTCTTCAGTCCTCTAATCTTGAAGTAGAGCATCGAAGGTCCAGGATTCGGCTTCAGAGTTTCGTCCAGGGTAATCTAAAGTCCTAAGGACTGGGGTCCCATACTTATACCAAGTTAGGGGGTTGGACATACTCTGGGGACCCACCTATGGGAGGGTCAGGGAAGAGGGGTGGTTACACCCATTCCCTTTGTCCAGTTTCATGCCAGAGCAGGGGCAGGTAGCCCCTGCAACCGGTTTGAACTGGACTATGCACAGGGACACCAAATGTGCCCCCAGTGCAGGACTTCAAAGCACCAGGGAGTGCTCCCGCCCAGCCCCAATACACACTATCCTGTCTGGGGAGGTGGTTACACCTCCCTTCGACAGGAAACCTATTGTCCAGGCCTCCCCTGCCGGAGTTTCGGTCAGCAGCAGGAGGCCAGACCCGTGTCTGTGGCAGCGGCATCCATTTTGTGATGCCAGGGCTCTGTAAAGTTAATACCGGGTAAGCGGGTGCGTACATGTCTCTCCCTCTAGAAGGGTGGAATGCTACCCCCGCCGCCAGAACTGGCGGGGGGGGTAGTATTCCAAGATGTTTGACACCAAACACGACATGTTTCCGTGCAGCCATCCCAAAGTTAGCATTTAACGCGAGGTTATAATGCACTTAAGAGTATATGGTCAGGCTGCACCACAATCAGCACCAGTGGATTGACTCCGAACGCTGCAGAGGGGCTCTGCTCATGCAGGGGCACCCTCTCACATAAAAACCAAGCACTCTGCCTTCAGGATTGTTAAGGCCTGCCATAGGAGTGACTTATAGGTTTATAGGTGTGTGCAATGGTAGTGATATAGGTAACCTATACCACAGTAAGGGGTGCATGCACCACCTTACCCAGGCTGCAGTAGCAGACCTGTGGTGTCATTTTGGAGGGCCTTCCAGGGGTGGCACAATACATGCTTCAGCCCCTGGTACGCCTCTGGGGTGTCTATGCCCTTGGTACATAGTATACCATATACTAGGGACTTATAAGGGCACCCCAGAATCCAATCTGGGATGTACCTGAAGTACATGGAATCAATTTGGAGAGGAAGCAGCTAGGCTGGGGTCCTGAATAGCAGGGCCCCAGCCAGACTAAAGTCGAAAAACAGTGATACACCAGCAAAAAGTGGGGGTAGCCAATAGAGGCAGATCCTACTCTCCTACAAATCGGTCAGAACCAGGGTGAAGCAGAAGGTACAGAACCAAGGTGGTGACCAGAAGAAGCAAGATTCCAAAAACTCTGACAAGGGTGGGGAGAAGGGTAAAGACCAG